>JBAMNC010002684.1:0-15336 GCA_037902135.1 Cetoscarus ocellatus
TCCCCCACAATGACATGAATAATGTGAAGTGGTTGGTTAATGCCCACAAAGTGCCTGGTTTTGAGACCAGTGTTTTATGGAGCCCATGTGATCACCAGGCTTATATACTGCCACTCTTTCCAACGTCTGTCATTTTCCTTTTTCTCTTCCCCTGAGAGAAAACAGACACCCTCAACTGTTACTCACAGATGAGTCAGGACGTAGTGACCCAGCCACCCCCAAGTATGGTCCACGCTGTAAACTCACAAAGCCTTCTGGGACACTCTTCCTGTGAATCAGGAAGTCCACTTCAGAAGCATTATGTACCTTGTTGTGTGAAATTTATCCATGAAACAGAAACAGAAGTTTGCTGTTCAGTAAATGCACTTTACAGTCTGACATTTTTGTCGACTGAGTCCTCAATTTTAAGATAAATGACACTGAAGGCAGACAAAGTCGTTTCTACAATCAGCTTGTAAACGGGGTCTGGGGATGGAGTTACACGGGGCCGAGAGTAAAGGTGGTCAATAGATCACAACAGGGGAACAGAACGGTCGCAGTAGCAGGTCCAGCAGCCTTTTACGCATTCAGGGATTAAAGAGGAAAAAAGCAATTTGATTAAAATTTTTCAAAGGTAAAAAGTTGCAGTGGAGTTCCCAACAAACATTTTCTATGATTATTATGCCTATGGACTAGAAAATAGAAATGTTCGCAATTTCAGTCAGGCACATTTTTGTGCCTTCTCTGAGCAAACTGTAACGATTGAAAAGACAGCCTGCAATATCCCTAAAAAACTAACTGTCACCAGTTTACTGGTATTCCTAAATTCCTAAAATAAAGGTTTCAAGGAGGAGATTAAATGTGACAACATAAGAAACTGCAGGTGGGGGTCTGGGAGGTCCAATATGAAAGGAAATTTTAGTTCAGGTGAAACATCAATAAAAAAAAGTTACAGGTACTTTTCAGTGAAGCAGCCTTAAAGTGATCTCACTACAGTCTAAAACTAATCCCTTAGTATTAGCTTTAATATTATTTCCTAATATGATAATACTCTGGGAGCTGGATGGTGAGCTATGGGGGGCCTGATGTGGCCCCAGGGCCAGAAGTTGATGATCACTGCACTTTAACATCTTTGAATGACGCAGCCTCTTGCTAAGAGAAGTGAACATGTTACAAAGCTGAAAGCCACAATTTACCTGTCTAAGTTGTTAAGTTGAATAAAATCATGGTTTAGTGGTCTGTTTTTGGTGTTTTGGATTTGTGAAACAATCTGTTAAAAAACGGTAAGATGCTTTATCTGATCAATTTAAAGTTGACAAGGACAGCTCAGTGTCAGGAGAGACCAAATATCACCAATAACATAGTGAGTTCTCCGTCGGCTAAATACTGACTTTTAAAAATTGAAAACTCTCAGATGTCTGAGACTAAAACCAATTCAAAGTTGGTCTCTGGGGTGAACAAGTGTGACGATGAAGACGAGGTGTCACCTGCAGCTCTGCATTAAGTCGAGGCATTGAAGCAGCTCGGCCCTGATTCTCCAGACCTGAGACGGGGACTGGGATTGTGCTGCTGACACTGGTCTCCATCTTCCTCATCTCCACTGACTCCTGAACACACAGAGACACAAACACGGGTTAAAAAGATCGTTGGTGATATGTAGGAGGGTTGTGTTGTTGTCTTTTCTTTGGCAGACACAATGCATCACCCTATAAGGGAAAGGCTGACTTGAACTAAAATAGTAACAAGATGCAGTCAAAAGAGTTCATCTCAACCTCAGACCAGTTACACTGCATTTAAGTTTGTCCCTGTGGTAATGCAGCACCTACTCTTTATCACTTCTATAAAACACATATTTGAAGCTGAAGGGACATTTTTGTCCTGTGGCCACAATGATCTGAAGGGTCCTGGGAGTAATGCAAACTAACAAACTTTAGAAAAAATACCACCTCCTTAATGTAGCTTATAAAGAACACAAAACACTGAAAGCCTTTTTAAGTGGAAAATATATGTTTGTGCCTCTTCTGATGGGTTTGATGTACGAGTTTGCTTGCTATAGATATATATACACTTAATCGCCAAAAGTTTTTGCTGAGTGACATCCCATTCTCAGGTCAGGACTCTGTGCAGCCCAGTCAAGTTCTTCCACCAAACTCCCTCATCCAGGTCTTTATGGACCTTGTTTTGTGCACTGGTGCACAGTCATGTTGGTAGAGGAAGGGGCTGTCCCCAAACTGTCTCACAAAGTTGGGAGCATGGAATTGTCCAAAATGTCTTGTGTTGGGATCCATGCTAAAAGGAACATGTCCCTGCAGAAGGCTAAACCAAAGTTGGCTGACCATCTGACCCCCTCCCCCAGGTCACACATAGGTGTGAACCCTCGGATAAGGACAATAAGACCCAGCTCTGCTATTTAGTCTTTCTCTCTCTTTCTGAACCGTGGAGAGAAGGGGACACAGCTCCTCTCTCTCAGCTTTTTCTCAGCCTGTAGAAGGAGACACAGAACCTCCAGTCTCTTCTCAGGAATACAACTCAAGACTTCTTCCACAGTCCTGCTCAATGCAGACTGTAGCACCGCAATCCTCCCAAAAATAGCGATGCAAGGGCCTGCTTAAGGAACAGGAGTTCCTGATCGAAACAACAAGAAACAACACAACAGAGTTAGCATCAAGCTGCTAACTCAGGGACAAAGAAGCAACCAGTGGTCTTCAGAGCCAGAAGCTGAAGGGCCAGACCGGCCTGGAACCCACTGGGAGCCGCCAAACCTGCAGTACAGGACTTTGCAGAGCATCACCAGAAAGGACACCTCTTTATACATGGACTTGGTAACGTAACTGGGCCTTACATAGTTTAGCATAGCACGGCTAAGCACAGGACATTTTGATTTCTACAATTGCTGCATTGTTTTATTGAATATGTTCTTAAAGCTTTAAGCTATGGCTAACTGCTAACCATATTTTAACTTTACCACTTCATGTAGAGACATCAACCTTACACAAAGAGACCATTTTCCTCCACCACTCCCCATGTGGTCCTGGTTGAAAATGCTTTGAGCCATGCGGTCTTAAGACATCCTTTAGAGGCAGCCATCTTGCCTTTGTTACACACACACACTGACACACACATGCACTCACACACACTTGTACATAGGACTTTCTTAGGTTAGATCTCATATGTTTTCATGTTTGTTTGTTAATAAATGATTTTGAACACAAAGTCAGTTTCTGGTCTGTTAATGTTGCATAAGAATGAGTCTTGCCAACCTCTTCTCTGCAGAACTCCAAGTCCTTCAACTCTGACTGACAATTGATTAGGTATCTTTGGTTATTTTTATTAAGTTAATTATAAATCATGGTTTCAATTTGATAGTCAGTAACCTTTATGAGACTGACTTAATAAATTGACTATCATTTCCCTTTATGGGTGGTGCCCCGAGGTAGATTTAATGTAAATTAAATCCCATTACTTAATGTAAATTATTATTAATTATTTCTGATAGTCAATATTATTAAGTGACACAGCGAATAGTTGTCCACTGATCATAAACGCACAACACTTGTTATGCTGAAGCATTCAGAGTTCCTTTGACTGGAACTAAGGGGCCAAGCCCAGCTCCTGAAAAACAACCCCACACCATAATCCCCCCTCCACCAAACTTTACACTTGGTACAACGCAGTCCGACAAGTATCGTTCTCCTGGCCACCGCCAAATCCAGACTCGTCCATCAGATTGTCAGATGGAGAAGTGTGATTGGTCACTCCAGAAAACGCGTCTCCTCTGCTCTAGAGTCCAGTGGCGTGCTTTACTCCACTGCATCAACACTTTGCATTGCACTTGGTGATGTATGGCTTGGATGCAGCTGCTCGACCATGGAAACCCATTCATGAAGCTCTCTACGATTTAGTAGAGGAAACTTCTCGATTGGACTTGTTGCTCAGGTGGCCTCCTATCAAGTTAACACGCTGGAGTTCACTGAGCTCCTGAGAGCGACCCATTCTTTCACAAATGTAAAGGAGCAGTCTCTATGCTGAGGTGATGATTTTATACAACTGTGGCCATGGGAGTGACTGGAACAACTAAATTCAATGATTTGGATGGCTGAGTTAATACTTTTGGCAATATGGTGTATATATAAATATAGAGATATATTTATTATATTTATTTAGAGATATATACATTATACATAAATACATTACATGTATGTATATACATATTTACACTTGCATTAGATTTATTGTACCAGTTTTTATTTCTTCCCCATAATGAATGTGATTGATAGAAAACATCTCATCTTTTCTAGGACAGGTTTTTAAGGCTCTGCCCTCCACAAATACTTCCTATGGGCTGTTTTCCACATGGACTAGTGACACCTATCCTATATAGCAGAGGCCCCAGACCACTGGGCCAGCTGTAGAACATTTGGTACCAGGATGTAGAGAAACAAAAATAATAGATTTACTTATGTTTGTTGAATAACAGAGAACAAAGGATGTTTTATTTTGAAAGGATAACTGGATCCTCCCCTATCTGCCCATGTAGCTTGACTGTGCAAACTACACCCACAGGCCCTCTGACTCTGTCACCACTGTGATGGATGAAAAAGTTCAACATGAGATGAACTCACTGGTAAACCTTGTGCTCATGCACTCTTCCACTTGTGCTTTTGATGTTGTAAAAAGCACACCGTCAGCATCATATGAACTCTATTTGTACAGCATCTCCCTCTGTGCTCAAGAGGTTGAATTAGATATAGTGACAACAGGGGACTTTGGCTAACTTTAGCAGCTGACAAAAACAGAGCGAGTCCTCATGAATGTCTCCTTAACTGGGGTTAAGAAACAGGCCCATGGCTCCCTCTGATCCTGTAAAGAGTTAAAGTATGAACACGTGTTTGCTTGTTGTTGCAGCTGTCAGTCCCCTCAATAAGACATGATTGTTATTATATGATAGACATGAACATAAACATAAAATGTCAGTTCAAAGCCTTGTATTTTTCAGTGAAACGTCTGCGGTGCACTGTCTGTGCTCTAAAGAGTTTGTTTCTGCCCTTCTTCTTGTCAGATCGTGAACATAGTTGAAACTGTTACAGTTAATCTATTATTCTGTCATTTGACTGCAGAGTGAAGGATTATGGGGCCTAATTTAGGCTGTAGGATGACAAAGAGTCCACACATCCAAAGTCAGACGTAAAGTCTGCTGTGTGCCATATTTATAACCAAATGAAGAAACAATCACCTGAGGGGTCTTTATATTCTGTAACAGCAAAGTACTCTGTTGTTTTACCTCTTTTGTTCTGTAGTGTTTTGGATTACTTATAAATGTAATGCAACCCAACACCGGATATGAAAGAATGATAAAGTTGAGAAACTTTTGAGAAGAATTTTTTTGTTTTTTTCAGAATCAACTATATATCATGAACAGGGTACATCCCTAACCTTACAACCGCCAGTAAAACACAGTTTATCATGTGCTATCTGAGTGTTTGGCGTCAGTACCTTGTTAGCGTCGTTATCCGGCGTGTCCTCTGAGGGGCCTCTGGACGTGGTTTTCTTGGTTTTACCTTTTGGGGCTTCTTTGGGTTTGTCCATCACCCAGGAAGCTGAAGCCTTGATGTGCTCGTGAGTCGGCCTGTGTGTCCCAACAATCACACACACACATATAAAGAGCTCAGCACTGTAATAAAAATCATAACTTGAATGTAGCCCTCATTTTATTTCACGGTTCTGAATTTTCTTTTTTTTTTAAGTGAAACACAAATTAATCACTTCTGATCTTCTTCTAGATAACACGTCTGACCTCTCAGTTAATGCACACTACAGTGTGTATGAAAATCATTTTAAAGTTGAAGTTGCATGTGAAATATCTGAAGCGTAAGTATAGAATAAGTTCAGAGGTAAATGTTCCAAATAAAAATCACTGTGTTGATTTGTTTTCAGTTGTTGACCTGCTGGACTTTGCTGATTGAGACTTTCCAGTCTGAACGAGTCTGTGAGAGACCAGAATCAGTAGAAGAAACTTCAAATGATGCCTTCAAATAGCAGCCTGAGTCAATCTAGGGTGTTTAATTTGATTACACTATAAAAGAAAACTGTCATAATATGCTTAAAGAAGAATATACAAGGTTATAAGCAGTTTATTACATTTAAATGTTTTGATGAAACTATTTTGCATTTAAATCTATTTTATGTCCATACTGACAATAACAATTGTTTATTTTTGTCAGTGTATTTATTTGTGAGGTACAGCTTTTTGTTTTCAATATTAATGCTGCACTGTTACAACAGCTTGGTCTGAAGCATGACTTAAAGCAGAAGTTACCAAGGAGAGGGTCACTGCAAATCTTAAAAAAAAAAATTGAGATAATTCTAAATTTAAAAGTTTGATTTTAAAGTTTGATTTTCATCAATTAAAAACAAAAACTCAATAATATCAGTGTAGCTCGGCATCAAACTATTGGTACTGATGAAGGTTTACCCTAAAATAAAAGTTATGTGTACAACAATACTAATAATAACTTCAGAGTGCTTTTATGAGCACAAAAGAGTAAAAGCACAAGAACCCAAACAGCAATCACACCCACACAACATAAATGACCCAAGCACGAAGTGAACCTCAGCGTTCATCCAGAGAAAAAACAGAGAAAAGCTATTAAACAAGACAAATAATGTACCTGTCTCACTGCTGATTATAGTTTAGGGGGTTTTCTTCTTTGCTGTTACCTCTTTAGTGTTGAAAAAGTCCTTTTAGTAAAACTGCAGTTGAGTGCACCATCATACGCTTCAGCCACCCTCAGGGACAGTGCAGGTCTCTGGCCCCTGACGCAGGTATTTTGGGTGCCTCTGGCTGTAAAGTTTGGAAACCCCTGACTCATGCCTGGGCCAGACCACAGGATTTTCACCTGACCCGTCGGCAGTGTTGGGAATAACGGCGTTTCTAACGCTGTTACTTTTTCCCAGTAACGGCTAATCTAATTAATTACTATTTCAAACGTTACAACGCCGTTACGTTACCAACAGTGAAATGTGGCGCGTTACTTTGCACCGATGTCTAGCAGCTGTTATCTGACCTGCCTCACTCAGCCAGACTCAGGACAGGAGCTGCTCACAGACACACGAGAAAACGAGATGCCTGGGTTGCCAGGTCCGCTTATTATAAGCGACTTATGGCTTCCTCTTTTTTAACTTGCATGTGTATATTGGGAGTTGTGGGTTGTAGTTTTTTGGGCTTCTTGTGCCCCCAAACCCAGGAGGAATCTGGTGCATGATCTACCATCAATATAAGCCCAATTCAGAAGTTATAAAATTATTTTATCCCACTCTAAACACCAATTTAAATTTTACTGTAAAAATGACCGAAAATAAATCCTTATAGCCAGAATTAAATTTATTTCTAATGTAGCTATTACTGTTTTCACCATAATAAAGCTGTAGAGGATTAACATAAAACTTAGATCAAAACCTGGCATGTCTTTTTGGTTACAAAAATCAAGGTTAGACAGACTGTTTAGCAATAATGGAGTTATAACAGTTTCCCCTCCCTTCACTTCTCTATAAAGAAAAAGATGTCCCACCTCCAAATAAAAAGATGTTGAATAAGTAAATTAAGAGACATAAAAGAAGAACTATCACTTTGAAATTGAAATATAACGTGGATAAAAATAAAACACACTTCATGTAGGTTTCTCTCTTTAAAAATGCTTATTTCAATCGCAAAATCTGGCAACACGGCTAGCTGCAGCATTGTCAAGTCCGGAGCGGTCTGTGGAGTTAAAACTGACGTTTTCAGGATGGAGGTACAAGAAGTAAAAGGACAAGAAGACATGTGAAGTGTACATTATGTCCTAAAGCAGAGTGTTTGTCTGTTGTAAGTAAATCTAAAAATCTGGTGACCAAAAACACCGAGAACTCCGCTGATGATGTGAGCGCTGCTGGAGCAGGACAGGTAACAACAAGGAAGGACAGAGATGGAGCCACACAGTCCAAGCAGCAAAAGCTTCTTCAAAAGTAACGCATCAGTTACTCTCCCTGGTAACTAATTACATTGATGAAGGAGTAATTCCGTTAGTAATTCAATTACTTTTTTGGAAAGTAACTATTAACTATGACTAATTACTTTTTAAAGGTAATTTGCCCAACACTGCCCGTCAGTCATCCAGTCCTGTGATCCTGGGCCCCTTGGGTGCCTCACTTCCTCCTGTTCACGATCCTCCTCCAAAAAGGACGGTGAACAGGGCCTCGTTTACAACAGTTACGAGGTGAGGGCTTTTTCATTCTTATTGTAACTATTATTTTTATTGATTATAGGTCAGTTAAGATGATGATTATAGGTTTGTAAACTTTTAGTAACACAAGCAAACATTAGCGAATTAATGCCAAAAAAAAATGCGTTTCGCTCTTTTTGTCCCTAAAACCCACCAGTAGACAAAATGGCGGATCGTTATGTCAGCCTCCACAAAGGGGAGGCCCGCGGCACATTAATATAAAAAGCTTTTTATAACTTAATAAAAAGAAAACAAACGTTTTATCGGGATGAATGTACACCTATTTCGACGGACGTCACATACAAATAGAAACATTATATCCTATATTCACCATTTCTGTTTGGCGAAATGCTGCCAACTTCTACACACTACACCTTAAAATTGTATTTGAGTAACATAGCTGCTTGTGAGCGTCACATGATGTTTCATCAGTTCACATTTAGTTACTTTCTCTGTGGAAGTAATCCAGCTGAAGCTGACAATAAAGGTAAAATATTTGTTATCAACAAGCTGTTCTTTATATACCATTACTTTTAAATTCATACTGTCTTAAGCCTTAATCTATTCCTGTTTGGATTAATCCCTGCTTTTACTCTGAAAAATCTGGACTTCTGGAAAGGTAAAAATGAACAACATAGCTTGTTGTTATGAGTTCTTCATGAGAACATGATACAGATGAACAGTCACAGACATAAAGTGCAGAATCCCTCTAACCTGTCCGCTGAGCCATGTGGGAGCTTTTTAAGTAAAATGAGACAATAAGAGGAGCAATGGCAATGCCTTTGTAGGCCAACCCTGCCGTTAGCGTCCTGCTGGTGCTGTCATCAAAAAGCCTGTGGACTTGGGATTATAAAGTGAAATTACGTTTGTGGTTAAAAAAAAACAAACAAACAAACATATTTTTCATATCGCTGCTGTCGGGCACAAACCTCCACAAAACACTCTGCTATTGACTGATGGAATATTGTCCTGTCCTGGATAGAAATATTATTTTGTACTTAAATTTGGTTAAATGTTTTTAAAACCCACTCATGAACATGGAAGGAGTACAAAGTAGTGTTTTCTTAAAAAAAAAAGAAAAAGAAAAACATAAAAAAATTGATATAAGAGGATTTGCCTATCAGAGAAAGTATGTAAAAAGTATTATTAATTTCATTTATTTATTCTATATTTTTGATTCTCATACTTACTCTATTTCTGTTGCTTTAATTTTAATTCATTATTTCCAGTTCCTATGATTGTAAGTCTTTTCTCGTGGACTTATTGCCCGTTAATTGATCCCAAGTGATTTTGTTTTTGTCCTCTGTGATGTGATGTTGTCTCTAAAGATTACTTGTAAATGTCTTTTGCTGTTCTTGACCTTTCTCCTGATCATGTTTACATTATTGCTCCATTAATCTGGGATTTCAACAGCCTGTCATGATTTGTCCATTTATAACAAATTATAGCTTTTATAAACTGTGCTTTTAGTGACCCCTGTAAATTTCTCTTTTGTTATTCCCCGAGTCTCTGCCTCTCTTAAAGCACTTTGTAAATTAAAGATATTGTATAATACTATTGTTAAATAAACACTGTCCTGAATCACATTGCCCAGCTGACTGTAGATCATGTTTAACTCTTCATAAAAGTCCTTGAGCCTCGGTCGGACCTCCATTAAACATTAACATTACCAGCCAGCCAACAAACTGTATAAAAACAGCACAGTCTTGTTACAGTCTTTTGTAAGTCTGTCCTTCAGACTCTCTTTCTAACTAGTCCAGAATAAGGCTGTCAAAAATGTTCAGTTATCAAAATCTCTGTAAAATTTGCTGAAACTCTAGCACAAAGTTTAAATTGGCAGCATCTCTGTACAGGACTTTGCTTCTTATCTAACGTACAATTAAGTCATCTTACAGATTTTTCACAATTAGAAACAAATAACGTGGAGGAGGATCATTCAGTGGAACAAAGAACAGTGTGTGGATGTACGAAACAAATCAAACCCAATAAAAAGAGAAAAGACGAGGACAAAGAAGAGGTTCGGCAAAAGTAGTGTATCTGAGAAGAACAAATACCTGTCCTTGATTAGTTTTATTATGTTTTCAACAACTCCAACAATCACTGAAGTTGCTGTGAGACTCTAGAATTGTGGGTAATGTAGTTTGTTCACTTGAGCATTGTTTAATCAATGTAATGCTTTTAAAAAAAGAGGCTGATAAAATATGAACTTGTCTTTTGCTGGAGTATGTACCATATGGCATAAAGCAAGTAAGCTGTTTTAAGTCAGCACTGAATGTTTGAGACATTATAGCCAATAATCAAACAAGCAAATGTATCACAGGCTGTGGTCTTACTTCAGCTGATAAGGCTGCGTCCACACACAGGCAGTATTTTCAGAGCTTTTTCCTTTCAGCCATCCGACTGTACAACTCCTCACTGGGGGGAGGAGGAGTGACAGGAGGATAGAAGACGGGAAGGAGCAGTAGCCAGCCTGTAGACATATTTTTATTTTTATTTTTTATTTTTTTATAATTTTTTATTTTTTTTTTTAATTTATATTTATTTGTTAGCATTTTTATTCCGTATCATGAAAACAAAAGTTCACATGCTCTACAATTCTAAATGTCCGTTCCATGATCAAAAAGGGGCAGGAAGAAGAAAGTCTAATGGTTACCAGCCCCTTTCTCAAAATAATAAAACAAGAAATACTGAGATGGTCTGTCCGTCAGATATTTAACAACTTCTACTTATTGAAAAAGCGGGGGGGGGGGGGGGACAAACAAACATACACAACAACTTACCATCAACAACAATAATACAAAGCAACAGAAGATCTTTTACCTATCAGTTTCATATTTTCTTACCATTTTGTCTTTGTACATTTTCTTGAACTGATGAATACTGGTACAGGCTTTTACGTAAATTTTTGTTTGTCCACACCTAAACGGCGACATTCTAACTGTTATGTTATTATCTCACTGTTAACATGTTATAGCGGATAATACTAGGCTGTTTCTGTTTTAAAAGGTCAATAACTGCATCTACATGCTCATACACACTATCTGTTGCTCCCTCTCTATGATGCCACTTTAAAAACACTCCTATGATACAAATGCTGCCAACATTTCGGACGAGACATGATGTTATTGTTACACAGGCAACCGTGTTGGCTGGTGACCCATGGCTGGTTGCGTCTGTGGTTGCCATGGTTTTAACAGTTGTTGAAACCAACAAGAGCTCCATTAGACTTTGATGCAGACTTTAGATTTTGATCAAGATTATCAGATATGTCTCAAATGAAATAAAACCAAAGAAAGATATACTCAACACGTCTGTTATCATAAGTCAACATAGCTTCGAGTTCAACCGTAACACCAGTTGGATATTGTGATTGGAATAGAAATGAAAGTAGGACAGGTTTTGTATTGAAGTGGTTAAGAAAAGTTGCATATGATGGACATAGTTACGTGGTATAAAACAGAATTCAACAGATTTTTCAGCGTTTTTGGTTTTTGGTTTTTTAGAAACAGAGGAGGACCTCCATTTTAAAAAAAAAAAACCTGTCTACGTGTGGGCATGAACTCAGAGGGCATGAAGGAGTGAGTGGAGGGACCTCCTCTCCTCTCCCAGCCCCTTCTGACAGCACGGTTAATACAGGGTAGATGCACGAAGGGCTGCTAAGTCAAACTTAAAGGCAAAAGAAGTTAACTCCCCCTGCACTCCCTCAAACTCAGAGATATCCCTGAATACGTCTCTGTTATCTGCTCCTCGGGTTAATGATGAGATCAAACTGACAAGTTTTGAACCAAACAAATATGTTTCAGCCGCTGAGCCGTGTGTGAATGTAATCAGAGGAGACAGAGTCACATGAGACAGTTGACCTTGCTGGTCCCAGTGTCTTGTTTGTATCAAATCTCCTCTGTATCTGCAAACTCACGCAAACATTGTGAAGAATATGGATGAAAATTCTCTGTGACAGCAGGAGCTGTTATGGCACAGAGGGTCAGTGGGGTTTGAAAGAAGTGTAGGGAGGTAAGAGGGAACTAAAATGACTTAACGGACCCTTTGATCACTTTTTGATTGGTCAGCAGACCTATCAATCAGACACCCCCCCCCACCCAAACTTTTGCCCAGGCCAAGTAAAGCACCTCTACAACAAGACAAAAAGTTTATGGCATAAAGACAGGTGATAAATGAAAATATTAGTCAAAAATTCAAGCTCTAAATAAAAAAGATAAAAGACAGAACAACTGCACAGTAATATTTAATCTAAATTAGTCAGCTTAGACAATCGAGCAGTAATTTTAAGTGAAAATGAAACTTGGTTAAATGCCTTGCAGGCTTCGTGAGGTGTTCTCCACACTAAGCTGATAACAACCTGAGAATAAGAGTATGTTTGACTATAATACTCTGCATTCACATGGAGTACTCGTGTTTATTGTCTGAGATCTGGGCCAGTGCTGGTATATTAAAGCCCTGTTGAAGTCCCTCTAGACTTTGATTGGCATGTGTCAAGAGGTGGCTGATAGGCATGGCGGTGTTCCAAAAGTTGAACCAATACCACAAAAATAATGGACAGATGCTGAAATGCACTGATTTTGTTTGTAAAATGAACACTTCCAGCACAAAAAAACAACAAATATATACAAATTCTTCACAAAGGCTTCTCTGCACCTTTTGTTTAGGCCAGGACAGCAGAAACTCCTGAACCCCCGAGTTTGAGACACTTGAAAGAAAGGAGACTCCACCTTAAAACCTGTGTTAGCTCTTTGTCTCATCCTCAGGCTGCAGATTTACTCCGTCAAAGTCTGTCCCACTGCAGCTGAACTAAAGCCATGAATATAAAGTCCCGCTCTCGCTTTTAAAGTTACTTTAACTCACTCAGGGAGCAGAAAGAATTTTGTCAACATCACATCTTCACCAGCTTGAGGAGCCTCATTATCAAATACCTACGAACAACTATTATTATTATTATTATTGTTATTATTATTATCATTCATGGGCCTCATTATCAGGTACACCTCATAAGAGCATTAGGAAACATCCCTCAGAGATTTTGGTTCATATTAACATGATCTCACATTCTTCCTCATACCAAAGGTGCTCTTTTGGATTGAGATCTAGTGACTTGGAGGCCACTGGAGGACAGTGAAGTCATTGTTGTGCTCAAGAAACCAGTTTGTCCTGCTGGAAAAAGCCATCAGGAGATGGACATAAACCAATGGACGCAACAATATTTAAGAAGGCTGTGGTGTTTAATAAATGCTCAGTTAGTACCAAGGGGGCCATAATGTGCCAAGAAAATATCCCACAACCAGCCCAAATGTGCTACAAGACAAGATGGATCCATGCTTTCAGATTGTTTACACCAAATTATGAACCTGCCATCAAAATGTGGCAGCACGCCTTTCTATCACCTTGAGCCACAGTGGGCATTCTTCATAGACGTGGCATCAACAAGGCATGTTCATCCACAGAACTTGATATTTTCTGTTTTTCAGACCAATCTCTGTCAACCCTAAAGTTGACTGTATATGAAAATCCCAGCAGATTTCTAAAATTCTCACCAACAACCATGTCACTCTTAAAGTCCCTTAAATCCTTTCTTCCCCATTCTGATGCTCTGTTCGAACTTCAGCAGGTCTTCATGACCATGTCAACATATCAGTTAAGTTTTGAAGGCAGGTTGTTAAACTGAAAAAGGTACCCATGATAGCTAAAACTTTAAAATGAGTATCGGTCAAGTTTTAAAATATCTGTTTAGACTTGTGTCCACTAGAGGTAAATTAAAGATGCTTAGGCCCACCTTAGAGGGTCCAAAACCATTTACACTTTGTTGTACAGGCTCCTGATTAACAGGGGAAACAGATCTGTACCCAAACACCAACACACACTCAAACATGCTTTAAACCCACTGAGATCTGTTTGTCCCACCGCTGCCTTGATAGTAGTGCAGCTTTATATGAATGTAAATGATGCACCAGTGGCTGAGGTTTCCTCAGGCCAGCCATTTATCGGGGGTGATATGTTTTATGCATTACGTCCCATTTTACCTGCGGTATCTTATGGATCCTCTGGAACTCCTCCAACACTTAACAGCTGATGGCAGACTCTGTTAGAAGTCCTTTTGAGACACAAACTCATCCTAATGCAGTAAATGTGCACTGTCACTCACCATCTTTGTTATACTCTTCTGGTAAAATATAAACTATTTTATTCAGTTAAATGTTTGTGAAACATTAATTCTTTCCTCAGGTCTTACAGCTGTAACATCTCTGAGTGCTTATATCTCCTCAGGTAAACTCTCTGATGGCACACAGATGCTGACAGAACGGCTGTTAAAAAGAAAGTATCACATTTAAGTTGTGGCAGTGCTCAAAAAAATAAAGAGCTTAGGTATAAAGTTTTCAGGCTGTCTGTCTACCTATATATAAGTGTTTCAAATTATCCTGGTCATTCTTGTCGAAATAACATCCAAAGTATGATTTAATAATTATAAATAAATGAAGAATAAATCAGAGTTTCAGGTCTAAGCTCAAAGGTCATTGGTTATCGCTTGCAAATTCACTAACTCAATTAGGCTTTAAGGTCACATGATACAGAAAATACACTGTTCAAAGGTTTTCATACAAAAACGCATGTCCATGGCCCCCCCCCCACCCCACCCCCACCCACCCCACACACACACACACAAGAAACCCCCCCCCTAATCAAACAACCATTAGAATAACACTCCCCTAATGATGTGATAAGGGACATGCCACCTCCTCAAAATGAAAGACACTGCCTGATCAAGGTGTTTGTGTAGCTCACAGGTGACAACAATGGAAGGAACACGTCTAGAAATGTTTGAGAGGACACTCAAAACTAAACTAACCTGATTTTCAAGGTCAAAGTTCAAGGATTTTCCTGCAGGACTCCTTGGTTCTCGACTGTGTTCATAAACAGAACACAGCACAGCCTGTTTTATTATTTGTGAGCATGATAACAAATATTAAAAATGAAACTTCATGGTTTGACAAAGTCTTTTATCTTGTGTTGTTTTCTTGTTTTATTGAGTGCTACTTGCACTGAGGAGCGATTTAGAAAAAAACACTGTCTCTCAGCTCTCTCCTGTTAT
>JBAMNC010002685.1:0-15289 GCA_037902135.1 Cetoscarus ocellatus
GGACAAGTTAGGAATATATCCAGTCACAGCTACTTTGGTTGTGTGGAAAGGTTGGATGAGTTAAGAGAGACATCCAATCACAACTGCCTTAGCTTCATGGTGGTGGGAATCAGAGCTACTCTCTTTATGAATTGATATATTCATGTAGAGCAGGTTCACTGTTTGTTGTCAATTCTGGTATTGTACCTGAGATGCTCTGCCAGGTAGCCTAAATAAAGGTGACTGCAGTTCACTCAAAAGTTAAATTTGTTTCTGTTATTTGTTCTGTCATTTATACAATCAAACTTAACTAGCATTAAACATAGGGTTATTAGATGTTTCATTTTATCCAAGTGTGAAACATGACGTCAGAAATTCAAGGAAACATAAAAAATGCCTTACACTTCACACTTCATATTTTAGTCGACTACATTTTCAGTAGTTTTCTTCAACTAAAATGTTGTGAGCAAAAACTAAAGTTAAAACAATTTAGCTGACTAAATTATGACTAAAACCAAAAGCTATTTTAGGCAAAAGACTATAACTAAAACTAAATTAAAGTGTTGTCAAAATTGACACTGGTTTTATGACGTTTTAAACCAATTTAAAGTAAAAAAAAAAAAAAATTATAAGTCTAATTTGGACTTTACAATATTTCATTCATTCAGTAGCAGCTTTGGAGATAAGAGTTTTTTGCCCTGATGGTGACTATATACCCATCCAACATAGATAGATGTAGATAGATAGGTGTACTTTATTGATCCCAAGCTGGGAAACTGTGGTAAACAATTAAAAAAAAAAAAAAAAAAATTTCAACAAAAAACAGCATCTATACCAAGTGTCCCTTTCGGAGTCACAAGGTGTTGGAGTCTATCCCAGCTGACATTGGACAAAGGGCGGGGTACACCCTGAACCTGTCGCCAGCCAATCGCAAAGCTACATAGAGAGACAGACAACCACTCAGGATCACACATCTAAGGGCAATTTGGAGTTAGCAGTTAAGCTAATGACCTTGCTTTTGGTCTGTAGGGGGCAGTGGCGTGCACAGACTTTTTCAAGGACAGGGGCGAAAAGAAAAAAAAGGGCACATACAGCGCATTCTCTCCACTGAAGAGGGTACTAAGTTTTGCGTGTTTTCAAGGGCACTTTTGACATGTTTGTAAGTCCTACAAATGGCACATTATATAGCCTCAAAACAGACTAACTAGACAGACTACTCAAGTTAGTTTGTAGTTAGGATCAGAATCCACAATAACTGTGTAGATTCAACATTGAACTGCGAAGAACACACAGAAATAAATAAATAAATCCCTCGGGGATCTGGGGGTCTTCCCCAAAACATTTTCAATTAAGTAGATTTGCCATTTCCTGTATTCTAGTGCATTTTAACGCCATATTAGCACCAGATAATCCAAACTGGTTCTGTGAGATATAGTTCTGGCTCAATGCAGATAAAAAAGGGCCCCACTTAAAGTCATTGAAACAGTAATGTTTCATAGTATTTCTTGGCCCTAATGGTCTTCTGGAGTTTAATGTGTATTTTCCACCCAAGAGGGCAGTTTAGTGTGTTTTGCCAACCAGGAAGATGCTTTCAATATCAAGGTTGTTTCGGGGGAGCTGACACATCAACTTAATCTGTATCCAGAATCCACTTGACAGTAAACAAGATGAGGGTTTTGTGAATTTCATGACTTTAAGTGGGGTAGGGCTTCAGCGCGAGTGCCTGGAGGGAACCCATACATGCACCGGGGAACATGCAAACCACACAGAAAGACCCTGACAAATAAAATGTACAATTTGTCAGTTTTGTGGGTGACAGACTGCATTATAAAGAATTGCAGTGATTAAGTTTAAGAAATGACATTTGGAGAAAATAAACCTGTGTAAATGACTCCTAAAGTCCTCAGCTCTGCTGCTTCTATGATGATCCTTAAATTAAAGCATCCCTGAGCCTGAGTCTGCAGTATTTCTGGTGACCTGGCAGTGCATCAAGACACGACAAGAAAATTGGTTGTGGTTCTTCTGTGTGATTATTGTGCTGCACTGGTATTTAGATAATGGTATGATAGCACATACAGCTGGGTTGCACTCTAAAAACATTTACAGCCTAACTGGGATCAACAGTCCGCTCTCTGGCTCAGTGCTTTGGCTCCTTTCCCTTTGCTGTGGAATTGGCCAAAACAATGGAAAAATCATTTTGGAGAAGAGGAGTCAAATTTCTCTCTGTGAGCCTCAAACCACCACAAATATTTCAGTATTTTATCGTCCTCTTAGCTGCAGGCATTTAGTCATGCATTCGGTTAAATTAGGAAAACAACCTCACAAAGATGCAGGGTCATGCTGTAAATAACCTGAGGGTGAGATGCATGTGGTCTTCAGCTGGTACTATTTTGTTAATTTTGCTGTGATGGAGAGGAAGGGTGAATTATATGAACTGAAAGCTGGATCTCCAGAGTCCAGTAAAAGTTTGCAAGTCAGATTCTCTCTCTCTAGTTTTGATGTAGTGTCTAATTTCCTTTCCATTTCCTCTTTCCGTTACCTCTGTTCTTTACACTTTACATGGTGATGTAAAGGTGATGTCATGCACATAAATCCAGCTTTCCAGTCTTAACAGTTTTACTCACATGTCTTATATTGGTGTTACTTTTAAGAGATATTCAGCCACTGGGACAAACTTTTTGCAAGGATGATTCAGTCCACATCATCAGTTCTCTGGGTGCATCTAAACTGGAGGCTTCAAAATACACCCAGTGACCACATCAATCGATAACAACTGATCAGAAATGCAAAATCTCAATTAGCCAAACCAAAAGTTGCAACTCACAGCATTTAGACATGCAGGCCCAGTCAAGGCAACCTACTGGACTTCAACCGAGTATCAGAGTGGAGATGAAAGGTGGTTTAAGTGACTTTGAACATGGCATGATATTGTTGTCAGATGGGCTGGTCTTAGCACTTCAGCAGCTATTGATCTACTGGGATTTTCATGCACAACCATCTCTAGGGTTTACAGAGAAAGGAGAAAATATGCAGTGAGCTGCAGTACCCTGAGTAAAAGTGCCTTGTTGATGCCTTCTTGAGGTCAGAGGACAATAGTCAGAATGAAAATGATAGAAGGCAACAGTAACAGACCGTTTACATGACAACAAAAGCTGCAGAAAACAGAGTTTTCATTGCGTTTGCGCCTTTCGTTTACAGAGTACGGTGCCCGGAGTGCTTGAAATTTTTAAAAAAGTTTTCGTTGTCATCTCCATGTAAACAGGAATCAGTGTTGTCAGGGAAAAGGGTGACGCACGGCAGATGCATGTGCAGTGCTCTTTCGGATAAAGGTTGCACATGCATAGGGACAAACAACAACAACAATTATGGCTGATTACCAAGCAACATGTGTGCTGCTTATTGTGCCCAGTTTGCTATCGCCCCTTCAACAAAATGTGGATTTGCTGTGGCAATTATCTGACCAGTGGAGACGCAGTTGTTATAGTCCTTGGCGAATATAACTGTGAAATGTTTGTCTTCACTGGAAAGTGTTAACTACTGGCCTGGCATGCACACTACTACGCTTTCAGTCGTTCTCGCGGATCTGTGTGAACGCGCATTGAAGACAAGTTTTGCAGAAGACCATTTCTTAACATACAAC
This sequence comes from Cetoscarus ocellatus, assembly GCA_037902135.1. Lineage (NCBI taxonomy): Eukaryota > Metazoa > Chordata > Actinopteri > Labriformes > Labridae > Cetoscarus > Cetoscarus ocellatus. The sequence goes on from JBAMNC010002685.1 coordinate 3,620, forward strand.
ACGTCTACATACAATGGCAGTTTTGATTGTATGTCCCTCTTCAGTCATCCAGCCAACGTAGCTGTGATTGGATATATTCCTAACTTGTCCCGACTTTCTACATGACGAAAATTAGGTCTGATTGGATTAAGTCTCTGTCAGACATTTTCGTCTAGTTGTTATTTGTTGACGAAAATGTCAGTTATTTTAGTTTTAGTTTTGTCCATGTGCACTTGTTTTGTTAGTTACTGTCTACTTTTGATCAGGGAAAAAAGGTTGACGACAAAAACTATGACGAAAATAATTAGTCAACAAAATTAATACTGCATGACAATGAGTTCAGGGTACTCCAATGAGCCCCCCATTCACCAGATCTCAGTCCAATAGAGCACCTTTGGGATAAGGTGGAATGGAGATGTGCATCAGTGATGTGATGCTGTCATGTCAAGAAGGACCAAAATCTCGGAGAAAATTGTCCTTGTTGAATTTATGCCATGAAGAATTAAGGCAACTCTGAATGTGAAAACGGTGTCCAACCTGGTACTAACAAGGTGTACCTGATAAAATGGCCGGTAAGCATATGATTACTCCCCAGTGCCATATCTGAATGCTGTTATCAGGAATATGTTTTATGTGCTGTTAAATGATCAACATAGAGGAGCTTAAGCCCGTGTCATCAAGATTTTTTTTTTTAAATACTCAAATTTATGAGATATGTAAATTGCGTCCATCATGTATTGCAGATGTGTTTGTAATGTAGGTGCACAGTGATTTAGTTGTTTGCTCTTTTGTCTCACAGCAAGTTAAGTGTAGTTCATGTTTCTTTACTGGACCTACAATGTCAAAGGTACTCATTAGATAGGTTTTTAATGAAATCTAAACAAAGAGGGATTAGAAAATTTCAGTCTCTTAAAACAGTCTTTACTGGGACAGCAGCAAAAACTGGAAATCACCATTTAACATGGCAGCTCATTAAACCCCAACACCTGCATGATCCCCAAAGCAGACATCCACCTGAGGACAAGCACACATTTGAATCTCACAGTCAAACTGTGCTCCAAATAGCTGGACTTGGTGTTCTGACAGATTTTTGCAATAAATTATTTTACTTTAATACAAAGAGGAGACTTAAATTCATTATTTTAAGTACTTGTATGTGCCTATAAATTGATCAAATATACAGACAAGGCACCACAGAGTGTCTCAGTATGATCTTGTGGATTTAACTGCTTCTGAGTGGAAGAGTATTCCTCAAAAACAAAGTTTGGAAACGTTATTTTGATCAATTATTTCTCCCCTTTAATAATACCAATTGGTACTGTATTTCATATCATTGGAAAGGCCAATTAGTCACCTTTACAATGAAGAAGAATTTGTAACAAATTCTTTTGGGCTCTTACAACACGGTTAGCTGTGTTGCTCATTCCAGGAATGCCCAGTCCTTACAAGTTGTACCTCATTGTAAAGATGACTAATGAGGCTTTCCAACAATATTAAATACAATACCAGTTGGTATTATTAAAGGAGAGGAATAATCAATCTAAAGAATGCTTCCAAACTTTTCCTGAGGAGTACATATTACTTTGATATTTGACACTATTATATATATATATAAAAAACAGTTTTGGGAATCACTAAGCACTCTAAAAATGCAACACATCACACCTTTTTCAGGGACTTTGGGACCTTTGTATATGGACCTATTTCACATTTATAAACAGGGAGTCAAGGGTCACTACTGTCCCTGCTCTACGGTTGCACCATTATATATATCTTGAAAACAGACAACATTTTACTGGAATATAGCTCAGGACTTTTCTTAAGAAGTCTGTGGACAGCAGCTGAATTTAGCTGTGTCCTAACCGCTTGGCTGCTGCCCAGTTGAGATTATCACCCTCGTAAAATGCACCCATGGCTAATTACGTGGGGAGGAAATCCGTGACTTGTGCAGTTTTGGGGCAAAAACGCACACTTGCAAAGCCACACGGACAAAACTTATTCAGAACGCGTGCAAGCAACAAGACCCCCCCCCCAACACTTACACACTCAGATACATGCATATTTACACATGCTGGGGGCCGACACATGGCCAGGACCACCCAAGAAGGAGCCTCTTTGAAAATAATGAAAATTCCCCAGCAGCAGCAGCGGCAGCAGCCTGGTGCTGCACAGCAGGCCGAGCAGCGCTGCGTCTGCACAGGACGCTCTGTGGACGTTTGCATCCCACCTGGCTGAGTGAAGGCAGAGAGCCACAGTCATAAACAGATCGAGTTTTTCCATCTGTGGAAAAAGTCTGTGTTTTCTGTGGTCCCTCTGTCTGTGGATGCTGTTAGGACAGAGACAACAACAGATGTCAGGGACAGGAACTGGGCAACATTCAGACAAAATTAGTGCATACAAGCCAGGCATGAAAATTCTAATTTTACAGCTGTTAAGCCAGTGACTCTACACTTAGATTTTTTTCAATGTTAGTGTTTCTTCTTGCTTCTTTTTAAGTCACATGGACAATCAGTGCTCATCACTGCCACAGTTAACTCATAAATCAGTTTCATTTGCTTGATCAAAGGCTCATGAGTGCCCTCTTTCCAAAAACAAAATTATTTCAAATTTTAAGCCTGAATGTGGTTTTTGAATCAATCAATCAAACTTTTATTTATATTGCACTTTTCATACAAAATCTTGTAGCACAAAGTGCTTCACATAATAAAAAAGAATTGAATGCAATAAAGTAAAATAAAATAAGCAAATAAAAAGTAGAAAATACAAGACCGCGCCAGCCCTCGCAATCCACGTTCAGCACACACACTCACTTACACACACAGAAAGACATTAAGAGGAGATTCTAACAGAAAGCAGAATTAGAGGACTGAGGAACTTAAATGACTAAAATGACAAAAAAAAACATTGATAAGAAATTAGATAAAAAAATACTATAGGGAAAAATAAATAAATAAAATAAAATTTTAAATGATAATGTGGTAAAATGAGATAGCCAAACACCAATTGTTTAATAATATCTGCTAAAGTATGATAATGAAAAGAAAATCGATTAACAGAAAAAAATTCCAAACAATAAATCTGAACTGAAATGGAGAAGTAAAAAGATTAAGAGGATTTAAATAAATAAATATGCAAATAATTAGAAATAATTATAATAAATATAATCAGCTAAAAGCCAGACTAAAAAGCTTGGTCTTCAGTTTGCTTTTGAAAGTATGAACAGTAGGTGTTATTTAATCATTAACAACCATGCCTGAACATGCTGATTGAGCTTTTAATATTTCTTTAAACTGGTCTCACTTCCAGTCTATTGAGAAGCACTGTGTGTTTCCAACATTTTTTAAAATTTTTTAACTTAGTAGCAGCAAAATGCTATCTCAAGCAAACCCCATGAAGCATGGCAGAAATTGTTTTGTTCGTTCTTGGTGTTAAAGCTTTTACACTACCACAGCATGACCTGCATTGGCTCTACTAATTGTTTTCTATTAGGTATGACATTTGGTCTGCCATCCATTTTCACTTCCCGTCTGGCAGGTTGATTCTAAAACTCTTTATGGAAACACTGCTGACCGCTGAAAGGTCAGAGTATAGCCACAACAAAATGCTAAATGGTAGAAGGACTTGAGATTAGATGACGCTTTGTAGGTGACATCTATTGACACAGCAGTGGGAGAAACTTGTGTGTCTTTTCCACACAAGTTGTTTCCCAAGGACACATTGACATGTAACAGACAAAGCTAGGCTTGAACCCTCAACCTTCTGAGCATACTACCAAAGTAAGCTACTGACACTTTTCAGGGGATGGGCATGTTAGATGTAGAAATAAAATGGCCCTTGTTGTTGGCTCCCTGCTGCTATAGGACTTTTAAACTCTGCAGTGCTTTAAATAGTTTGTTGTGTTACTGCTTGTGAGCTTCCCTGAAACAAAACCTAGTCTACATAATATGCCCTAAAAGGCCAAAGACCAAGAACTAGCATCTTTGCCACCTCTTTATCCTTAACGGCTGATGCGTCAATGACACTAAGGTCTCTTTCACACCTAAACTTTGTTGGACTTTGTTTGTTTTGCAGTGAAATTGCAACATAGTTCCATTTTTTTTTACCTTGGTTTGTTTTGCTTTCACACTGCACCTGTCAAATGTTGTGTAACTTCACCTCTAGCCACTAGTTGGGGCTGTAGCTGTGTTTTTTTTCCTGCCATCTTGCCCATTGTTGCTTTATGAGGGAGTACACAAACAGATTTGGAAGAATTCTGTTCCCTAAAATAAAGATGAAGCTGCCTTTAGGCTGCATCGCAAGGTACTTGCATATTGACTGGAGTGATTTATGAACATATTCTACACAGATTTGTAGACTTTAACCTGTAAAGAAAACAAGAGGCCGGCTGTGCTAGCAATGCTGTCACTAGCTGCCCTCTGCTTTATATTGTCAGTGAACACTACATTAGCTTTTCAGTTATTATATTCAGCCATATTGAAGCCACAATTCAATCCCTTTTGGTTCACTTGTCTCGTTTGGTCTTTGTTTGGTTTGAATTGCTTTCACACCCAACTCTGGTCCACATGGAAGCAAACCAAGACCCCCACTTTTTGGTGGACCAGGGTTGGATCTTTGGTCTGCACCAGATTTTGAGTGATCTTTGACATCACCCCAAATAAAACGGAGTTTAAAAATAAAATGAACCAGAGTTTGCTTGATCCGGACCATATGTGTTAGGTGTGAGAGCATTGCTATTTGCATTTTCACAACTGCCTAGATTGAGGAAGCTCTATCAAAGCATATACTAGGATCTATCTTCGTTTAAGATAGATCGTTTTATATTTAAATTTTATTCTGGTTCATATATTTAGTTTTGTTACAGCCTAAGTATGTTGACCGCTGCCAGAGTTCAAGAGACCCTCCAATTTTCTTGCACAAAGTACCTCTGATCCAGCTGTGTCCTATGTTTGTAGATACACTGTTGGAGTTTCTACCTCTTTTAGGCTCCCATGTCCACTTGGGACCAGCCTGTTCTGATTGGTTGTCAGGTCTACTTTGTGGTAATTGGTCAGTTCAGCGCTGTTTGGCACCTGGTTCACACTCTGGATGTATGTGGCTGTATGTGGCTGGTGCGTGTGCCAGCTGTGGCTGGAACGCTACAGTATCATCAGCAGATGCGTGTGCGCTCCAGTGTGACTGCATCTCCCTGCTGTCGCAGCTCTATTTCTCCATATGTAGTACCCCCAATAATAAGGTTAATAGTAAAAGTTTTGGAAGAACTACAGTAAGTCTTCCCTCAAGGAACCTGACCCATTAAATAGTAGACCTGGCAAACCTTAAGAAAGAAAGCATTCTGACGAACAAGGGGAGTTTCTCCATAGAGATGGCAAACTGAGCTTTCACTTTGAGAAGCAATGACGGGAAGAGTTACTGGACGGTTTCCATCTTTTCTGTGACATATTCTACCAGTCTTGTTACAACATTGATATTATGCTTTTAAACAACACTGTAAATGAGTCTTTATTCATTCATGCCTCCCGTTCTCTTCCTGTCAAAATGTTAAATTGAATATATCTACACTATGGAAGGTAACGTGGTGGTAAAGAAGACACTGAGCACAATAGCGCGCCTTGGTGTGTGCAAGGGCTGGATATTACCTTTTTGTCTACCGACCCCAATTGCTGGTGGTGTGAAATATCTACCAGCTGCTAGTTTTATTTGCCGGCCATTATATTTTGACCAGCTCACTGCAGCTGCATAATGACTTTGAATTGCCCCCTCGGCCATAAACAAAGTTTTTGGAATTGAAGTAAAATTTAAAATTTAAAGCCCATAATATCCAAATAATATGCTTACATTAAGGCAACTGTTTAAATTTTTCAATAACGACATGGTCTTTCTCTCTCATAAATAGAATAGAATAGAATAGAATAGAATAGAATAAACCTTTATTCGTCCCACACGGGGAAATTTTGCATTGTTACAGCAATAAAGGGACAGCATCGATAAAAAAAACTAAGTATAAAAAATAAGTATAAAAATAGCAGTATGTACATTATTCTACCAATATAAAAAGGGCTTGAATACAGAAACTAAAAAGCAAATCCGATAAGGGTTATTTATACATTCACAAAGTAATTGCTCATGATTGTAAGTGATTGCACATGGATGTAATTGCACATTGTAATTGCACATTGTCAGAAGAATTTGCACAGTAATTGTGCTCAGTTTATGGTGACTGGGAGCAGACATAAAAATGTTTATTTCAGTTACATTATTTTATCATCTTGAGGCTTGTTAGAGTCTCCTGCTGCTCTGTCCTCAAAAGCCAATTTTAAGGGAACCAAACCTTAGCAAAGAGGCAGAATGATGAAAATAAGAGCTTGCGTAGGAGTTCATGTTAGAGTGTCAGTTTTATATTATGATTGTGCATAATCCCATGTTTACTGGTGTGAACAAAATATACACAAAAAGCTTTTCTTGTGAGTTTATCAGAAAAAGTTTATCATCAAAGTAAGTTAACTTAAGCAGAGCACCGAAAGGTTGTGTTTTTTGATATAACATTAGGTGGGAACAATACATAGCGCCTTTTTGTCAAAAAATTTAGCCACGGCTTTGACCACCTTTGACCCCTGCAAGCTGAAGAACTTGATAAGGGAATTGATAAAATGACTTATGGTATTGATTCTTTGAGGGAGTTGTTATTGATTCTTAACTGGAATTGGTTTTCAATTTCCATCCCGAAGCTCCTCTGGTTGTTGAGGCCATGACTTACTAATGGACATAAAACAAGCAAGATATCAGTTTAAATACTGTACATACTCAGCTTGTAGACTGAAGTGTGGATGCAAATATATATGATGTTACAATTAAAAGACATTGAGGTGTCAATTCCAGACTGTAAACATTTAACACTTACTATGACACAACAAGGAGGTAGTGCTCAGTGATCAGTAGACATATAGCATAAAGTCAGAACAGAAAATCATGTTGCATCCTTCACAAGTCATCAACCCCACCTACTTCCTGTGAAGTTTTCTCATCAGCTCACATCGACCTCTGTCTGTTTGATCAAACACGTGGCTCCCTCTGAAAGGCTCAGGGTCTTAGTACAAATGTTAAGTTTTATGTTTGAGCTTTTTTATAACAATACTCATGTGTCTGAGAAGGATAAAAAGTGCTCCTCAGTGTGAGTTTGCTAAAATTAATAAAACAAGAATTGTGTTGGTTAAAAAGTTTAGCCAAAAGTAAGCATTATTTTAAACGTCAAGTATCAACTCTAAATGTTTTTGTAATAAATTCATTTTGATACATCATTTATAGTAAAATAATTTCCATATTTGTTTTAAAAGCAGTAAATCTAGCAAACATTCCCCAGACATGTCATCTTAACACAGCTAGCAACAAGGAGCTACAAGCACTGACCCTGAAACAAAAATTGTATAATTTTGAATTCACCCCAGGGCTGCCTCACCCTGCTCCAAATTATTATTTTTGCTTAGCCCCAAGCTAACAGGTACGTCAGAGGGGACATATTAGCCTGTGGCCAACTCCTAGCTTGGCAATAAGGCTAACCCTGGGCTACAAGTGAAGCATTGAGGATAAAAAGATCACGTTTAGGATAAAAAATGTAAAAAATCAACTCTCTGTTCCCCCCTGTGGTTTAAATGCAGCTGTAATGTTACCGGGTTATTTATTTCTGTAACTAGGACGGTAATTGGAGCAGACACAGTGACTTCACACTGAGGGGAAATGGAGCTGAAAATCTGCCATGATGGCCAAAATAAAGGATTTGGACAGAAGAGTGGAAAACAGTGAAAGAGGAAAAGGGGGAAGGAAGGTGGTGGAGGGAGGAAAAGCAACAAGACAGAAAGCAAACATCGGATGGAGACACAGAGAGAGAGGACAGAAAAGACAACACGGTGAGGAGAGGGAAACAGAAAATGAAACTGACAGAGAGGACTTTAGGGGGAAGAAAGAGAGAGCAAAAAGAAGCCGGTTCAGAGAGATGAAGAGTATAAACCAGAGAAAAGAGAAATTAGAGAAGTTTTATAGCGTGTTATATTGTTCTGTAATGGACAATTTGTCTCTGGCACAGCCGCGTTAGCGTGCGTTCCCAGGCATAAGCTCACCCCAGAGTTTTGTGCTTCGCCAATTCAACCAAACATACGAGGAGTGATCGTGCAGAAAAAAACTTCTGAGGTCAACCAATTTAGGAAGCAAATTTTCTTCAAATTTCATATCGTAATGATAACATGCTGCAGGCCCTTTTTGTTCTCCACAAATCCAACAAGCCGCATGCTTCTCAAGTGTCCCCCAGCGGGAGACAAAGGAAGTCATCTGTGATATCAAAAACCAGTGAAGAAGAACTAATTCATCACTTGCTCGCAGCTCATGCTTTGATTGGCTAAATGCTCGTTTTCTATGGTTAGTCTCGTTTTCTTTGCGTATGTTCCCAGTGAGGTTATGTGAGGTGAGAAGGCCTTACATAACCTTCGAAACTGTACAAAAAAGTCTGCAGTGTTTCTCAAACTGTGGGGAGCAACCTGCCAGGACACCTGTGTCGAAATGGAAGGGGGTGCACAGGTGGCCTGGGCAGGGGATGACTGGATGGGTTGTCTTAACCCCCCTGGAATCTTATTGGCCCAAAAGATGAAGGCTACACAGGAAGTGAAGCCTTTAAGATAGGGCTGAGTGATATAATGTTTTTACACCATAATCACAATGTGCTCTTTCGCAATAGTCAGATTTCAAATGTGTGATGTTCGTCATGTGTTTTAAAGCACGTCATGCAGCCCTTTTATTGTTGATTAATGGAGACCTGAAGCCCTTGTTTTGTCTTTGACCAATGATGAATGAAAGTCTGTTGGTTATCGGCTCCAGTAGTCAGAGATCTGATCACTGCGTATTAGGGCTGGGCACATAATCGAAAAATAATCAAAACCGACATTGAGACCCTTGAATCGAAGTAATTTTACTCATGTCAGTTATTTTGATTATTTCCCCCTGTTTAAGTCATGTGACCACGCCCCCTCCATACAGTCTGCGTTCACTTTCGCCAAGAGCGAAGGACGCGCTGCCAACATGGAGGAGACAAGCACCAATCTATCAGAGGACCTTGTAGCCAAGAAAAATGCTGTCTGCGTTGTTTGGGCACATTTTGGATTCTGTGCAGAGGACATCGAGCAGAAAGAAGTTAAGTGTAAATACTGCAGGAAGACCGTTTCGACGACTGTCGGTAACACCACCAATTTGTTTCATTAATCGTGATACTGAGATTAGGTAATATCGCCCAGCCCTACTGTGTATGCAGACTCTGTGTCTCCTGTTTGCACGTTTAACAAAGACAGGGACATGACACGCAAAAGGCCTTCTGTTGTGCAAGGTGCTTTTAAGCATGAAGTCCATGCTCCCCAATTAATCTAAGTCTATTATTTCCCCTAATTCTTAACACAGATATGAGTTTAAAAAAAAAAAAAAAATGAAGTTTCCACCAAAAAGAATTCCTTATAACCTGCATTATGGTTTTAATCAAATATTTCTCTCACTGCCTCCATCAGTCTGAGACTGTAATACAGTTGTTGAGGATCAATGATTTTTAATCTAGCTTCATAAAACTTAGAAAATAGACTTTTGTCCATTTGGCTACAAGACTGACTTGCGGTAACACAGAGTTATAATTTCATCATTAACAGGGCATTTGAAAAACATTTGGGACTTTAGCCCAGCAAGACGCCTGCAGGCTCAACCAATAAAGGATGATATTTAGAGTAGAAAGTAAATTTAAACATCATTTAACAAAAATCAGTGTGTGTTTGAAATTAAATTCATTTACATACAAATTAAATCACATAATTTTGTAGTTTCCCTTTTTTCCCCTCAAAAAAGTAATAAAATAATAATAAATAAATAAAAATGTAGCATTACAGGCTTTTCTACATTGAAGCCAAAAGCTGCACTTTTCTTACTAAATGTAAAAATGAAACTCAAGTGCAGACTTGTACCTGTGCAGACGATGGCAGGGCCTACCACTCTGAAAACAGTGAGCATTTTCGGTTTTCTATCTTCAGACAACAAACTTACAAGTTCTTGTTGTGGAGGAAATGTGGAGATGGATTTTTCACTCCAGGAGTTCAGGGAGAGAAAAATGAGTCTTGAATTTTCTTTTTTAAATCTTGTGCAATAAAATATTTGAATCACGGATTAAATTGATATATTGCCATTTATTTATTGTATTTTTTGAATTATAACATGGTTCTTTTGAGGGGGCTTGGAATGTTTTAGCCATCCATGGGAGTCTGAACAGAAAAAGTTTGAGAACCGCTGATATAACCTGTCTGTCTGCTTGTCTGCCTGCCTGCTGTTCTTGGTAATGCCTGTCTCCCTGCTTGTCTCTCTGTAGTAGTTAACTCTGTCTCTCTTTCTCTCTGTCAGTTCTTTCTCTTATCTCTTCTGTCTTTGAATCGTGATCAAGCTGGCTAACCTAGCACTCAACTCTCTCACCTTTCCCTCTCCTTCTCCGTCTCCCTTTCCCTTTCTTTTATCTTTACAATGCTACACTGTCTCCTGCTCTACCCAGTCTTGCCTCAAGGTTAGTACTGCACGCCTATTTTTCTTCTCTTCTTCTTCTCTCTCATCACGCTCTCCTTCATTGTCACACTCCTCGTCCTTGCATCGAGGCGCTCTCTCTTATCTCCTCCGCTCTGTCATAAACTCTGTTTTTAATCATTTACGTCGTGTCTGTCCGTCTGTCTTTGAAGGAGACACCTTGACTTTCACACTGCTCTCTCTCTGTGACACATCACTGCATCTTTGAAGAGGAATCATCTCTGTTTCTTTCTCGCAGTCTCCTCGCTACTCTTATCAGGATATTAGCACCAAGTTCACTTTTCAGGCTAACTCAGCAAACAAAAACAGTGTCTTAGAAATATTTTGACTTTATGCACTTGGACATCGGGCACTTGAGCTTAAAGACTTCTGTTCTTTTATTTGCTGCTTTGTGAAAACACACCCTTTTCTTCTGGTACTGTTTTTATTGAACACTTTAGATCCTTTGTGGGCCCTTGACTTTTTATTTCGCTCCCTAAAAATCCTTAAATAACACATTACTTCTGTAGATAAATATGTCAGTTTAAATTGAAATAGCCTGCAAACATCCATAGCCTCAAAATACTGCCCAACTCCTCCAACCTATGGGAAATAATCCATACACCGAACTCATTTACATCCTGGTTGTAGGGTAAGACCCATTAAATGAGGCTACAATCAATGTGTGCAGACCTAGCTAATAGGAGGGGGCTATATTACAGCTTAAGAAGGCCCAAACTACAAGGTAATTAGCCTGAGTTTTAGCTCAGATACTACCTTTTGACAAAAGTCAGCAAAGGCCTAGTTATTTGGTGGTTCTCGAGATTATTTTACCTAATTATCCTGAAGTGTGAGGCATGTGAAGAGTCGTTTAATCCTCCTCAACCTTTTCAGAAGACGACTGGGGATGCCCCAACTGGAATTGTAAATATTAAACATGTTCAGTATTTACAGTCAGAGATCCTGGTGTGTGTGGAGAGCAGAGTTTTGGAGTGGAACAAAGCAAATCAGGGAGCAAGCTGGCTGAAGCAGGAAGCAATTGTTGCCATGGCAACAAGAGTAAATGGGAAGTATAAAGTTAGGTGGATGTCATGAATGGAGGGCCAACTTATTGCTTGTGGCAAA
>JBAMNC010002686.1:0-15206 GCA_037902135.1 Cetoscarus ocellatus
TTTGCAAGCCTATGTCACTACATTTCCCAGCTTCTCTTGCAATGCCAGCAGAGGACTTCTGCTAACACAACGGCTAACAATAGCCTGGTAGATTGACACGATTTTTCTAACTTTGTAACTGGAACGCCGATAACTCGGAGATCACGTCATTCACACTCCCCTCTGCCCAATTGGAGCGAAAGGGCCACTGCCCTAACTGAGCTGCTTGGTGGAGGTCTGTGCTCTCGAAGTGCCTTTCTAGTTTTCGATGTTTTCATATAAGTGGACACGTTCTTGAAACTATGCCGTTTGCTTTAAAAACAAAAACGTTGTCATCTCCATGTGGATGGGACCTTAGTTTTGGGCTTGATAACCAGGAAGTGCTAAATGCTAACTTACTTCCACGTTTTTTGGACTCATTCTTGCACCACCCTGTAACCCTCCTCCCTGCTCCCATCAGATGTTGTTAGGGCAGCCAATCAGAGCTCATTATCATTGCCTCCTGTAGCTTTCCTGCCCCCTCCGATCTGAGAGTTTCCAAAGGGGAGGGAATAAAGCAAGTGGGTAACCATCAGAGCTAGAGTTATCATATTTCCTAGGCCAGACAAGCAATCAGTCGTTTTATTTATTTTATTTTCATTTTTTTGTATCAATTTATTAATATTAAATCAGTATTTCACTGTCTGGAACCACACCACAGTCAATATCATTCACTTAAACGTTAGACAAATTGTCATGATCCTGTTTTTTTACTGTAGTTAGAAACCCATTTCGTGTCCATGTTTTTTGTCTTGACTTGTACTTCCTGATTTATTTTGAAAATTTCCCTGTCTTTCCTTGTTTCAGTAGGTTTTGCGTCCTGTCTGGCGCTGTCACACCTGATCCCAGATTGTTCCTTCTGTGTCTAATCAGCCTCAATCACCTCATGTATTTAAACCTCATGTCTTCCCCTGTCTTGTTGCCAGTTCATTGCACTCCTTTGTCCTCGTTCTAGCCGTTGTGACTAGAACAAACTAGAACAAATATGATCATAGCCTACCTTTTTTGACCTAGTCTTTTTGCTTAGCGTTTTGGATTCTGGAGCCTTCTGTGCTTGCCTTACCATGTACTTGACCTGGTTTAACCAACCAACCCTGTTGCCTTTTGATTATCGGATTCTGAGTTGTGCATTTGTGCCCTATCTTTTATGAGAGACATTTCCAGATGGAAATTCAGAAAACACTCTTTGTATCAAGTGGAGAAAAAAACACAAACGATTAGATAAAGAAGACTGTAAAGAACTGCAATGATTTGATTTGTCATCAACACCTTCCTCTTTACTCCATTTCAACATTTTCTGTTGTCTTTTACTTAGGACAGGAAGCCGTGTCTGAGAGTTTTGCATCACAGTACTGATAAAATAGGACAAAGAAACTGTGCAAAGCTGATGACTAAGAGTTGTGGGTTTTTGTGACCCTGTTTAGCATTTTAAGGACTTGGAAGACGGCCAAGTGCAGGTCAGATGGTTTTAAATTGTGTCAAGTACTTGGAAATTCAGCAGCAGTTGTCAGAAATGTTGATTTACTTGCTGTACCTGAACACTCCAGTGCTTCAACACTGAGTCCTCAAGCTTTTTACTGGCAACAAGGACAAACTCAGCAGAACTGAAGAAAAACAGGTAGAAATTTAAAAAAACCCACATAACTGATTCTTCATTTTTAAAGGGACAATCCCACGGTTTATGTTGCACCCTTGTACTCTGAAAAGGATGGCAAAATGAGCTCAAGAGGTGATAATGTTCTGAATTTAGTGAACTAGAACAGTATGCTTGAGAAAACACAGTGGAACAATTATTACTTCTGAAGTGAAAGAACCCAAAGTCCAAAAGAGTTGGGACGCTTTGTAACTGAATACGAAACAGAATATAAGGAATTGTTAATTCGTTAATCGACAGAGAAAAGATTTTAAATGCTTTGACTCATAGACTTTAATCTTTCAAGAAATATAATCAGACCTCAATTCTACTGAAGTTGGGATGTTGTGTAAAACATGAATAAAAACAGAATAAATTATTTGCAAATATTTATCAATTGTATTAATTTTAATACACTACAAAGACTAGATATTGTTCAAACTGATTATCTCCGCCAAAGAGGTTATGTTTTTGGGAGGGTTTGTTTGTCTGTCTGTCTGTTAGTTAGTTAGCAACATTACTCAAAAATTTATGGACGGATATTGATGAAATTTTCAGGGAATGTCTGGATTGGGATAAGGAACAGGCACTTGGGAAAAAAAATACAGGACAAGTTGCTAACATGCTCTACAGTATATCAAAGACTGATCCGGATAAAGGAATAATTCTGCATACTACGATCCAGAATATGAAAAAATAGGGGACCTTTGGAATTTTCATCATAGGAAGAGAACAAATGAAGCTATAAACACACAACAAACACCATTAAATAGCCAAGGCATTGTGGAATTTGTAAGGTGCCAACGGATTTGCTGTATCCTCAAAAGCTAGGGAGCTAGATCCAGAAGAAAACCGCCATTACAGAAAATGCGATTTTCGTGAATAACTTCTGAACTAATGTTGATATCATTATGAATTCAGTTGCCAATGGTATGTTTTCATGGTCAAGGAAACTAAAAATGTAGTCAAAATAAATGTGGGACTAATATTTATGGTGCAAATGACAAATAGGGGGAACTGTGGCGATTGGCGGAGGTCTGCCCTCTCCGAGTGCTTTCTAGTTACACCTTTTTTTTTCATGCAAATGTTCACTTATTTAGAATTTGATGCCTGCAACATATTCCAAGAAAGCTGGGACAAGGACAACAAAAGACTGAGAAAGATGAGGAATGCTCAAAAAGCACCTGTTTGGAATAGTCCACAGGTGAACAGGTTAATTTAAAACAGGTGAATGTCATGATTGGGAATAAAAGGAGCATCACGGAAAGGCTCAGCCTTTACAAACAAGGATGGGGCGAAGTTCACCACATTGTGAACAACTGCATGTTCAAACAGTCCAACGGTTTAAGAACAACATTATACATTCTTGATTTAAGGATATCATCGCCTACAATCCACAATGTCTTTAAAAGATTCAGAGAATCAGACTTGCAAGGCTCATGTTGTAAAGACTTCTGATATTCTGGAAGTGTTATGATGGAATTACTGGAAAAAGAAACTCTGAACATTATAATCACGAAAAAGCCTCTTCTATTTTTAAACATGTCTCAATATGTAAATAAAACCAAAATAAATGTAAATTTGGGCCACTTTTACGGTGTTGCTGATAATAAATGACCTTTTGTTTTCTTCTTTGGTGTTTTCAAATGGATTATGTAAATTAGATTTTCTGCTTAACTGATGCCGACTTCTTCCTTTCATCAATGGATCCTTTTGACAGCAATACAGGTCTGAAATGTTTGCATTTTTCATATTTGAATGCTGACGCTGAGGCAGACAGAGGAGATAGGCGTGTTAACAGAGCAGTTTGATTCTGTGAACAGTCTCCTTTAGCACTATAGAGGGAAACTATTGGAGCAGAAAGCGTCTCATGTAAGTTTACGCTCAAAGTTCATGTTTGATATTCAGGCTTAAATACTTTTGAGCTGCTGTATTATGTTGTATTTAAGAATTAAGTCATTTATTAACCAGATTTTATTTTATGGAATTTATACATGCATAAACTGTTAAAAATCACAAGGTTTTCACAGGTTTGAATTTGCAGGATTTTTTTTAGTGGATGACAGGAAAATATTTTTACAGTATTTTATTGTGGCATGCATTCACAAGACTTTACTGGATCCTGAACTGTGGAGATTATAATGAAGGAATGTAAAAATACAAGTGAATATTGTGAGTCAAGCAGCATCATCCTGTGCTTTTACACAACAGAATACAGGTTTTACAGTCATGCATGATTAGATTAAAATTACAATAAAGTGTGGTGAAATCCCAGTAAATTATTGTGAATTCAAAGAAGTCAGTAGAAATTTTAGAGTAAGAAACAGTAATTTTGCAGCTCTTATCAAGATATCTGGGTCACTGTAAAATTATATTTAAGTAATATTCTCACTCCTTACCAAGTCGAGGCTTAAGACCAAAGGTGATCGAGCCTTTTCTGTCAGAGCTCCTCGACTTTGAAACGACCTGCCAGAGCAGATAAGACGTGCTGCATCAGTGAAATCTTTTAAATCACTTTTAAAACTCACTTTATACACTTGCTTTTACATGAGGCTATCTTTACTGGCTTATAGAGTTATTAATCTTATTTAATATGTTATTTAATTATTTAATAACTCTTTTTGCATATTATTTAATAATTCTTTCCATCTTCCTGTCAAATTATTTACCATCTTTTTATTGTCTAATTGCTTTTGAATGATTTATATTAAAAAAAAAAACAACCTCTTTATTAGTTTTAATTACATGTTACAAGGTTTTAAACTGGTTTTAACAGACGGCATCACATCACTCCTGTCCTTGCTTCTCTTCGCTGGCCTCATGTACATTTAAGAATTGATTTTTAAATTTTACTGATCACTTTTAGAGCCTTGCAGGTCTGGCGCTAAATTACATATCAGAAATGTTGACTGCATATGAGCCAGCCTGCAGCCTCAAATCCTCACTCGAGGGTCTCCTGGCTGTTTCAAAGTGGAGAGTCTATCTAATCAAAATGATCGACAAATGACTAAAAAAACATCTGAATACAATTAGATAAATGATAATAATGCCCTCCAGTGGATTATCAGTTGCCAAAAACAGCTAATGTATCATATGAGATACAAAAAAATATATGTAAAATTTTATGGAAATTTTGATTTGTTTTGGATTTCACTAGAAAGTGAAATAAACATCTCTGCTCCAAAAAATTAGAATTTTCCGGCTATAATTTGTGTTTTCAGGCTTTAAGGGGTTAAATTTCTTCTTAAAACTTACTTCTATAGACTTGCTTTACATGAGGCTATATTTAAAGCCTATATACTTATTTATAATTTTTCTTGGTTATGTATTTTATTCTATTTTATCTGATAATTATTTTACAATTCTTATTCAAATATTCTAAAAGGGATAGTTCAGTATTTTTGAAGTGGGGTTGTATGAGCTCCTTATGGCCACTAAGTACATTAGATGCATTAGAACGTTCTCTCCTCTCCCTCAATAAGCCACAATTTGCAAAAGTTTGTGACGCAGAACCAGACGCAAACGGGGAAGTATTGTACCAAGTACAAAAGGTACAAAACCCAAAACCAGTGAAGTTGGCACGTTGTGTAAATCGTAAATAAAAACAGAATACAATGATTTGCAAATCCTTTTCAACTTATATTCAATTGAATACACTGCAAAGACAAGATATTTAATGTTCGAACTGAGAAACTTTATTTTCTTTGGCAAATAATCATCAACTTAGAATTTAATGGCAGCAACACATTGCAAAAAAGTTGGCACAGGGGCATTTTTACCACTGTGTTACATCGCCTTTCCTTTTAACAACACTCAGTGAACGTTTGGGAACTGAGGAGACCAATTTTTGAAGCTTTTCGGGTGGAATTCTTTCCCATTCTTGCTTGATGTACAGCTTAAGTTGTTCAACAGTCCGGGGTCTCCGTTGTTGTATTTTACGCTTCATAATGCGCCACACATTTTCAATGGGGGACAGGTCTGGACTACAGGCAGGCCAGTCTAGTACCCGCACTCTTTTACTACGAAGCCACGCTGTTGTAACACGTGCAGAATGTGGCTTGGCATTGTCTTGCTGAAATAAGCAGGGGTGTCCATGAAAAAGACGTTGCTTGGATGGCAACATATGTTGCTCCAAAACCTGTATGTACCTTTCAGCATTAATGGTGCCTTCACAGATGTGTAAGTTACCCATGCCTTGGGCACTAATACACCCCCATACCATCACAGATGCTGGCTTTTGAACTTTGCGCCTATAACAGTCCGGCTGGTTCTTTTCCTCTTTGGTCCGGAGGACACGACGACCACACTTTCCAAAAACAATTTGAAATGTGGACTCGTCAGACCACAGAACACTTTTCCACTTTGCATCAGTCCATCTTAGATGAGCTCGGGCCCAGCAAAGCCGGCGGCGTTTCTGGGTGTTGTTGATAAATGGCTTTCGCTTTGCATAGTAGAGTTTTAACTTGCACTTACAGATGTAGCGACGAACTGTAGTTACTGACAGTGGTTTTCTGAAGTGTTCCCGAGCCCATGTGGTGATATCCTTTACACAGTGATGCCGGTTTTTGATGCAGTACCGCCTGAGGGATCGAAGGTCACGGGCATTCAATGTTGGTTTTCATCCTTGCCGCTTACGTGCAGTAATTTCTCCAGATTCTCTGAACCTTTTGATGATATTACGGACCGTAGATGATGAAATCCCTAAATTCCTTGCAATAGCTCGTTGAGAAATGTTGTTCTTAAACTGTTCGACAATTTGCTCACGCATTTGTTCACAAAGTGGTGACCCTCGCCCCATCCTTGTTTGTGAATGACTGACCATTTCAGGGAAGCTGCTTTTATACCCAATCATGGCACCCACCTGTTCTCAATTAGCCTGTACACCTGTGGGATGTTCCTAATAAGTGTTTGATGAGCATTCCTCAACTTTCTCAGTCTTTTTTGCCACTTGTGCCAGCTTTTTTGAAACATGTTGCAGGCATCAAATTCAAAATGAGCTAATATTTGCAAAAAATAACACAGTTTACCAGTTCGAACGTTAAGTATCTTGTCTTTGCTGTGTATTCAATTGAATATAGGTTGAAAGGGATTTGCAAATCATTGTATTCTGTTTTTATTTACAATTTACACAACGTGCCAACTTCACTGGTTTTGGGTTTTGTATTTTCTCTGCCTAAAAGAACTTCCATCAAAAAATAATACCACAGTTTAAGAAAACTGGAAATTTTTTTGAGTGCAATAACTTTTTACGAAAAAATAAAGTTTATCTGACATTGCGGCAGTGCTGCGCAGTGGAATACGAGACGTTAGTTCCAGATAAAGTTTATTAGGCTGAAAAGTTAATGCACTCGAAAAAATGTCTTGGTTGCATACTCTTAAACTGTGGTATTATTTTTTGGTGGG
The DNA here is from genome assembly GCA_037902135.1 of Cetoscarus ocellatus. Classification (NCBI taxonomy): domain Eukaryota; kingdom Metazoa; phylum Chordata; class Actinopteri; order Labriformes; family Labridae; genus Cetoscarus; species Cetoscarus ocellatus. Next base: position 7,055 of record JBAMNC010002686.1, read on the forward strand.
AGTTCCTGTAGGTGGAGAAAATACCCTTTGTCTTTGGTACGTCATAAACTTTTACAAATTGTCGCTAACTTTTTATTGCATCTAATGTACTTCGTGGCCACATGGAGCTCATACAACCCCACTTCAAAAAAACTGAACTATCCCTTTAATCTCTGCTGTTCTTACTCCCCTCACTGGTTTTTCATAATTTTTTCTGTCTTTTTAAGTTTAATCTACTCCCTTTTTGATCGTTCCTCTCTTTACCCTTATGTTTCTAGTTTACCATTTTATTTCATTTTGTTGCTTTACTTTACTTGAACCCCTGTGTCTGCACTTTGTTCCTGAACTCTTGTTTGACCCTTTCGGTCTCTGTTGTTTTCTTGTTCCTTGAGTTCTGTAGACCGCTGGTTTCGGAGGTGTTATATAAATAAAGTTATTATTATTACTTTTATTAATATCATGTATAATTTATTTTATCTGGTAATTATTTTACAGTTACTTACAAAATTATTCTTAATCTCTTCTGTTCTTATTCCCCTCACTAATTGTTTCTTCTGTCTTTTTAAGTTTTAATCTACTCCCTTTGTAATCATCCTCTCTTTGCACTTATGTTTCCATCTTCCTGATGTGATGTCGTCATCTATCATCCATCTATCTATCTATCCATTGATTATCCATTTGTTGTCTTATTGTCTCCTTATCAGTGAAAAAATGTCTTTACTAATGTTACTTATATGTACATGTTGATATTTTAACCTGACCTATTATGGTATATTCATATAGCTGTGTCTAGTTTACCGTTGTCATTCCTTTTGTTGCTTTATTTTACTTGAACCTCTATGTTCTGTACTCTTTTAAAGCACTTTGTAAATATCTGTTTTTTAAAGATGCTATATAAATACAGTTAAAATAGTTATTAATATTATTGTACTGAGTTTGACAAAATAGATGGGGCGTTTCTGTATTTTAAACCTTTACTTATTGTTAATAAACGTCAACAATCATTCTGTGGTTCACAGGCACTTAAATGTCACAAACATGCAGTGGAATCTGCTTCAGCTCATTCTGATGGGTATGTAATCTTCTAACTCACTTTTCAGGATTTTTAACTGAAGTAACAAGTGTTGAAAAGGTGGGTATTAAGTATCTTTTTCTGATTTCAGGTCATTTATTCATGGCCAGCTGCGAACTCTATGAGTACCACTATATTGAAGACAATATGACCTGGGATAATGCCCGAGAATACTGCAGAAAAAACCACACTGACCTGGCCACAGTGTTAAGCAGCACTGACCTGGACGGACTCTACAAGAAACTGAATCAAAGCCAAGCATGGGTTGGACTTCACAGGGAAATTTTTGGCCCCAAGCAGACATGGTGGAATGGCAATGAACCAAATTTTTCCGGCCTCTGTGTGTGGATTTATCAGCATTACAAACTGGGTGATGACAAATGTGAAACAGAACATCCATTCATTTGCTACAACGGTAAGAAGATGTCTAATTGTACTTCTTGTTCAACAACTAGGTCTCAATAAGATGCAAACGTGTTATTTACCCACTGTCATAAAAATCTCACTACAGCTAAACATCTAGGTATGGCAGCCCTGCACTAGCATTAGCATCAAGCTAGCAGATCATTCATCATTTTTTTTCAGTCAAACCTTCAAGGATTTCATGGGACTTTTTTGTGATTGTTGCGGAAAAATACCTGATTTTGCAACAGGTTTTAAAAAGAGACTTAATTTTGTCACACTTTTCTTTGGAGGTCACATTTATAGGTTTCAGTGTTATGAGTCTGACTAAACTAGCTGAGAAAAAGGTTTATTTTTGGGCCATGCCCTAAGCAAATTATCTTCCATCCATCCATTCATCTTCTTCCACTTATCCGGGGTCGGGTCGTCCAGCTCTTCCTGGGGGATCCCAAGGCGTTCCCAGGCCAGCTGAGAGACATAGTCCCTCCAGTGTGTCCTGGGTCTTCCCCATGGTCTCCTACCAGTGGCCTCAACACCTCACCAGGGAGGCGTCCGGGAGGCCCCTCTCTATCTTAAAAGGTGTAAAACATGTCAGATAAGAAGTTAATTTGACTAAAAACACAAACTTATTTAGACAGGGCACCTTTGGCCAGCAGGTTTAGTCTAACTCATCACCAATTCATGCGAAGAAATGTCCCTTAACTAATGGTTTATTTAAAGTGAACCAACTGCATAACTAAATACTGACTACATTTTTGGTCTGTGATGAGTGACAGGAAGTTACCATGCATTCAACATTAATTCCTGCATTACATCATCACAAGTCATAAAATAATAAGCATTAATTAGGCATATGATTGTGATCCATAAATTAAAGTGTTGCTCATATGATTAAACATTTTTTTAAGTGTGTCTAAATCTAAATCCATTCTTAAGATTACAGTCAAATGGCTGCATGACCTTGACCTTTGACCCTAGTCCTCAAACATCTTATCTTGTTTGCCGTATATAGAGCGAAAATTCATGCAAAGTTTAACATAAATCCTGGCAGTCGCTTCCTGAGCATAATTGTCAAAAGAAAGGGACTGACATGGGTCTCTGGTGACCTTGACATCAATGTGAACATTTTTTCAAAGTGTGACTGAAATCTCTAAATTCATTGAAAAAAGTGGTCCCAAGTAATGCACAGACAATTTGCCAAATTACCTTGACCTTTGAACCATGCTGACAAAAGTTAATTTTTCTCTGACCTCTTATCAGAGTAGATATTTGTGCAAAGTTTAATGAAAGTGATTTGAATCATTCCCCTGATATTATAGTCACAAGAAAGAATCTAACATTTGGTCCCATGGCCTTGACCTTTGACCTTGTTGCGACCCTTTTATTAAAGAGGATTGCTGTGCAAATTTCACATCATTTTGTGTATTACTTTTTTACATTTCATGATCTCAAGAAAGGGACAGACATTTTGTCACTTGCCATGACCTTGACATATGGCTTATGTCCTCTAAAATCACATTGCTTTGACCTTTCATTAGTTTCAGTACATATGCAAAGTTTGTCAAAACATCCTGCCAAACATGTTCAAGATACCATCATCACAAGCCAGGGTCTAATGAGCTTGGCCTTTGACCCATATTATTTAAAATCTAATCGTCTTGACCCTCAGTCAGAGTGGAGACTTGTAGGAAGTTCGACCCAAAAAATCTTTCAAGGGTTTGTAAGATATCCCTTTCACAAGAGGATGCTCATATGATTTTATGACCTTAACCTTTAACCCATGCCCTCCAAAATCACTTAACCCCCGACCTTTCATCAGGGTGGGAATTTTTCCAACATGTGACTGAACCTTACTTTATTGATTTATCAGGGTGTCAAATATAACTGTGAAAATTTGCTGAATGACCTTGACCTTTGAACTGTGTCATAAAATGTTTATTGCCTTGACCTTCAGTTAGAGTGGAAATTTGTACAAAGTTGACAAAAGTCTTTTGAATGACTTCTTTAATATCATGGTACCAAGCAGGGATTGAGATTTTGCCCCATGACCTTGACCTTTGGCCTGTGTCCTAAAAAATCATATTGCTTTGTCCTTTCAGCAAAGTCAATTTTTTTTAAGGTTTTTCAGAAATAACTTGGATTGATTTTTAAAGACATCATGTACACAAGGGACTGAAATGGATCTCTTATGACCTTGCCCTTTGACCCTTGTCCTTCAAAATCTAATTGTCTTGACCCTCAGTCAGAGTGGATTCTTGTAGGTAGTTCGACCAAAAAATCTTTGAAGGGCTTATAAGATATCCACTCCACAAGAGAGTGAAAGTGTGTTACAAATCACTTTCCTAAGAGCTGAACTTATACAGACAATCAGAAGCAGAATACCTTTACCTCAGTTCTGAATCTCATTCTGTCTGTCACCTGTTCAACAGTGCAAGATATTATTTTATTGTGTTTAATTTTATTATATTTGATCTATTTTTGTCTGACTAACGGGTTCAACCTGATATTTCTATTGATGCATATGTGTGCCTACCCCTTAGAATCTGGTACCAATGATGAAAAATTCATAACTGTTCAGGGCCTAATGAACTGGACTCAAGCTCAAGAGTACTGCAGGCAACATCACACCGACCTGATCAGTGGACTCGATCAGTTAAGTGAACTCAAGGATCAGAACAAAACAGAGTTTCCAGACTGCACAGACAGACATTGCTTCTTCTGGACTGGCCAGTTCATCTACAACTGGAGTTGGTCTGATGGAAGCAGGTTCACTTTCACACTCTGGGGAGAGGATTATTTTGAAAAATTACCTCAAATGGGCAAGGATCCAAGAAAGTGTGCAGTGATTTTGAAAGACTCTGAAAACGGGGACTTTGATAATTGTACAATGGAGAAACCCTTCTTCTGTCACACTGGTGAGTTTTGTAAAAGTCTGTCCTAAAGCAAAACACATTAAGCTATTACAGGATATCAGAGTTGTGTTATTGCCAAGTTCATTTACAAAACACACAAGGGAATCGACTTAGGTCATGTACCACAATAAAGTTGTGGACCAGCCTTCGTAAGGGGGTACCATAGGCTTGTTTCTAAACCTCAACAAAGAGACATTCATGAGGACTCACTCTGTTTTCATCAGCTGCTTCACAACGACATTTAGGAATGCTGCCAGCTCAAAGAAACAAATTATACCGCTACACCTCCTGAGCATGGAGGAAAATGCTGTTAAGACAGATTTCATACTGTGCCGATGGTGTGTTTCATCCATTGATCATCAGTATGAGCTGATCTGATGTTTCTATTGATTATTGATGGGTATTTTATTAGTTCTGTAGTCTGAACTTAATCCCTTCACAACAGGAAGCTGAGCATGTGCCTTGATTGTCCTCCACATTTGCGTGATGATTTTACTGAATGGAGTCCTCAGTTAAAAGAACATTTATCAGAGAAGATTTGTGATGTCTCAGCTTTTTAGTGGTTTTGTTTAGTCAAAAGTCTCATAGTGTGCCTTTAAGCCGCCTGACCAGTTGTCGCGGCCCTGGCCATATTTATTGTTATTTTGTTAGATTTTTGTGTAGGTCTTTTTTCCCCCTTACTCATAAGCTAACCAAATAAAACCACAGATTTGATCAAATGCATGTCTCCATGTTCTTCCCTAACAGACAAAGTGGTCCTGGTCAAAGAAAACAAGACCTGGGAGGAGGCCTTGTACTACTGCAGAGAGAAATACGATGACCTGGTCTCCATCAAAAACGATGGCGATCAAAAATGGGTCCAAGAAAGAGCCAAGAACGCCTCGACTCCTCATGTGTGGCTGGGGCTGCGCTACACCTGCACTCTGGATTTCTGGTTCTGGATCAGTAATGAGGTGGTCGACTATACCAACTGGGCCGAAGGTGAGGAGAAGAACGGCTGCGACATGTCGGGAGCCATGGCCTCTTCTGGAGATTATAAGTGGTACAAACAGCAGGACGAGCAGAGGTTAAACTTTCTGTGCTCAGAATAGTAAAAGCCACTTTCTAAGCTGATGGCAGATGATTTGTTTTGTTTGTTTGTTTGTTCCTAATGGATTTTGCTGAATATTTCAGGAAATGTTGGTCATCACACAAAATATAAGTGATAAGATTTAGATAGTAATCCAAGTTTCATAATGGATCCAAGATTCATTCAAAGGATTTGTTAACATACAAGAAAGGTGCATTTAAAGGTGCAGTGTGTAGAATTTGGCATTTTAGCGACATCTAGCGTTCAAGTTTGGAATGAGCCCGTCCGTTACTAAAACATCACACCACTACATGACGAAGACCAAAAAGGATTGTGAACAGGGCATCATTTACAACAGTTACGAGGTTAGGGTTTTTTTTTTTTATTCATATTTGTAACTTTAATTTTTATAGATTATAGGTCAGTTAAGATGATGATTCTAGGCTTTGTAAACTTTTAGTAACACAAGCAAACATTAGCAAGCCATATTCAAAAATCGCGTTTCGGGCTTTGTGTCCCTAAAACCCACCAGTAGACAACATGGTGGATCGTTATGTCAGCCTCCACAAAGGGGAGACCTGCGGTACATAAATATAAAAGCCTTTTCTAAATTGATAAAAAGAAAACGAAAGATTTTGATGAAATTTTTAGGGAATGTTTGTCATGGCCAGGGTTGGAGTAATTAGATTATGTTGTTGATCCGAATCTGAATGTGGATCCAGGACTTTTAAAGGACTTCTTAACACTGTTGTTAAATAAAATAGTTTTGAATGTATTTTGATGACATTTTCAGGGACTGATTGTCATGGCAGAAGAAAGAATTGATAAGCTTTTGGAAGTGATCCAAACAGATCCAGGATTTTTATAAAATGTTTTTTTAATATTCCCATATAGGACAGTTTTGCTTATTTTTGCTAATAACTTTGCTTACATTATCAGAAATGTCTGGTGAAGGTTTTTACTCTCAGAACACCTCTAGCTTTTATTAGTTTAGTATGAATAAGCAAGTGGCTTTGTGTTGTAATTAAATACTCTTTTGGTGATCTGGATTGAACATTATTGGTTTATTTTGAAAGCGATAAGAGGGAGGAAATGATAGATAATAAAAAATACACAAAAAAAATCAGGACACAGAATAACACAACCATAAAGCACTGCCAAGTCTTTCACCTTCCACCCTTTGTGGCTCCTGGTGTCATGGTTTTCTTTTCTTTTCTTTTATGTTTCATGTCTTGTCTTTCCTGTTTTATTTTGAAGCACCAACCCTTGTCTCTGTTGCAGATCTGTTTCCTGTTTGTTCTGCCTCTATCTTGTCACACCTGCCCGTTGATTGTTTCACACCACCTGTTTCCCATCTCCCCTCATTGTCCCTCGACCTCATGTCTCTCCTCACAGTCTTCGTCTCAGCGTTCTCATAGTTTGTCTAGCTGTGTATAACCTTGCCTGGTTTTCTGACACTGCCTTTTTGCCTCACGATTCTTGGATTTTTCTGCCTGATCTGATTGCCCTTTGGTGTGTACTGACTCCTGCCTGTTCTGGTGTTGTGCGGTTGTTTCCGGTCCCCTGAGCTCTGGGACTTAATGCCTGAGAACAGCATGTGGGGAAAACTCATTATCTGCTTCTGACTCTTGGTAGGCAAATGGTTGGTTACTCAGGTGATGCTCTTTATCATTGTTTTTGTTTGTTTTATTATTCCTTATTCTGTTACATTTAATTTTTCTTATTCACATTATTATAATTGACCATGTTTCGATATTATGCAACCTTTATTGATCATTTTTATCCAGTTTATTTGATGAAGCACTTTTAATATACCCGTTTTATTTTTGTCTTACTCTGTTCTTTTTTTAAAGCAATTTGTGACCTTGTTTCATTCATAACTATATAATTTGTGTCAATTAGTATAAATATTATTGTTAAGCATAGTCATAAGTTTACTTTATAACTATCCAAATAAAGATAATCATTGTCAATCCTTAGATATGTTATCGAAACTGCTTTGGCTTTATCGTGTTTATGAATATTTTCACTGACAGGCTGCATTTGTGATATTTTTTTTGATGCTGAATAAACTTTGTGAGGTCACAAATGTTTAACATTGCTAGGTTGTCAGTAAGAACCTTACCATTTGAAACGCCTGAAATAAAGATTAATTCGATTTTTAAAAGGGAAATCTTTCATCGTGTCAGGAAGAACGACAGAAGGGCGGAGCTTGTCTTTAAAGATTTTACTTGCAAGAAATGAGCAGTTCACAATCAACACAGGATGGCAACTTCCTCTCACTGAAGGCCTACAGCATATCTTCAAACTTATCTGCAGTGCTACACAAGTGGGCATTTGTCAGCAATATTGTCAGTATTGCAGTTCAGAGTTACACAAACATGCGTCACAACAGCAGTTATCTTTCACAGAAACTGAGTTCTTCTGTTGATGTGAAAGTGTTTCCTGGTGTGTCCTCTCTCATCAGAGACAAGAAATACTTTTCCATTCTGTCTTGGCTTCTCATATCTGGTTCTAGTATCAGCATGAAGACATTTCACACAGGCATATACCAGTAAAAGGATCATCATACGTTTATAATCATAATGGATATATACATATACATTTTCCTTTTACATGGACTTGGCCTCAACAAAAGGATAAAGACCTGGATAAAGCATCGAGTTATACTGACTGACTGATATTGCCAGACTGAGTGTTTTATATGCTAACCAGTTA
>JBAMNC010000354.1:0-123952 GCA_037902135.1 Cetoscarus ocellatus
TGATAAAAGTCCATGTCCAATAACAATAACATTTTCAGTTTAATACTCGATAGTATGACTGGTGGTCTAATAAATTTGTTAATAAGTGTATACAGCTGATACAATATAGTGGCTGTAAATTTTTGCAGGACCTTTTAATGGTTGTATTTAACATTTTTTACTATTGTCTACCACTGATATTGTGCCGATAACACTGCACCATTAACAGGTGTTGAAAACATGAGAGTATTTGCAGACGTTTCTTAAAATGCAGGAAAATTAAGTGCTTACAATATTATTACAGTCTGCACTGAGTTTATGATTGAAAAGATTTCTTCCTGGAGCTGCTGCTGCTGCTGCTGCTGTTCTCGAGGCAAACAATTACACAACAACTCAAGTTAGGTACACATCAGATTAATCTGCTCCCAACTGATTCCTTTTATTGAATTAGGATAACTTGGCCTCCCTCTCCCTCCCTTCCCTCTCTCTTCTTGTTCGCTTGTTGTTTTTTTGCACTTTATTGCATTATCTCCGCCTCTCCAGCCCTACCTCCCTGCTTTATGTGGCCCCGTAATGAGACAGTGACAGATTACTCAAACCCTTCCCTTGCTATCTCTTTTCCCCATCTCCCTCCTCTCACATGGAGATGGAGGCTCACTACGAACTTCAGATACTGTGTGTGGATGTGTGAGTTATGTTTGAAGTGTGTAGGCTCAGGTGACAGGGCTGTGATATGGTTCATGTGCTTCAGATTCTGTTTCTAATCCCGTGTCAGACGGCTAGTGCCAAGTTTTGTGAGAGTTGGCAGGGGGACTAAAAGGAGAATTAAAATCAGTTTGAATCAGTATCAACCAGAGTATGATGCCTTCATTCAATTTGGGCTAAACAAGAAAAATGTTACCACCTTTGTGCCCTTTTTTCCTCATAATGTTCAATTTATTGTACCCTCATTAGAAACACTATAAGGTTTAATATGCATGATTTTGTCATTTTATCGTATTGATAAGCCTTTACCCATTGGTACAAAAACATATTTTGCTCTTCTCTAAAGAAGGCAGACCTCTTGATTCAAAATTAGGTTATGAATGTGCACTCTACTAATTTAGCTGAAAATAAATGTCTACATTCTACAGTATATATGCCAGGCCTTTAAGTGGCACCATAACGCTGCTGCAGACATATAACAAAATTAAAGAAGAAGACATGGAGCATGCGCTTAAAACATTTGCAATGTAAACGAACACAAGAAAAAGACGTAAAAGACGTAAAAGACTGTCAGACTGCTTGAGAATACTGACTGGGTGTTCTGCCAGTCTAAATCAAATTCTTTTATAGTCTAAATTTACAATACAGCGCTATAATGGACGCATCTCAGGTACAGTATATGAGGCACCCAATAGACAGGGATGTCCATCACAATGCTGACAATATAACAGCGCATGTGGTTTAAGGGAGAGGTGGGGCTATGAGATCAAAGTTTCTGAAAATCTGCATATTCGTTGGACACATGAAAGGCAACAATAATCTACATATCAGCAATGAAGTGTATACCGAATGCTTGGATCGTAATCTGCAAATCAGTCACATTGTACAAGATCTGCACTGGAAGTTAGATCGCCATTGATTGCATGCTGATATATGGGTCAGTAAAAGATGAATATAAAGCTATTCACTTAACTGGTGCAGCTACTAACAATAAACTCTAATAGGAATGAATGAATGAACTTTATTTAACCAGAAAAGCCTCGTTGAGATTAAGAATCTCAACAAGTTTAATATCACTTAAACAGTAAATCATGGAGTTGTACTTTGAGGGCAAATTTTGGCCTGATGACTTTGTTACATTCTAGTTCAGTGCATTCTTTTATTACCATTTGTGATCAGAGGGAAAGTACTTTGTAACATCAGAAAACAACCTTGATTCAAGTTTTCAATCTCAGAGTTCACAAAGTTGAGAGAACTGCAGTCTGAGCCTTGGTAAATGAACAGATGCTTATATTAAGATGCCAGACAACAGTGAACTGCCAGTGTTAAATTACCTTCAATGGAGGCAACAGATTATCAAAGAATAGTATATTTCTTGGATATTACATCTGTAAAATACTCCATCTGTAAAAGATCAAACATGTACATAACCACTGTAAATACCACTTACATATATATTTTTTATTTTATTTTTCTTTTGTAAGTTCCTTTCTTATATTTCTTCTTTGTATCCTGCAGCTGCTGTAAATTTGGATTTCCCCCGATGGGACTAAGAAAGGAATATCTTATCTTATTCATTCACTCCACTAAAGAGCCCATGTTTTGACTCGACTTGGGTTCATATGTTCACTTTTGATGACTACTGGAGTACATTCATGATCACCATGCTCAAAAAAACCTTCTACTAGTCAAAAACTGAGTACCATTGATGCAGCTGCATTCTCCGCCTGTCTGAGAGTTCCTACCACTTTAAAGCCCCCCTTCCTCCATGGGTCCAGCCCACTCCGACTGGCTGAACAGTCTACTCTGTTGTGATTGATCAGTTCAGCACTTCTCAGCGTCATGCTGTTAGCAACTCTGTAGTCATTCCACCATCACTGCTCTGCATTGGGCTTACCACTGAGCTAACGACCCTAAACTACTGACATAAATGGTCAGAAAGCACACCGGTAGGTCTACAGAGGGGGGCAAGGGATGAGTTGCTTCAGGCAGCTACTGCCACCGCAAAGGGGGAAGAAGGAATAGCTCTGATGCTGCAGACTTTTTGTCTTTTTTATAAAAGTGCTCTATCATGCAGATAAGACATATGAATATGCTGGGAGGCATATAGAACTAGAAAACACATAAAATGGGGTCTTTAACACTTGCTGCATCTCTCTCAGACTGACTCCTACAGATTTACAAATTTCACATTTGGTCTCCCTTCTGCCCCACTGCTCCACCTGCAACTGTATTGCTGCTCTGAGAGTGAACATACTGTATGTAGAAACATTTTCAGGTTAGGCCTGCATGATGTGATGTATTGAGTATGATGCAAAAATAAGTTTAAGATGAATACTGCTTCTATGCAATAGCTCAGTATCTTTGCCTGTGTTGTTCTTAGCTGGTTTTTACACTCACAGCTCTTTTGAAAAAACAAAACAAAAAATGTATCGGATCAACTCTCCCAAATGATCTCTGTGTGAAAATGACTTTAATGTTTTATACAACTGTTGTGGTTGCAACGTGGTTCAAGAAACTTACACAAAAAAGCTAATCAAGGCTTATAGCCAGCTTTAGCTTTATCTGAGGGCATCTTAAGGTGGGAAAGTAGGACCATTATACCATGCCTCCAGAATCATTGCTTAGCTAAATTAAAACTTTGTTTATTTTCATCTTGACACTCATCTTATTGTTCTAGACGTGGACCTTCACTAGGCCTGTTTTTGGGCCTACAAATCATGACATTGTAGGAGGTACATAACACCTACATCCCAACATCCAAAAGTTCTAAACACACGGCCTTTGTCCAGCAATTGTAAAACACTATAAAAAATCTTACTGTGGTGTCTAGTCCAACCATATTGTTGTTTTTTTTAAGTTTCAGCCTAAAAGTGGTTTAATAATGAAGCTTTCTGTGGCATCATTGACTGCTATATTTGCTTAGCATTGCTAGCCAGCTGTCTCCTACCAGGGTTCTTTTTTGGCACTCACATTTACTAGTGTCATAAGCTTCGGGCAACCTGAACAGTCCCTTTAGGTCTCATCTTAAATCATACTGTTACTTGCTGTCCTTTTATTCAGCATGTGATTGGTTTGTTTTCTGTTTTATTTGTCTTTTGTTCTCTTAATTTGGCTCTTATTTTAACTGTTTGTCTTTTTAAGGTGTTATGACTTGATAGTGCTTTGATTGTTCATTTTATATTAATTTTGTTTTGTATAATTTTATTCTTCTTTATTTCTGCTCAGTAGGCACTGTGCAGAACTTTGGTAAACTTGGTTTATAAAATGTGTTATATAAATAAAGGGGAAGGACTTGATTACCTTAGCACTGACTTCATATTTCAGCATTGGAGGTTGCCACCTGATGCACAGACTCAGATTATTTCTGAGCAATGGTGGGTTTGGGTGGTTGTAAATTATAACCATAGGGATGCAGTAAAAAGCTCCTGTTTGACTCTGTACATTTCACTTCATTTAAGTAGTTCATATTCTTTACAAGTAAATTTAACTTCATGTTGCTTCAACTCTTGATGACCTCCATTTGTTTTTAAAGTTTTCACATAATTCACTACCCTTATGTTTCTTATTCCATCCTGCTTTATTGTTTTAACATGCTTAAATGTTGGTTAGTCATATTTTTTCCTGAATATGTGGTTAAATACACTCCACCCTCTCCACCCCTGGTGCTGGTCTCATAGCGGTCTGCTCCGCCCCTGGTTCAGAGCTGTCTCTGTGTCTCAGAGCGCACATTAATTATCTAATCTTCCTCTATGTTTAATTTACAGCCTTGGCTTCTGCTGCCATATGCTCCTTTTGTCTTTGAACCACACACACATACACACACACACACACCCTGCTCTGTGTAGCTTTGCCTCAACTTTCAGCGTCAGGAAAAAAAAAAGCAAAGAAAAAACAAACATGACAATGAAACCCTGCACACACTCTTCCCTCAGCACCACTTCTAACAAGAACAAGCTTTCATTGACACAGACTGAAGTGTGTGTGATGTCTGGGTGTGTGTGGACACATACTGACCAGTTTGAGGTGAGCGACCTTCACACAGGTTGGTGCACTTCATTTTTTCTTCATCAATCATCTCAGGACTCCCATTGCTTCTTGTTGCCTTATCCTCCACTTGTGTTTCACAAAACTCAGTGAGTGCTGTGTTTACATCTGGAGGCTTTGTTTTCCACACTGTTCTGTGAATTTTCTCTGCAGAGTTTAGTTTAGCTATGGACAATTATCCTAAATGAGTTACAGCTAATTTAGGATATTTAGCCAAAGAACTGACCAGTTAACACTTTGCAGAGGGTTCATTTTTGAGGGAGGCATGTTTGATGGTGATGTGCTCCCTGTTAATGTAGTTACTTTAGACATTCTCCTGGTTGACTGCATCATCATATTTGTGAGCAGCTAACTCAGAGTTACTACAGATCCTTTAAGAGTCAATTTTAAGGCCTTTAAAGTCAAATAAAGTCCTTTTGTCTTCAACAAGAGCTCATAAACTTTAGATGCCACATTGACGGACAACCTTCATCCAATCTAGTTTTGGCTTTCTTGAAAGCTGAATTAGAAAACGTCAAAATAAAAACTGTGGCATAAATGTGTTTCTAGCACTGATAAGCATGTGTGCCCTCTTATGTCTGTGTTCTCTTGCCTCTCTGAAAAGAGCAATGCAACGTGACACTGCTATTTACCTCCACCGAGGAGGTATGTGTTTGTTCATCTGTGAACAAGATAACTCAAAAAGTTGTTGGTGGACACTAATGTCACATTTGAACATGTAAGATTGAAAGTTTTAAAAATTGTTGAATGAGTCTGTTGTTGTGTGTTGTGCTGTGGCAATTATCTCTTTGTTCACCATGCACCATGAGAAAAAAACCTCTAAGTCAGTCAGTATTTGTCATTGTGTAGAATCTCTCACAGTTTTGAAATCTATAGTCGCATGCAAAGACAATCATTTTATCTGTCCTTGGTCCTCATGACCTCGCAGTGTAGCTGGATCCACCTGATTCGTTGACTGTAACCAGACAGATCCATCTTACCAAGAACTCCAAGCCAAAACCCATGGTCCTACAAGGCACTGCCCAATTATGGTTTGTTAAAGCAGAAAGAAGCGGGAGCCATGTGTGTGACAACAGCAGGAAGGTGTCTCATACAGAGATAAACTTTGGTGGTACCAGCTTCAGTGTTAGTTTTGTCAGATTTTGACAGCATTTCTTGACTAATTGAAAACAAATAACACTGAAAGCATGTCCTGATAGAAATTATATGATTGCTCCACTTCTTAAGTGTTTTGGCAAGAATTTGTTGTATGAATTGGCTCTTTTGGCTACTTTACACTGTGGCAGTAGTGACTACCTACTACAACACCTGATTGGCCTGTAATGGATGTGATTGATGGAGCGATCATTTAATTTCCTTCTGAATATGCTTTTGAAATATTTTCTATGGGCTGTGGCCTAAATGGACTAGTGACAAATATTCTGTATAATATGTATTGAACTGTCTATCTGGCTTGCTGTGTTACTGTCCTCAGTGCTCATTTGATGTAGTTCAATGGAGTTTCCTCAAACCATCAACAGTCCAGATTGCATTCATTCGAGTGGGACAATAGCCAAAGACTCAGGCAAAAGCCCAAGTGGGCCTCCTGGGAACAGCATGTGACTGGCAGATGAAGGTGGACCAGAGGAAACGACTCAGTTTCCAAGTAACAATCACAGAAAGTCACCTCAGACCAGACATTGTGCTGTTTTCTGAAACATCGAAGCAGGTTGCCTTGCTGTTCCCCTGGAGGAGGATGGAGGAGGCTAGAGGAAAGAAAAGGGAAAAATATGCAGTGCTGGTCGAGGATTGTCACAATCAGAGGTGGTGCACGGTGCATGCCCACTTGGGTGCAGAGGCTTTGCAGGAAAGTCTCCATACAGGGCCTACAGCCTCCTGGCATCACTGGAGCTTGTAAAGGGAAAGCCATCAACAGAGCCTCAGATGCTGCAGGGAAGGCCTCAAGCTGGCAGTGGATTAAAAGGGACAAGCAGTGGGCTAATGCTACTTTGACACAGGCTGGGAATTGATAGCTGCCAGCCGGGTCGCCTGGGTTAGGGGTTCTGAAGTTGAAAGAATATGTTAAGGATCATGCTATGTCTATAAAACTGCTCAGAGGACAGAGGATCTCTGACAGAAAACCTTCATCTGTGGACTGATGTGCAAGGATACAACAGACCTCCCTTTCCGGAAGTTAGTTTACTGGATATTACTTTCCAATTGAACACTACAGCACAGCAGACTTCAATGAAACTTTACAACAAGGGAGAAAAAACTTTTTAATCAAACAATGAAACGGACAGAATAGGCATTTATACACTGAGAATTTTGATTATTTTCACTGCATGTAAACATTCTGACTGTTTTATTTTGCAGCAGCCTCATACATTCTGGTGTGTTTTCTGTGTATCAAGGTGAGACAGAGTGAGGATTGCAGGCTGTGTGCTCATCCAGGGGCAGCTAATGTAGTGCCACAGTGAAATATAAATGGGCGGCCCTGTAGATGAGCACTCATGGGTCTTTTTACACACAGTGCTGCTCTGTGAAGAGCCCCTATTCTTATTCATTTTCATGGCTCTGCAGACACACTATTGACTTAAAGTGCAGCCATGCAACCACCTACTCCTGTGCATTTGGGGCATATAATGAGCTCCAGCGACAAGAAATTAAATACAGTGGAGTGGTGAGGGCAGGAGATGAGAGAGGGTGACACTGGTGGAGGAGGCAGAGAGAGAGTGTGTTTCCTGTTTGCTTTGCTCGGGATTAGAGTGAATTGCTGCGCTGTTCTGCTCTCACTTCGTCCGCACACCGCTGCAGTTATTCTTCTTCTTCCTCTGGAGCCTTCTCTCTTTCACAAGCTATTTCCCCTGCTCTCCATGCCAGAAACACATGTTTTGAAATGACGTATTCACACAGCGAGACACTTTGAGCGAGGGTGTGTGTGTGTGTGTGAGAGGGAGACACACAGACAGAGAGTTTGTGGTTAGCAGGGCTTTCTCTCTGGCTCCAGAGACCCTGGCCAAGTCAGCGGTGAGGTTTGGCTCCCACCTCGCAGCGCTGCACACACAGACTCCCAGAGACACACACACAGTCGCTCCGTCTCAGTCCTTTCTACCCTCATCTCTCACTTTTTCTGTTCACATACCTCTTCACCTAAATATATTTTTCCTCAAATAGGTTACGATTTCATTCCATTTCAGAGGGTCACAATTGATTCAAAATCTTTTTCTATTCAAACTGATTTTCAATTCACAATGCATACCCAGTTCGTTTTTAAAAAAGGTGTATTTCAGGATCTGCTTCTTCTGCCGTGCATTAAAAGGCTGAATAATTTGATTTGACACAAAAAAGCACAATAAAATGTGTAACTGTGAAAACTGATTTGACAAGAAAGGAAGTATGCTTAAAAATAGGTGTATAAAAATCAATTTATGGGTGTTTTGAATAGATTGTGAATCTTTTTACAAGTTTAACTCATTTTTCCCATTCTAGTTTTAACTCTGGCAATTTCTTTAGGTTAAGATGTTTTGCTACACCTTCAGCTTGGTTGCTGTGCTCAGATTCAGGTGAAAAACTGACAAATTAGTGTATTTCCTTTGGATTGTTTCATGCTTACACTGCAGTATTTTGAAATATTGCAGATTCAAATCCAAGTCCCACAAAAGGCCAGAGCTGACCCTATGCCATTACGTCACAAACAGAGCTGCTTTGACTATGAGTGATACTGTGCATTATGAGGAGGAAGCCAGTAGGCAGAGCAACCCACAAAATGATTATAGCAGAGATCACAGGTCCCATATAAGATTATAAAGATGAACATATCTTTAATTGTGTAATGCCTAATGATATAAATGTAAACAAACTCTGTGCAATAGGAAGAAGGGCTTTTCATTCTAGCCAGTGTCTACAGTGTACACATAGGACACCGGATAGCATGGTGACTTATTACAACATAACACCTGTAGCACCGTCTGCAGAGAAACTTCAGAGAAAAGTAGAGAGCAGTTTCTAAAATGATGAATTCTCTTGCTTGAAAGAGCTGGACTAAATTCTTGAAACTTGACAAGCTCTTGAATCAGGCCATTTAACTGAGGCCTGTGATGACCTGCCGTGTAGTAGCCTGTTGCTATTTTTATGTAATGCCTGTGCACAGAATGTAACTCTGTGTGATCCAAAACATTATAATTAAATGGTACTTTGTCATCAGCCTGGTGGCCATAATGCAGTTATTACTATGACTGCTGCTTGTAGTACTACAGCAGTGTGATAAGTCAATTGTAACCCTGTTTGTGTTGGGTGCTTGGTTGATTTTGTCCTTGCTGCTAACAAACCACTCCAGGAGTTGATTGGAAGCGAGCCGAGGCCATATATTTCAGGTGAGCTTGATACAGTTGTACTCTTTCTTTCATGAGTAAGAAAAGTCCATCTATCCGAGGATTTACTTCTGCTTATCCAGGACTGGGTCATAGAAGCAGCAGGCTAGGCATGTTGACCCAAAAGTCCTTCCTTGTGATGCTTCTCGATCCTCCTAGGGGATTCTGAAACCCCCAGCCAGGAGGAACATCTTATGACAGCAAGTTCTGCCCTGGGGTCTCGACCCAGTTGGAGGCACCTGGATGACCCCCAAGGGTCCTGATCATTCTGATGATCCAGATGCCAAAAAAGCCAATTTGGCCCCTGGTGTGAAGGAACAGTAGCTTTATACCAAGCCCTTTTTGGATTCCTGGGCTCTTTACCCAGCTCTTAAGTTGATCTCATCTATTCTTTAAGTGTTGATTGTTTCCATGATTCCATTCCATCAATCGCAACCTAGCACTAACGACTAGAGTTGGAACATGGAGCAACTGGTTTATCAAGAGCTTTACCTTCTGGCCCAGCTCCTCACGGACAGTTAAACACCTGCAGTGCCATGGATGTTGCATCGATCTGTAGGTCAATCTCTCAACCTATTTTATCCTGACTTGTGGACAAGACCCAAGGATACTTGAATTTCTTTTTTAGAAGAGAGCCATGGCCTCGGATGCAGAGGTCCTGACCCTTAATCCAACTTCTCTACACTTAGCCGCAAATTGCCCCTGTAACTTTTGGAGGTCCCCAGCTGAAGAGGGCAACAAAAAATCTACTCCAAAAAGCAGAAAAGAAAATCTGAGGTCATTTCACCTGAAACCCTCCACCTGGCTGTGCCTGAAGACCTTGTCCAGAGAGGTGCCCTTTCTCTTCTCAACCCTTGATAACTTGCTGAAAGGGAAAAGTGTGAACAAGCATGACAGGAACTTTTAAAGGTACAGGACACTGAAATTTGGATTGTATGTGTGAAAAGTGCAACAATATCCTCCCTACTTACCACTGCTTGTATCATAATAGGCAGGTTAAAAGGACAGTGAAAATATATCAGGGATTTTATATATCTGACAGCCCACCCTATGAGTCTCATCTTTTGTGGTTAACTTACAGTGAACATACATTTTGCATTTTTGTTACCTTTTGGTGACCAACTTTACACTGGACCACCCTCTCTACCCCTCTGCCCCACAAAGGGGTAGATCCCAGCTCATTTTAAAAGGTCTGGCCATGTCCCTGGATAAACCTGAGCTGTTCTGCAGTTTGATTCTCCTGTTACACCCCAAATCTCCTTACCTCTACCTTCTTTCTATCCCCGATGCATTGCTGTCTCACTCATTACACACAAATTCACGCACACACAGACTTTTGCAGAGTTCCTTCCACTGCTTAACAAGACAAAGAGTCATTGATTTAGCAGGGAGAACATGGAGTCAGGAGTGATCGATCTCGTTAAGCCCGTGGACAAACTCTCTCAAGGATTGGAAGAGAGGGATTGTGGGATGATGGAGAAAACGAGATAAGAGGAGATGCCGAGAGAGAGGAGGGGCAGTTGGAGTGGTGTGATCATGAGATATTTTGTCTAAATGTTGCAGAGACTCTGCTTGGTGTATTAATGTGGCCTTAAAGGTAATCAAACAGTCCAATAGATCACTTGCAACCACAACCAGGTTGGCTACAATGTAGAGTGAGGGGATTGGTTGGGTTTGGAGAGACTGCAGTGATGCATTGAGTTTTGTGTGGTTGTAAGTGTGGTGGGGAATTTTTTGGTCAGTTTAAGATCTGCCTCTTGGGGCCTAAATGAGAGACAGTTGTGTGTCTGTGATGGTTGCATTGGTGCATTTGTTTGGGTGATGACTCCCCTGAAAACCACTTTGAGGGATAAGTTTCCAGCCACTAGTATGAACTATTGATCAAACAGTTGTTTGACAGATTGAATCGATCAGAGGCAGTCTAGACTCCAGAGCAGATCAAACACGATTACTAACCACTCTCATCAACTGCACATCCTTAGTTTGGTTCTGTGGGGGCTTTGTTTTTTCAATGTATCAGTTGTGTAAATGCTACATGGACAGCACTAAGGAGGCAGAATTGTTATTGTTATAACTGTAAATTCCTGGGTCCACATCCAGATTCGGATCACCACCCAAATATAATCACTGCCTCCAAGTGCCAAGACCAATATTTCCTGAAAAATTTCATTAAAATCTGTTCATAACTGTTTTAGTTATCTTGTTAACAATCTGACAAATGAACTAACCAACAAATTCTGGTAAAAAAAACATAGAGGGAGGAGGACCAAAGGGCCAAGTGGATTAATTTTATTTTTGAAGGGAATGAGCCAGCTACAGTCGGCTAAAACCTGTACATATGTGTGCCAGTCACTTCACGGCCAACTGCTTCTTCAACTTAAGTCAGTTCAACACAGAACTGGCAACTAGACTTTTCCTGAATTTGGGCTCAGTACCAACAATCCGCCACCAAACCTGATGATGGAAATGTGAGTATTTTAATGCTGTGTAGTATTTATTTTGCTCATTGCTACAAGCTAATGCTAACAGCAGGGTGAAGTGAACTAGAGGTAACTGCACAACATGTTCGTCATTGTTCACGTTACTTGTTGAAAGTCTGAAGGATAAACTTCAATGTATGAACATTCTGACATTAGTCAAGACAAGTTTCACAGTTGCCTGAATATAATCAGTCCCACTGACTAGGCCGAGGTTAGCATGTTGTGCGTTAGCCTGTGATGTTTGGGTGAAACGGCATAAATTTGTGGTTCGTGTGTATTAGTGAAGAGAAGTTTAACAGTTGGCTGAATATAATCAGTCCTTTACCCACCCCATTACCCCTTTGTTTGTGCTAACGATAGTCTGGAAGGTAGGCTAAGTTGTGGCTGTCCCACTGCGGTTAGCATGTTGTGCGTTGGCCTGTGATGTTTGGGGGAAACAAGATCACTGTTATATGTTAAACAGCATGAATAAAGGGTTTGTGTGTGTTCAGGACTGTAAGCGGTGCATGGCTGGTGCACCCGCTTCGCTCGAGTTACGCTGCTCTCATTAGCATATGAAGGCGACGGCCCTCAAAACCAGCCATTCTCAACAGAGCGGTTATGTGAGGATGGAAAGAATGCAGGTGTGCTTTATTCATAGGTTTTTTGGACCAAAGCATGTTACTAATGTTTCATGAAGACATCAAGGATCCATGTAAAACTGCAGAAAAGGAGCAAAATATGTCACCTTTAAAGGAATGTGATCCAGATCTGATAAAACTGCTATTGAAGCTTTTGGCATATATGCTAATCTCTGCGCGAGCAGTCACTTCCTGCTGCCGGCTTGCTTATAGCTCCTACCTCTTCCTGTTTTAAAGGCCACTTCAGGCTGAACACATTGGATTGGAGCTTGGCAAGATGGATCTGTCTGATTGCAGACACTGAATCAGGCAGATCCAGCTGCATCGCAAGGTTAATCACCTTCTACTTGGTTGTTGATTGTTCAGGCCATGAAGTCTCAATGTAAATGTAGAGCATAGTGATTTGTGAAAACATGAAAATCACTGATAACAGAGACTTTCCAGAGTCTTGTCTTTTTGGCATTCTCTGCTCTGCACACCACACTGGTATAACCAGCTAACGATTCAAACAGCACATCTCCACTATGTGACATCAGCTCTAGTCCCTGTTCATCCAAGCCCACTATAATAAGACATTAACCACACAGTGATCTCCTTAAGCATTTTCATAACACAATGGAGTCAATACCTAAGAGAATTGTGACTGCGCTAGGAAGAACACAGTTATAAAAATTGCTGTCTGACTATCATTCAGGGACATCACAACCATCACAGTCCCTTCCCTTGTCTTCGTGTCATTCAGATTCTCCATTTCCCAGCCTCTCTGTTGTCATTCTCAGTGCAGCCTGTCATCCCGTGACAGCAAGTGCACAAGTCACTAGTGAATGGAGCCTGTAGAGGAAGCTGCTTTCTTTATGAGCAGACATAAAAACACATAAAGCAGGCGCTGTTTAAAAAGACATCACACTTCTCAAGGCAGCCTCCAGAGTAACAGAATGAAAAGAGGGTTAGTGGTGGTGAAGGCTGGGGCAGGGGGTCGACTGAGCAGCTCACCTTACTAGACTCTGCTCTCTTTCTTCCTTTTACTAGCTATTTTTTCTGTGTTGTTTACAAGCATCATGGTAAGATCAGTTGAGATGTTGTGATGTGGGGAGTTTGTCTGAGTCAGCTGCTGTGACTCTTTAACCCCGCCGCATAGTATCTGATGACAAACACAGAAAAGAGCACCAGGGACATATGGTGCCAGGCCAGATGATTGCAGCAGTGTTAGTGGAGTGTGTTATCTCCTTATTGTGGCTTGGCTCTGCTCTCCAGAAGCAGTTTGGAATCGGTGATTAGCTGCAGCATGCTACACCTCTCATGGAGCAGAAGCTGGCAGGCAATGAGGCCCATGGAGACAGAGTTCTGCCCAGGCCAGGGCCCACCGACTGGCCCGGGTTTGGAAGCTGGCCCCTTCTCGCCATGGGGAACTTCCACAGTTACTGGTGCACAGCTGGGCCCGAGGATCACTGGCACTTAAACTGATGTGCACTCGTGTGTTTGTAATCATCTGTATTCTGTCTGTTAGGGTGACAAAATATCCATGATGATGAGAGGGAGTGTAAGATTAAATATGCCTGATGTTTTTGTAAGCTAATATTGTCTGCATGTATTAAACATTTGTTGTAATGTGAAGAATGAGACAGAAGTAATGATAGGAATATAAACCATATGGATTATCATTAGCTGAGTAATGGCAGTTCATTAGAAAACCACTCGTTTTTCCCACAGGAAGAGGTTGTAGTCGTGGTGGTTGCTGATCAGAGTTCATAACAGGGGTGAATCCAGCAGCTTTTACGCCAAATGAACTGAGCAGATCACCAATGCCTGCTCATATAAAATCAGATTTATTCAAAGAAAAAACACCAGAATTAAGAAAGTCAAATTACTCATCCTATTCATTCAACTTCTTGTTTAAACCCCCCTTGCATGACTGGGTTCTCTCCAGGCATTCCAACGTCCTCCCACAGACCAAAAAGTATGCTTATTAGGTTCATTTATGGCTTTTAATTGCCCTTAGGGGTGGATGAGTGTGCAAATGGTTGTCTGTCTCTCTATGCTACCATGTGATTGGTTTATGACCGGTTCAGGATGTACCCTGCCTCTTGTCCAATGTCAGCTGGGATGGGCTCCAGCCCCCAGGACCCCAAGACTGATAAGTGGCATAGATGATGGATGGATAGAACTATATTAGGTTATTGCATTTGTAAAGAAACCTTGCTTGTCCCAAATTACTAATTATTAGTAAATGCAGTAAAACTGTCATTTTTTTTAAAATTATAAACATTGTTTTTGCAATAACTGGCAAATATTGGTGTTCTTGTATTGGTTTCAATGTATAAAACCCATTCACAGCTGTAAAGAAAGACCAAGAGCACTGATTTAAGGAAAAGAAGATAATCAATAAAATGGAACTATAAGGTGCCTTCCCCGCATCATCCATATTTATTCTCAAGTTAGATTACTGTCATTGTTGATTGTTTTATTGAGAGCCAGCTTTAGTTTGTAACAATTTTGCCCCCTGAGAGTCTGAACAGCATTATTGTGACTGCCATGTTCCCCAAAGTAGCCCATCCCTGCTCTACATTAATACAGACTCAAGCTCAGAGCTTCCATCTCTTTTATCAAACACTCAAGCAAAGCACACATGTGTTGACAAATGAGACCAAAATGTCACATAATTTTTTGTCATTAACCAACAAATGTGAGAAATATTTTTGTTACGTGTCACATTAACATTTCTGTGGTATCTGTGATTGGTTGTCATTATAATTGTCAGCTTGACATGATGATGAGTGCTTGGGCATTAAACATGTATGGGTACATAGCATGCACACACACAGAAACCTTTGAATCTTTGGCAGCTGTTAGATCTCACACATTCAAACACACACATGCAGACACGCTAATGATAAATCCATCATGGCCCCTGTGTCCCGTTCTGCCAGCTGCTCACTGCACTGCTACTATGTCTGCCTTGTTGCTAGGATACATACACACTCTGGGAGTCGTTCACCCCTTGTCATACACACTCGGTTTGTGCCCATATGTTGCCAAGGTGCCACCACATGAACACACACAAACATGTTGAACTTCTTGTAGCCCTCTCAAAAGGACACTAAATCAAGACAAGAAATTCTCTAATGATGTTTCCAACAGGATCAATTGTTTTTTTTACTCCACCATGGGAGCATTTTTCCTCTTAGTGTAAAATTAATTCTCAATACAAGGGCTTCAGTGTGGGTTAATTATAATTTTAATTGAATTGAAAGTTTGGAAGTGATTATCCTGTCCCTCTCGGCCGGCTGTTAGCTCCCTAGACAAAAGGGGGCAGGATGGAGAGCACATTTTTGGTGCTCCTGGGCCATTAGAGGGTGCTATCTGTCCATTTACCTCCCTGCTGTAACAGTGTAGCACCACTTCCTCTTTGTCAATGTGGATGCCTCCTCTCTCTCCCTCTCTCTCTGCCTCTCTGCTTGGCTCCCTCTATGTTGTCTTTTATCTGCCTGCCTGCTCATCCCTCCTCCTCCTCTTCTCCTCCTCTCTGCCTCCCTCTCGGTTCCCTCCCTGCCTTTTTCCTTTCATCCTTACCTGCCTCTCCACTCACCCTCTTCTCACTTCTTTTCCTTTCTCTGCGCTAGTCCCTTACATTACTGCCAAATCTTGCCCTCTTGCTTCTTTTGTTTGCATCCATCCCTTTCTCCCTCTGTGCTCCAGGACTGGGGAATATGTCAGGGTTCTTAATGTATTGATTTAACTAAATAAGATGTTTGGTCAGACTACGTCCTTTACATTGATATATTCAATGGCTTGTTGAAAATTAGCCCTTTTCAGGGGCAATTTTACAAAAGCTCTGCATTGTAGCTATGCCATCATGATGCACCAGTTCACACTGATTCTATGAATATTGGAAATATTGGTGTCAATTCACAATATGACTTTGAAGACACATACAAACTAAGGCAGCCACATGCTCAGTGCTGTGCTCCCTCACTGGCCTTGTGTATTCCCTTCTTACTTTGTGTGAAACGCCACATGAAATACCAGACTTGACCCGGGCAAGCCAATCAGACTCATTTGAGGCAGGGAGAGGTTGACAGGAGACAACAGCAGCAAGAATAGAAATTAGCATAGATGCTAACAGTTTCAGTAGCAGTTTTATCAGATCTGGACTGCATTCCTTGCAAATGAAAAATAAATAACACTGAAAGCATTTCTTTATGGAAAATATATTTTTGGTCCACTTCCAACATGTTTTGAAGAGAGTCTGTTACTTTACACTGTGACAGTAGTGCCTGCCTAAAACTGCACAAAATCAATGGAACATACTGTATACAGACATCAATAGATGAGGTTTTGTTCATACCAATGCCATTATCAACTCTGCCAATCCAATTAATTCTTTATTGATTCGGAACAAATCCTAGGAACTTTCTGTGTGAAGAAATAGGCCTACAATAGGGATGAAACGAATTGACGCTGTAGTTGACAAAATTCGATGACATAAATGGTCAGTGACAGATTTTATTGTTGGATTGTTGTCAAACATCATCATCTCATGTATTTAAGTGTAATGCTTGAGCATTAAATTGTTTTCTGGAGCAGATTGTTCAGTTGACTGAGTCATCTTACTCCTCTTTCTATCTTTGTTGGAACAGCATCATCAAACAGCGGCCATGGAGTGTCAGGAAAACAATGTAGCATAGCAGAGGTAGCTGCAGTTATGTTATTTCGTCCTAAACCTTTGTTTCTCTCTGTGTATTTTATCTTCTGCTCTGACAATAAAAAGTTAAACTTCCTCACATCAGTCTCCATTGTGTCTGGAAGCACAGTGGAGAGTTATTTGTCTGCTCCAAGGTTGAAGTTGCAGAAGTAACAATGCTAAAGTTGTGGCTAATTTAAGACTTAACCGCATCTGCGTCACCAGCTGCCATGAGCAGACATGAGCACCTACCTCAAATACAGCACCATAGATATGTTCGCCTGTAATTAACATCAAAACTGCACATTTTTAGTTTAAAAGAGCATGGTTAAAAGTAAGAGGGAAACAATAATAACAGGAACAATAATAGTTCTAATAATTATGATTTATCATCATTTGATATAACATAATACTAACATCACAGAGTAATAATAAGACTTATAAGTTAATTTTGAAGGGAAATAAAACAACACTTGTCAAGTCGACTAATCAACCCAATAGTCAATGACTAGTCGACAATAGAAACAGATGTTAGTTGCATCCCTAGCCTTCACAGTGTCTGATGTCAAACAAATGGTGCTCATAAAATGTAATTATGTGTGTCATCAAATGCCTCAGCATGCTGCTGCATGATTCCCTGTTGCCGTCATATTGTGTAAAATTAATCCACTCTTAAGACTTTCTCTTTGTTCCGTTTGCTATGATAACTACCTTGACTCCTTTGTTGTTGTTATTGCTGACTCCCCCTCAATAAAGACTGATATTATTGTTTTGCATGCATGCAAAACTAAGAGGAAAACATTAATGAGGGAATTGTTCATCATATATGAAAAATATATCTATTCTTCAAACTAGCTGAAACTGATTATCAACTGAAACAAGTTCTGCTCTTCTATGCCTCCACACCAGACTGTTTCACCTTTCTACTGTGATAGATGTGTTCAATTACATTGAAGAAATATCCATAGATGCATTAGGGAAAATCAAAACCTTTTAAACTAGAAGCACTCTGAGAGCATAAACCTGCAGTACTGCATTTCTGATATTGTTAGCTGAGTTATTGTCGCAAATGCAGAAAAGTGTCCTATTGTGCAATATAAACAAATCCTACAGAAAAAAATCCAGGATCTGCATTCAGATTCAGATCAGCACCAAAATCAAATCACTTCTTCCTTGTGCTATGACCAACATGCCATGAAAATTTCATCAAAATTTGTTAATACCATTTTGAGTTATCTTGCTCACAGACAGACAGACTGACAAACAAACAAGCAAACAAACAAACAAACACATGCAGCCAAAAACATAACCTTAAACTTGAACTCTGTGGAGGTAAAAATGGGAGGAGGCAACACAAATTGATTGTTCTTATGTTTTAAAGGCCCATCCAAGGCTTGAAGTTACTCCTTACTTTCGGCACAACTAAACCACATCTGTCGCTTCCACAATTGATGGGGCTTGAACCTGCCTGATTGACCTGACTGGTCATTTTTACGTGGAATCTGTAAAATCCAGCTGCTTTGCATGGTTACAGAAATGTTGGAATTATCTTAAGAAGTGGGTAGAACAGTGCCAGTGTCTTTGTGCAGTTAAGATAGAGCTTTCTCCATCTGTTATGATAACAAATATGACTGGTTATCATTAAGTTTTTGAATTTTTTGATACCACTTATCATGGCACATAGTGTAGGACTTTGTCTGAAGTTTCTAAATTAGTTGTCCAATAATTGGTGTGTATGGAAAGTTCTACCTCTGTTCACTGTGTGATCAAACAGGCAGTAATATTTTTCATTTTTAAAAGAGTTAGGTCAGGTTAGGTATGGGGGCATATTCGAGGCCCATGTTCCAACTCTTCAGATATTCTCTAAGCTGACCCCTCCACAAAACACACGGTTGCCCAGTGTCCTGGTCCAACTCACTGGGTCTTGGGCACCTAGCATTTTCGGTGCCTGTGGATATGTCAGCATTTGACACATGGTTCTGCCAACAATACCCAAAAATGTGCAGAAGAGAAAAAGTCATGAAGGAGTCCAGCGGTGTCTCTGGCCACTAGTATGTGTCTGGCTTTGCAAGAGTATAGCGAGTATAGCAAGACTGGTAGGAAAAGACACCTAAAGACTTTCATACTCAGATACCATGAGTGCCATACCACCCTGTCCAGTGAACTCATCACTCCAAAAGGGATTACTAGAGTTACCTCATAGTTGAACTCTGTTGCTGTGATACTCGTTTGTCATTTCTCAACAGAAAATGCATAAATATTTACATTATCATGCATAACCGTGCAGCTGAAAGTAATCAAATCATGATTTGAGTCCTTCTCACTCAGCCCTCTTTATTTTCTCTCCTTTCTTGCATTCCCGCAGCAACAGCAGATGAGATTTCCCTTTTTTTTTTTTTTTTTTTTTAACACAGGCTCCCTCTCCTGCCTCCCTTCATCTCCTCCTCCTGTCCTCCCTTTTCTGGCTCCCTCCCTCTCTCACTGCATGCATTCACCGCTCTTGCCCCTCAGGGCTTTGTTCTGCCTTAATCAGGAGCTTAAGTGTTGCATTCTCACCTAGACAATGCCTGCCATTCAGTCTGGGCCTGTGTAAATAGGTGTGCCCTGTAAGTGTGCCAGCGGGCACGCCATGCCAGCCTCACTGCGGTGGTGGTGATCAGCCGTAGCCCCCAGCTACCAGGAGGTGCACACTCGCACTCGCAAGCAAACACACAAACCAGCAGCAGCAGGAGGTGGAAGAGCAGGAACTCACTGAAGGCTGCCTTTGAAGTGCTGCCATACAAAAGGATGGACGGCCAAAGCAACAAACACACAACACAGGCGCACATATGCACATGGGCACAAACACTCTCCTTCAAATGGAGTGCTGGGGAGACGGATTCTTTTCATAATCAGCCATTTGCCTCCTGTCCTTACTTGGCCACTTCCTTTTTATTTCCTCACTCTTTTCTGACTCGCGGTCTTGACTTATTTGTATTTCTCGGGCCAAAAGACCCCTGAGTTGTGCTCCTTTGGTAACAGAGCCGAAAGTGACTAGAGGGTTATGTGTGTAGCTGCTGCAGGACACCAGCAGCCTGCTTCTCGGCCACCTGGCATGCTCTTTCTTGGAGGCACTGCAGGCCTCCACCCAGCTGGATGATGCTTATTGTCAGACTGGCGTGTCACAAGCAGGTGAGCCAGCTTCCTTGCAGCACCCGACCATCTGTCTGCATCCGCTATGGCACTCCACCTGCAGAAAGAGAGGAGCCCATGACCACACTCTTACGTTGAGAAGTGCAAGAAAAGGCTGTAAAGTAAACTACAAGAGCAGTTTGAACACAAAAAGACTGATGTGCAGGTTCACCCTGTCTTTGACGCCATAGTTCAAGAGTACAAAAAGAAAGATGATGAAAGGAAAAAGGGGGTGGACACAAACATTCAGAAGGCAGACAGCAAGTGACACATTAAAAGAAGAAAAAAGTAAGCACACACTCGCCTGTGCTATCTATCCTCCTCAGATGGCCATTTGGGCTTGTTAATCTATCGCCTGGTAACAGAGACAGCCTATCAACAACAGCCACGCCCCTCTGCACATGCTCATAGAGAGAGGGGCTCATTTGGATCCGTGAGGGGGGAAACGTGCACGCCACAACAAAATACATACGTGCTCATTGACGCACGCGCACACATACACACTCAAACACAAAACTCCCCACAAATCCTGGCCTGTCATTGCTCTCCATTGTTTGGCTGCGGTTGCTTTCTCCTGGTGTGACTGCCAGCAGATGGCTAGCACTGAGCTGTCAGAGTCAGCCCGGGGCCCACACACAGGCACGCACACTCAAACACACACATACACAAAGAGAGAGAAGCACTCAGTCATACAAAGAGTGTCTTATTGCACACAGAGCATATGCACAGTGTCGGCTGAATGACGCTGGTATTGGCTCCGTAAAACTCCTCTGTGCTGGCTTGTAGTACATAGACCAGGGATGGGCTATGGTTCTTCCAAATTTACAAATAGTAATTGATCTTTTAAAATATCAGTGTTGTCGTGATTATTAGGTCAAGGAATACAGGTTTATAGTAAATGTGTAGTTTAAGCCCATTCATTAAATTCAGTCTTAAGTTATAAAAAAAAAAGATCTTAAAATTAAGAGGGACCCAAAAGGTCTGAAATATATCATGCAGAAAACACTTTTCAATGGTTTTAATCCAAAAATGTGTTGAGTATCCCATTATCAACAAGGGGTTTTGGAAAAATAGATACACCATAGTTTCATGATATTTGGCATGGCAATAGTTAATCAATTCAAGCCTAATTTTTTTTTTTTTTTGTATTAATTTCCAAGATTTAATAAAGCTTTTGGTTCTATAGAAATGAAATCAATCACTCGTTGAGTCCACACGATGGTGCTGTTTAGCCAGTGCATGTGAGATCAGCAGAGGTGATGTTCATTGTGCAGCAGAGAGGAAGTAAACAAACATGGTTGCACAGGAGACAGATAAAAGGAATCACTGTCTGATCTAAATCTGTTGGGTGAACTTTCCTTGGAATTTTAGAGTGGCAAATTAGATGAACATGACACATGAGATTTGTAAGGAGTGATGCATGAGAACAAATTACTGTAAAAATACACCTCACCTCACTTGGCACCACACAGGGAAATCAAAAGCCGATGACAGCAAAGTTCATCCTAAACTCTCTCCAGTGATAAATCAGCTAACACTTGACATGCTTAACTTGTCAAAACTGCCTCCTAGTTCTGACAAGCTAAGAAAGCAGAAAATCCATTACTAACTTAATGTGCAATGATTCAAGGCCTCATTATGTTGTGTTTAAACAAGAGTTATTGTTACATGTTGGTTGGAGCCCAGGTATGTGCCTCCACCGTAGCATTACTTCTCTGACACAGCTGTACTGAAGCTCTACAGAGCAGTGAAGTGAAGAGTCAAATAGATGCTGAGCACAGCTGCATTAACTGGCTATGAGTTGACATCAGTCTTTTACTCTTGTTTTAAGTAAAACTGAAGAGACGTAGATATACTGAGATAAATCTTTACAATAAATTTAACAGAATTTGGCTAAAAACAGTTAAAATCGCAACATATTGTGATGTTAAGTATTACAATACTCAATATATCACAAAATGCATCATAGCATGGAGCCACTGGTGTTTTCCACCTCTACTGTGCACCTACCGTGTGTTGAGACTCTAGCCTTGCACAGGAGTTCAAGCTTTGATTCCTGCTTGTGGCCCATATTTTGTGTGTCCTCACCTGCTCTCTTACCTCCTTTCCCAATCCATTCACTGTCTCTGTACTCTCAATGAGGTAAAGCCCCAAATATCTTTGCGAAAAGAAATATGTCAGTGTCCTTTCCCGTTCTGTGGTGCATTATGGGGGAATGAGTCCCTGTCCACACTGCCATAAAAGCATTTTTGCTTTCAAAAGATTTTCTGTAAAGAGGACATTGTTTCAAGAAATGTGTCTGTCCACATGAAAATACTGACAATGCTGTAGTATATATGCCAGGCCTGTAAGTGAGGCTGTTATTCTGCAGCAGACATATACCATAACCAGGGAGGAAGACATCTGTAGGATGAAAAACAGGTACGCAGACACACGTCTCTGTGTCGACATCCCCTGAATGTGGTCCTGTGTTTGCACAGTATATTGTGAATGGGAGGTATTTTGCAAGATGTCCTGCAGCTAAGACAGCATACTCCTCTCCGACCCAGCTGCCAGAGAGTCGAACTGGACCCCCAGCCCTTCTCTAGCCTTTTAGATCAGTTTGTCCAGTCCGTTAGTTTCTGCAACCCTGAGTCTGCTGCCCCAGCACACAACAGCATACAGGACAGCAGACTTGTAAATCATCCTTATCCTTGTTTGTCATTTTTCATATATTCATCAAATTAAAAAACCTGTCCAAGCAGAACCTTTGTTTACTGTTTGCTCTCTTGTTTTGTGCCTCACAGTTTGGGGAACACTCTGTGAGGGTATTAGGGTTTTCCTGCCATGAATTTAAAAAGCATTATACTTGAAATGCACTTTCCTACATATACCCTGTATCCCACTCTTTTATGTTTTTCACTCAGACATCTCCATACACAGGCTCAGATAGACTGCACAGCAGCTCAGCTACAGGTGCCCCTACCGACCCCTCTCACTGTAATGACTGTGTAATCTCATAAAAGAGCCGCCTCAATGCATTAGCATGTGTAAAGGCCATTGTGTTTGTGTGTGCCCGTGCATAAGTAACTGTGCAGAGTCTTGCTTTTGCTGCCATCCCTTACATCATTGTGTGTGTGCGTTATTCAAAGCAATGCACATAGAACAAGAAGAAGAAATAGCAGGTGTCAGGCCTAATGGAGTGTGTCAGTGCAGTGTAAAAGCCGCTGCAGCCACCCTGGGGTCATCCGGGGTCAGCCAGAGGTGAAGGAGCAGGGTCGGGGGTCAGGAGTCGGCGGTGGCTACTTGACATTCCTCCACTTGCTAATCAAAGCGCTGATGAATGGCTGCAAAGTGGCAGCTGGTGGACAGGAGGCGTGTGTGTGTGTGCAGTGTCAGAGGAGGAGAGAGAGAGAAGAGGAGAGGAAGAAAGAGGGAGGAGGGGGCTATACATTGTAACTAATCTCACACACACATTCTCCACACAGGCAGACAGAGAGAGTGAGTATTGACTGAGCCGGGCTGTGATCCTGAAGGAGCTGTACATCAGAGAAGACAAGCACAACAACACGAGCTTTTGTAGAAGTCTGAAGCTCCACACATATGCACAAAAGCTCTGTGCACACCCAAAGGGGTGCACGCATACATTGTCATCCTTTCTCTCTCGGTAGCACACATACACATGCATTTGTTGTGTCTGCAGAAAACTGGGACTAATGACAGGCTTTGTGTTGTGTGTGCTCACTCAGCTGCCCCCTGGACACACTTTACCCACCCAGCAGAAAACGGCCCTTTGTGCCCCTCTCTCTTTCTCTCTGTATCTCTCTCTATCTTGTTCTTGCTGTCTCCCCACTTTCTTCCCCCCTCCCTGGAGAATAGAGTTGTTTTGCTGTGCTCTGCTTTACACACTATATTACCTGCTGTATATTTTTTCCTGGGGCCTGACAACAGATATATGTGTGCAGCAGTGTTTTTTTGGCTGACACCAGCCTTTCACATTTACCAGCAAATGGAGCTATAAAGTCAATACATAAAAAAATGACGTTTTGATGCAAACATAGTTAAAATTGAAGATGTTGGTATAAGCCCCGCACCTTTGATTTGCCTGATAAATCACAGGGAATAAAACTACATCAGACTGACTTTACAGCCTCTATTTATTTCAGCTGGGCAGATGGGTATTAGGCCAAAGAATATGCACTGAAAAAATAGCAACTTGTCAGGACCCAAACTGAAAAATAAGGAAAGAATATTAAGCCTGAATTCAAATAAAAAAATGAAAAGTCAAGTACATTAAGTCAGTTAATATGATAATGTGTTGCAGTCTTAAAAGTCTTCACCATGTTCTGTCAGGTTTAAGTATTTCTTGACAGATGCCCTTTCAATGACAGCAGTTTGTCCCCCCCCCCCCCCCACACACACACACACACACACACACACACACACGTGATCTATGAGCAACATTTTGGTTTCCTAACCTGATGCACCAGATAATTGTTCAAAGTATTTCATTAGTCCATCTGGGAAAGAGTTCATAGAAAGTGTTTGGGAATGGGCAGAACCTTTCAAAAACAGCTCTGTCAGGTGATTGGACGATCGTTTTGTCAGTCACATTCATTTCGGACCAATCAGATAATTTGGTAAGCAGGCCCTATTGTCATAGCATAAAGTACAAAATGTGAGCTACTTCATTGAACAAAATTTTACCAAAATATGTCAAAAGTGGAGTTAAAATTTATTTATTATTTATTTATTATTTATTTAATAAAGAAATGTGGTCCAGATTTGATTAAACTGCTACTGAAGCTTTTAGCATCAGTGCTAATCACTGTAGTTGCTGGTGTCATCTTGCTCCTAGCTCCAACCTCTTCCTGCCTTTAAAGGATGCTGATAGGGAGCACAGTCATTATAGATTGGAGCTTGGCAAGATGGATCTGCCTGATTACAAACAATGAATCAGCCAATCCAGCTGCAATGCAAGATTAGGCTTTTCTACTATGATATCTGCTCAACTTGGCTCACCTTTACTCAGTTGTTTTGGTTTTCCTGGCATAGTTTTTCTTATCAAGCTGAGCCCAGACTGAACGAGAGACACTGCTGACCTCTGAATGGTCAGAGTATCAGGGCAAATTGGGGGCTTGACGTGAAGAGGAAACACCCCCTATTGTCAGCCTTGTAAAGCTTATTGACTTCCCACACTCGCCTTTGCTTGAGTACACCCATTTTTTACCAAATCAGGGAGGACAATCCAAGTGGTCTACTGGGGGATATATGCATGCTGAGAAAAGTAAATGTCAGTCAACAACCATCACAAATGCAGCGGCATGTCAGTTCAAGAGTGACTGTCAAATAGAGACTTAGAGTTTTTCTCTCTCTTTAGCCTTCTCTAATTATTGTTATAATAATTCTCTCTAAGGGTGTCTTTTGTGACTAAACATTGATGACTTAGTCTAGTTGTACACATCATCAACTGGAAGGCCAAGGGTTTGACCTCAGAACTGGTTGTCACACATCGATGTGTTCTCTGGCAAGTCACATAACCCAAAGTTGCTTCCACCACTACCTCAGTGGAGTGTAAATAGGTATGAAGGGGCATGGATGTGATAGCTAATTCTGACGGACATCTTACATAGGAACTTAGAACCATCAGTAAGTGAATGTGACAGTGATTGGATAGTTGTGATCTTTGCTTTAGCTCTTAGAGTTGTCAGAAACACCAGTAAAGTACTTTGTAAGCTCAAGTCTATTTACCATTATCAAAGCAAACAGATGTTTGTTTGGACATTTTCTGTCTTCATAAATGATCCTTACAGCAACAACCACAAATTGCTTAGCAGCACAACTTGGAAAGCTTTGAGCTTAAAAACATAGAGCTGCAACATTTTTCTGCAAACTTATGTACTCCTCCTTATAGCAGTGGAGAGCCTGATTGGTAAACTTTAGAATAAGGTATAACTTGTAAGGATTGTGCATTTATCAAATGAGAAACAGCTAAATGTGTGGGTAGCACCTCCAAAAAATGTGCCGAAATCCCCTCTTCCCCAATCCCTGGACGAAAGCCTGTGGTTCCTTAGGAAAGCAACGGTGAGAAACCAGTCTTCTTTGGGTGTTGTCTTCCTGATTGACACCAGCCTTTCACATTTACCGGCAACAGACTTTGCTGTCTGTCTTCTTGTTCACCAATCTCTTGGAACTTGGTCCTAAGTTTGGAAATGTTACCAGGGCGGACACCAAGTTGTTAAGGTGACTGATCAGGATTTGCAATAACACCTCCCAGTATTATCAAAGGAGAGAGATAATGGACAGAAATAGCATTTCTGAGCTTTTTTTGAGGAGTGTACTTTTGATTGCTTACTTTTGTATGAGTTGTGACTCTGATTATTCTCCCTCTCAGTACTTTGACAGTTTTACTGATACCATCATCTGAAGCAGCAGCAGTTTTCAAAAGGACAGTGGTCCAAACCACCTACAGTGTGCTGGGACTCATCAAGTGAAGGCAAAAAAAATTGTATCTTTCTTAAAGGTTATGAGGCTGTGTTCATTTATGTTAACTAAGAAGTTTTACACCAACACACACCTGCTGCTCTTTTACTCACCTCTCCCTCTTTTTGAGCATCTGTCTCCATCAGTCTGTTAATCTGCCCGTCCACTTATCCCTCCTCCTGATTTCTATCCTTCTGTCTCCTATCTAAATGCCATCAAGTAGAGCTGAGAACAGCAAAGATTTCTGTTCATAATGTCACAGTGCTGCCTAAAGGAGTGTTTTATATTGACCCATGTGTCTGTCAGCAAACTGACTTCCCCTGCCACATGTTTATATAGCCAGGAGCAGCACACATAACATGCTAGCTGATACTTGTAGAAAGAATCAACTCCTGTACTTTCTGAAAGTGTAAAAAAATGTAAGACACGTGAATTATGTGTACACATTAATTTGTATTTTGATTAGTGATTCAAATAATCAGAGATGATCAAAGACACATTGCCAGGTTAGCCAATCGGGCTAATCAGTACTAATGTGCACAGTTAGCCAACTACAGTAAAAACTAGATTGAAGTTTGTTCCACAGTCAACCAGCTATCTTTGTGTTGTTGACCCACTGATCCATGTTAAATAGTTTTTAGTTATGACTATTTCATCAGTGTTTCATCTAGATAAATATTTGACCAAAAGAAGTCATATTTTGACTTAACCCCTTAACGCCTGTTGCATCATATTTGATACATACTTTTATGATACCCCATCTAATTAATATGATCAACAATTTACTAAAAAAACATCTAAATACAATCAGATAAATGATACAAATGTCCTCAAATGGATTATCAGTTGCCAAAAACACTTAGTGTATCAAATGAGATACTATATATAAATATGTATACATATATATAGATATGTTTATATATATGTATGTTTATATATATATATATATATATATATATATATATATATATATATATATATATATATATATATATATATATATATATATATATATATATATATATATATATATATATATATATATATATATATATATATATATATATATATATATACATACATACATACATATATATATATATATATATATATATATAGATAGATAGATAGATAGATAGATAGATAGATAGATAGATAGCCAATTGCACAAGTCTCCATCAAATGTGGCATATACCAAGGTGATGCTCTGTCCCCACTGCTGTTCTGCATAGGACTGAACCCCCTCAGCCAAATAATTAACAACACTGGCTACAGATACAGACTCCGAAGTGGGACCACCATCAGTCACCTCCTCTACATGGATGACATTAAGTTGTACGCTAAGAGTGAGCAAGACATCGACTCACTGATCCACACCACTAGGATCTACAGCAGTGACATCGGACTGCGTTTGGACTGGAGAAGTGTGGCCGAATGGTGACAAAAAGAGGGAAGGTAGTCCATACAGAAGGCATTACACTCCAGGAAGGCAGAATAGCAGATGTGGATGAGAGCTACAAATATCTTGGCATACCACAGGCAAATGGCAACCATGAAGAGGCCACTAGGAAAGCAGCAATGGCCAAGTACCTGAAGCGAGTAAGGCAAGTCCTAAAGAGTCAGCTCAATGGCAGAAACAACATTCGTCAATTAATAGCTATGCCCTGCCAGTGATCAGATACCCAGCTGGAATAATAAGCTGGCCAAAGGAGGAAATTCAGGCCACAGACGTTATAACTTGGAAATTGCTCACCATGCACGGGGGGTTTCACCCCAAGTCCAGTATCCAGAGGCTATACACTAAGCGCAAAGAAGGAGGCAGAGGGTTAGTGAGCATCAGAGCCACTATCCAAGATGAAACATTCAAGCTCCATGACTATGTCAGGAAGATGGCCCCAAGAGATCAAGCGCTTAGTGAGTGTCTCAGACAGTGGAAACTGACAGGGAAGGAGGAACTAGAGGAACCATCATGGGAGGAGAAACCCCTGCATGGGATGTACCACCGACAGATAGCTGAAGTGGCTGATATGAACAAATCCTACCAATGGCTAGAGAGGGCTGGACTGAAGGACAGCACAGAGGCACTAATCATGGCTGCACAGGAACAGGCCTTGAGCACCAGAGCAATAGAGGCCCGGATCTACCACACCAGGCAAGATCCCAGGTGCAGGCTGTGCAAAGGGAGCCCTGAAACAGTCCAGCACCTAACAGCAGGGTGTAAGATGCTGGCAGGAAAAGCATACATGGAACGCCATAACCAAGTAGCCGGTATAGTGTACAGGAACTTCTGTGCAGAATATGGACTGGAGCCCCCAAGGTCAAAATGGGAAGCACCTCCCAAGGTGACTGAGAATGACCGAGCAAAGATCCTGTGGGACTTCCAGATACAGACCGACAAAATGGTAATGGCCAACCAACCGGACATTGTAATTGTGAATAAGCAGCAGAGGAAAGCCGTTGTGATTGATGTAGCCATCCCAAGTGATAGCAACATCAGGAAAAAGGAACACGAGAAACTAGAGAAATACCAAGGGCTCAAAGAAGAGCTAGAGAAAGCCTGGAAGGTGAAGGCAACAGTAGTGCCTGTGGTCATCGGGGCACTCGGGGCAGTGACCCCCCACACTGGAGAAGTGGCTCCAACAGATCCCTGGAGAAACATCAGACATCTCACTCCAGAAGAGTGCAGTCCTAGGAACAGCTAAGATACTGCGCAGAACCCTCAAGCTCCCAGGCCTCTAGTAGAGGACCCGAGCTGAAGAGGATGAACAGCCACCCACCCCACCGGGAAAAGAGGGGATGGAATAAACCTTACAGCTCCAAATTAGACTTTTCTGGCTATGATTGGTGTTTTCAGGCATTAAAGGGTTAAATCAGGTTCCTATATTAATTTTTTTTTATGACTGCTGGAGTATGCTCTCACTCACTAATGTTGAAAAATCCTTCTCGTTTTCTCATACAGATTACCTCTGATGCTGCTGTATTCTCAGTCTGTCTGTGACATTCTTTTAGAGCTCATGCTTCTTTTAGGCTCACTCCCCATGTCGGTCCAGTCCAATCTGATTGGTTAA
This sequence comes from Cetoscarus ocellatus, assembly GCA_037902135.1. Taxonomy (NCBI): domain Eukaryota; kingdom Metazoa; phylum Chordata; class Actinopteri; order Labriformes; family Labridae; genus Cetoscarus; species Cetoscarus ocellatus. The sequence goes on from JBAMNC010000354.1 coordinate 29,566, forward strand.
CAGGTTGACTCTGTAGTGATTGGTCAGTTTAGTGCTACTCTGCGCCATGGTGTCAACAACTCTGTATTCTAACGTCTGTGCTCAGCAATGGACTTGCTACTAAGCTCAGTGGGCTTAATGATGATGGAACAATGGTAGGACATCACACTGGTAGGTCTATTTGAGGGAGTAGGTGGATGAAATGTTTTAGGCAGCTGCCGGAGCCACAAAGAGGTGTAGAAGGGGAGGTCTTAATGCTGCTGGCTTTTAGACTCAAAGGATGCATGTTAAACACTCTATAGAGCATATAAAACAAAAAAGCATGATATGATCTGTTTTAAAGTGGTTGGAGTATGGGGCTTGTCAGCTTTTAAATGATCCTCCTTGGAAGACTCCATTACTTTGACAATGACAGCCCATACAAGTCATATCAAATTGTAATTTCACACAAACCCACTCTTGGTGACCTATAGCTTTCTTCAAACATAAACAAAATGATTCTGGGCTACAAGTGTCCTCAAATCCCGAAGACTGGAAGGGAAACATGGAGTGTGTGTGTGTGTGTTTGTGTGTGTGTGTCTCTGTACATGAAGTTAGTGTTCCAGGGAAAGCAGACGGTCAAACGGTCAGCATGTTTTCACTCTGACAGCGGGGCTGAGCAGAAAGAAGCCAATCAATAGCACTTACCCTCTTCCTGCTAGAGTTCCCTACAGACTTGGTAGAAAGATGCAGCCCGGCAGTCGTCACCAGACTTGTGGGGGTGTGTGGGTGTGTGTGTGCGGGTTTGTGTACATATGACCACCTTTGTGTATAAAATACTGTTTCTGAAGCTGAGTAAGATTAAATATTTAGTGTGTCTGCCCAAGGACAAACTAGTGCCAGGGAGAAGTTTTTGCCTTAAATATGATTTATTGATATTTAACCAAGAGTGAAAGACCAATTTTATGTTTGACCTGGATTTCAATATATGTTACCCCTAGGTATTAGTTTAAAACTCTAGATTTTATTTTTTAAAACGACACTACATATTCACCAAGTTCTGCTGTAAATCAGACTTTCTCTCAGCCCCTGAATGTATTATCAAACAGCAGTGGAGGAATTAATACACTTTAACTTAGTTTTAAGCTTGAGAATTCAGCCTTTTCCAGGGCTTGTGATGATACTATCATGAGGAAAGTCCCAGGCACCCAAGATTAAATAAGACCTTGTTTCAGTGCTCAGTAATTGGGGACAAACTCAAGAATACTTGTGAAGTTGGACAAAAACACTGACTACTTTGTCAAAAAAATAAAATAAAATGATTTATGCTGTTCCATACATTCTGGGTATGGTTGCATTGTTCCACTTTCTTTTCAATCCATCCATTATCTATTCCACTTATCCCTTTCAGGGTTGTGGGGGGCTGGAGCCCATCCCAGCTGACATTAAGCGCAAAGTGGAGTAGACCCTGAACCGGTCGCCAGCTGATCACAGGGCCATATAACGAGACAGACAACCATTCATGCTCACCCTCATACCCAAGGGCATTTTGAAGTCACCAATTAATCTAATGAGCATATTTTTGGTCTGTGGGAGGAAGCCCGAGTGCCCAAAGAGAATCCACTCATGCACAAGGACAACAGACTTCACACAGAAAAGCCCTGACTGACACGGGAATCAAACCAGCAACCTTCTTGCTGTGAGGCACTTGCACTACCTGTTGTGCCACTGTGCTGCCCCTGAAAATTATACAATAAATATTAAAGTTAACTATGTACTAAGAAAATGTCTGTGTTTGGACAATTATAAGCACTGAGTATGTTAAAATCTATCATTTTCTTTTAAGGAATAATCAGGTTTTTTTCCCTTATTTGGTCATTAGGTTAAATGTGATTCAGACATTGGAATGTTTGAAAAATACATAAACAAAACCAATATCCTCTCATTCTCTTAGCCTGCTCCATTATAAAGTGTCTTGGGATAACACTTATGAATTGGCGCCAAATACAGATTGATTGATTGATTGATTGATTGATTGATTGATTGATTGATTGATTGATTGATTCAAAGGGTCTGTTTTTACATAACTTATTTTTGTGGGAATTTAGAATTATAAAAAGATGCCTTAATATAGGGGTGTCCAAACTATTGGCCGGGAACAAATTGCAGCCCACAATCTATTGTTGATCAGCCCTTCTAAATTTCTAAAAGGTAAAATTAACTTTGTCACCTCCACCAAGGAGGTAATGTTTTGGCCGTGGTCTGACTATTTGTTTGTTTGTCTGTTAGCAAGATGATGAAGAAACTACAGGATGGATTTACATGAAAATTTTACCAGAGGTGTGGTTTGGTCTAAGGAAGAAGCCATTACATTTTGGTGCTTAACCAATCCAGATTGACGTCACAAAAAAACATTGAAGTTTATAATGTCAATCATTTCCCAGCTTCCCTTGCAATGCCAGTGGATGAGTTCTGCTAACACAACGGCTAACAATAGCCTGGAAGATCGGCACATTTTTCTTTTTGTAACTGGAATGCTGGTAACTCGGAGATCACATCATTCACATTCCCCTCTTCCCAGTTCCGATGTTAATGGAACGCAGCGTTCTCCACATGGACAGACATGAGCGGACACTCGGCTGTCCAATCGGAACGAAAAAGCCACTGCCATAACTGAGCTGCTTGGCGGAGGTCTACGCTCTCGGAGTGCTTTTCTAATTCCACATTTGAACATAAAATGAGTGATTGACAGATGAATATAGAAGCATAGTTAACAGTGACAAATGAAATAATAATCTGCTTCTGTGTCCATATCACAATCAAATATACAAAGTATTAAATGCGAATCATTTTCAAGCATGGACATTCATTAAAACCTTGCCATCTTAAATTAGTTTGCTCCTGTCATGTGTCAGATTATGAAATTAAGATGTTAACTTATACCCTTTCTGTTGTACATGGCATGTTATTTTTTCTTATCTCATTTTGAGCAGGGGTAGACAGGAAGTCAACCAGAGCCATCTGAAACCTGACTGGCCACCACAAATCCTTAAATTTCACTTACTTATGGTTTAGGGACGTCAAAGTGGTCCTGCCTGTCTTGTATTTTTTAGGTATGTGGCCCTCAAAGAAAAACCTTTAGGACACCCCTGCTTTCATATGACTTCTTTACAATGAAAACAAGGTATGGTAAACATAGTATTTTTTGTAGGAATCCTAAAACCTCTAGGGCAAAATGTTGCTGGGATAGTATTATTTTTCAGGGCCAAATTAGTCATGAATAGATAGTCTTCTTTACTTTTCCTCCTGTTATGGCCCCCCTGATTTTGATCTGCTGATTTTTAGTGTTGACCACTACACCTCTCCTACCTATGAACAGTGCTTTTAAAAAATGTTTTTGTTACATTGATCCAACAATCAACCAAGTAATTCATGCAGGCATTTCAGTGGCTAAGTCCTTTCTCTTTCTTTGTGCAACTTTGAAAATTTTCCACAAGTATTGGGAAAGAAATCCAGTAAAGATGGCTGATGGCAAAGTGTGTGTGCATGAGTACCTCTCTGTGCGTATACATTTTGTGTCTCTTGTCTTCTTGTGTCTATATCCAGCCTCCCTCAGAGCAGCCTTGAGTGCAAGGTTTGCTTCCATCAGGGCTTCCTGTCCTTCTGCCCTTGAGTGACCTGAGCCTGACCTGTGTTTAGGCCCTAGGCCATCGAATGGCTAATGTATGTGCTTGTGTGTGTGTGTGCGTTAGTGTGTACATATGTGTGTGTTTCAGTGAGCATGTGTGGCCTGCACAGGGTGGTGGGGTGTATTCGAGCCTCAGGCCAGGACAGGACTGCAGCAGAAAGTCCATCCAGGCAGAAAAAGCAAGACATGGGAGCCGCGGGGTGGACAGAGGAAGAAGGAGAGAGAGGGATGGAGAGGGAGAGAGTTGGAGAGAAGGAGTAGAAGAGGAAGATTGGAGATGGGGATAGCAATGGACAAAGAGTAGTAAGGCCCTTTTTAACTCTGCCTCCGTGGAAGAGAGATGTCAGTCTGTGTCGGCTCGCTCCACTAACCAGCCTGTAGCAGGAGAAACAGATCTCTCCCTCCCTCGCTCTCACACTTTCTTGCTTCCTCTCCCCCTCTCTCTCTCCTCCCACACCATCTCTATCTACTCTATGCTCTCATATCTTTTAGTGATAGCTTTTCTGCCTCACTTGAGAGGAGCAGAAACACTCCACAGCTTAGGGGAAACAGCAAGACTAAGTAAAAAGACCAAGCAATGAACCAGTCATCTTTAAAGAGGCCTGGCGATGTATAGTGCAGGTCTCCTCTTGATCACACTTGGGGTGAGGGAGACTGGAGCTGCTCCTAATGCTGTGGACTATAAGGCCCTGAAGGCAGGCCATGCTCCTGGCTCTTGCCGCAGCCTCTTCCTCCGTGTTTTGAGGAGGGCAGTGAACAACTCTTCAAACACTGAGGGGATCAAATCTTCAAATCCCCTGGAAATGTCAACCACGTTTGAGGAAATGTCAGTAGAGCCGAGAACACATGCAAACACACACACACAGACACTCAACACTGTGGCGCGTGATATCGGGAAGGCACATCCTGTGGGGGAGTCCAGCTTCCTGAGGGAAATGCACTTTTTGCCCATGGAGGGTTTTACTCCCAATGAGGCTGAAGATGCAGTCTCTGGCATTTTTGCATGAATAACCACCCTTTTCTGCTACTCTGTAACATGAGATGATGTAACAGAACATGTTTAAAGTTCAAAATTAGAACATTTTCTCTAAACACCCTGTGTGTCCTGTGATATAGTTGCTGTAATATGTGAAAAGACAAACAAAAAGCTTGACAGAAACCTTTTCATATGTTCCTCATCAAGGCTTTATCTGAGGGTCAGGTTCATTTAGGGCAGTCATGTCCAAACAACTGCACCCTGTGGTCCACTTTCAACTGGCCCACACTTAATCCTTAAAAATAAAAGGAAATTTAGCTCACATTATGGCATACACCTTTTGCCTAATGCTTGATTATGGACAAATGGAACAGAGCATCTAAAAGCAGTAACAAACATGCTCATGTTTCCCACTATCTGCTCTATCTTGAGATCCCATATAAAAAGAATATGACATTCCTAACCCTATCTTCATGTATCAACTCTCCAATACAATTTGTCAGCTTTGTGCAATTTGTTCTTGTTTTGTGTCTGATTGTGAAGATAGGCTGTCAGTAACACTACTCCACTGCACAATACATAAATCTTATCCTGTCCAGGGGCCAATCCAGTGGGAGCCAGGGCCAACTTGGCACGCATCATTTTGTTGATACTACACCTTTATTTTGTTGAGCAATAACAAGAAATATGGCATATTTAGCAGCAGTAATTTATTACAACTCAGATGTCTGTAACAAACACAAGAAAGCAAAAAAAAAAAAAAAACTTGACATCCTACAGAAAAGCTGCACTGTTAGGAGAACATGTTTTGGCAGGACATTTAATAACCAGATTATTCCTGTAACCTTTGCCCAAGTTTTAAATGTCCAGGAGTACAGGAACATGACTTCATTACACACACAGATTTTAAAACATAAAAATAACATTCCAGAGGGAGGAAGGTGCTTCCATGTTGTTGTTATTTATTGCAAATAATAATAAAAATTACACATAAAATGAAAAACAGAGATTTATAGGTTGCCTAAAGTGATTACTTTTCTGCAATCATTCACAGCCTTTGGTCAGTGACAGTATGCGCAGTGACCCATCTCCACACTGCGCTCCAGCCACACATACTTAAAGGTGAGTGCCATCACCACCTGCGGCGGGCACTCACCTCGACAAAATCTAGGAAAAAGTTTGCTGCTCATCACTTTTGGGGTCATGGGAACTGGAGCCTATCTCAGCTCACATTGGGCGAGAGGCGGGGTACACTCCGAACTGGTAGCCAGCTGATCGCAAGGCCACAGAGAGTTGGACAACCATTCACACACACATTCATACCTAAGGGCAATTTGGAGTCAACCATTTAACCTAATGAGCATGTTTATGGTCAGTGGAAGAAAGCTGGAGTGCCTGGAGAGAACCCACACATGTATGGGGAGAACATACCAACTTTATACAGAAAAGCCTTGACTGACACAGGGATCAAACTGGCAACCTACTTGCTGTGAGGTACATGCACTACCTGCTGCACCACCATGCCACCCCTCTTTAAAAGTAAATTATGCAAATAAGATTAAGATGAGCTAAAATTTGTCTCCTGTTTGCAGGCAGTGTTAAAATGGAATTGTCTGCATGCAGTGATTAATATGATTTTACTGAAACCATTGCCATCATTCTTCTTATCAGTCCAGTTCTTTGACGATTCTCTTATACATTCCTGTGGATTTCCGATGTGGGCAAAAGTTGGGCTTTGGTGGCAACAATGTCAAACATATGTCATTCCTGATGTCTAATGCTGTGCTGCATAAATGAATGCTTTTGGGAGATGCTGGTGTTTCTATGTGCTAAATATCGTGCAATAAACATTTTGATGAAAATGAAGCCACAATCTAGACCATTGCTGCCCACTGTCTGTCATGATTACATTTTTGACTTCTTTATTATTATTTCTGCTGAGTCCCTCTGATGAGGCCGTGACAACATTGATTTACAAGGCATGCAGAACAAAGTGGAAATAATTGATAAGGGAATTGATAAGCAAAAAGACTGATATCTATTCCTGATGGAAATTGTTATCAATTCTCAATTGGAATTGTTTTTTGACTCCCAGTCTTAGTGGTGACATGAGTGGGATTTCGTTTCTGGTGGCTCAAACATGTACAGCTGATAGATCGAGTAGATCAGTCGAGCCTCGATGAACATGATGCAGTTGATAACAAATTATCCTCCATGTGAAAAGTCTCACAGATACGACAGATGGTAACACAGCTGAAAGGGGTTGGTGTCTCCTGCCTCCAGAGGCTCATGGTGTTGGGCATGCACCCTTGAACCCTTAAACTCCATGGCACGCAAACACCTATGAAGGAAGAAGGGTTAACGTTGCTGCTGGTGAAGCTAGGTCTTCAGGAATGATAAATGGCAAAGTGCCGACCTGGCATGTGCTCCCAAACCTGCCCTGACCTGCCTGAAAAGGCTGGATATTGCATCACACATACAGGCCCATAATTATAACTTCATTTGTCATGGTTTTATATACATTTTATTTACTCAGAGATTTTCTTTCTTTGCTGATATTTTGATTGCTGATTAACCACACAATCTTCTTTTATGCAACAAATTAAAAATGCAGAGTTTGTATTGCTTTTCAGGTGCTTAAGCTGGCTATGCCTGTGTAGTGAGGAAAGAAAACAGCTGGAAATGGCACCAGAGGGAAAAAGAGATAATTGAGTGTTTGAAGGTCTTTTTCAACACAGTTTGCAGATGACTTGAGAGAATTATTTCAAGGACTTATTCTTGAATTTTACTGCGATAAAACATGATTTAATTACAGTTTGCTCCACTCCTCACTGTTTCACAGATAATACTGAACACTTAGTGAGAGATTATGTAATTTCAGATCAAAACTTGTCATGTAAAGGTCCTCGGTCGCCCCAGGTGATCTCATCTGCAGCCGCTGACATCATCAAGTGTTCCTATTGATCTGTTCTCACCCCTGCCGACTAACTTATCGACATCCTCAAGTGTATTTCCTGTCCAGACTGTCAGCAGTGTTTATGGATGGCCCTGCCCCCTAGTGACACACGCACAATCGCACACATGCTCACATCTGTGCCCACCTCCTCTCCATATCGACTGGTCTCTTTGGCTCTGTCCTCCTCTTTAATGAGTCCAGGAGGTGTCCAAGTGCAGATGTTGTGCAGAGCTGAACTATTGACAGGCTTGGCTGTGATGAAAATGATCGTCCCTGGAGAGGTTCGGTTGGATCACGATGAATAGAAAGGGAGACTCATTGGGAGTGGGTGTATGTGTGTTTCAGGGTGATGTGCATGTGAAACACCCCATCACTTCTTATGTGTCACCTCTGGGAAGTGATATTGAGTCCAGAGCAGGGTGCCTGTGTGCAAGTGGGTTTCAACTCTGCTGACAGGTGAGATGTGGGACATGCAAATGACTGGAGAGGTTGTGACTGCCTTGACTGATAAGCCTCCAACAGGAGCACACAAACACTCAGTGTGAGCCTACGGGCCTGCAGGCCCTTCGCACTCTGTTCATCTGCAGCTTCATATCAAGATCTGCACTCAGCTACTAATGTCTTGTGATCCTTTGAGGGCATAGTTTGCCATGTGATGCTTTCTCCTTGTCCTGCTACATCATCCATTACTAGTTTACCTTTAATTGATTTAAGAAGATCATGCTGAAATCTTTAATAAGCCCCCATTAGTTCAACCTTTCCAGAGAACACTCATTTAACCTCCTGTGAAGCATTGTGCAAGTCCTTGCTCTGTAGCTGCTCAATTCAGAGAGCATATGTCTAGTGGAGGGTATGAACAAACACAGACATGGCAAAACTGCTTTATGTTCTATTTTGGATAATAAATAATGGCTACATTTCAACGACAGCTTCAATTCCCCTTTAATTCAGAATAAAACTTAAATCCTCTTTAAAAAGATTAAAAATGACCTTGTAGACACTTAATTCCGAATGAAAATGACCACTCTGGATTAAACTTTATTCTGAAGTAGGTGGTGGTTTATTCTGATTTTAAATCTGAATTAAATAATTCCTCGATCATGTATATGTTCATTCCACTGTTTATTAATTCTGGTCATTCTACACATGCTCGTTCCCTTGTCCTGTCACGCGCTGAGGGGAACAGGATGGAAGCCCGAAGTAAGCCTTGGACTCAAGCCAAGACAATTTTTTTAATTAGAGCCTTAGAAGATTTGGAAAAAATTTAAAGAATGGATGGACGTAAGCATAAAAATGCAGACCTTTATAAAGTTGTAGAGTCCAAGTTGGATGAGGTTTCCCTGACAGAGACGCTGGAGACGCTGAACTGGAGTTTGTTTTCTTTCGGTAGACGTAAAAACGTATCGTCGAATAAATGTGTTTTCCATGTGAGCCTCAATTCAGAATTACTATTTCCATGTAAGCGCGAAGGAGAATATTTTAATTCCGAATTATTTAATTCTGATTACTCATTTCCGAATTAAAAAACATCATTTAACCGTGGCCAATAGGGGCATTTTTGTTGTGAGACTGAAGCTAATTGAACTGCTGACTTAACCTGCTGGGGCCCAAGCTCCTGTTTGAATGCATTTGTTCATTTCTCCACCTATTTAGGTCAAGAAGGATCTGGTAGGTATAAAATCAAAGCATTTTGTTTGAATAAGAGGGAGTCAGCACTAGACTTACCAGGGAGATTGAGGCTCATCACCATGTATACACAGTTCCTCCTTTTTTTCTTACCAGTCCTGCAGGGTCACACAGTGATGGCATTAACACCAACCCTTTCTTGTCACATATTGTGCTATGAATAATTATACCTTTAACTATATGCTATACTCACAAAAAATAGCAATTTTATATTAAACTAGAAGGAACATTCACTGGCTGCATTGTATGTGCAGCACAAGGCACTGTTTGTGTTTGTTAATTGATGGAGTATCTCGTCATTTGGGGCGTTGGTGGCGCAGTCTGATTGAGCGCTTGGTCAGTAATGGAACTAAGTGCCAAGGTCATTTATTGCCTAGCTAGCTGTCACATGGCAATGTGTCCTTGGGCAAGACACTTAACCCCAAGTTGGTCCCACTGCTGCTTCAGTAGCATGTAAATGGGCATGTACATGGGCATAAAAGGGTGTGAATGTGTTAGTTGATACTGATGGACAACTAATATAAAAACTCCAACCATCAGTGAGTGAATGTGAGAGTGAATGGGTGTGAATGGGTAGATATGACCTTCAGTGTAAAGCTGTTTTGAGTAGTCGTAGACTAGAAAAGCGCGATATAAGTTCAAGTCCATTTACCATTTCTCTGAAAATCAACATATACTGTATACTGACCGTTAATATGCCTGAATAATGGCATATTAACGGCATGGCAAGTTCATGCTGCTTTTTAAATTCCTTTAATATTTACCATTCAGACATCTGTTGAATGAGTGGGAAAAACCTGAGCAGATGTGATGTTCAGCGCTTAGGACAGGGTGAGCAGGATAATGTACTACAGGGAAAAAAAAACACCTGAAACTGTGCAAACAACATTAAAAGCAAAAGTTCTTATGTTTTAAAGTATTACTGCTTATTCAAAGGTCTAAATTAATCAAATGAAACACATCAGTGAAAGGACAGGGACCGGTGTTATTTAATAAAGGATGATAGGTGATGTACCTAAACATAACAGTAATTAGGATTATGTGTATATGAGTCTGGCTAACTAATTGCACTTTTTAAATTCAGACTTTCTTATTTCAGGTATTTGGAAAACTTCCTGCACAATAATTGCAAATCTGCGCCTAAGGTTTATAAATCAGCAGGCACAGATGAACCAGTTATAGGTCAGAGCAGCATTTGAGCTCAACGTAAAAGAAAGTCAGCAACTTTAAAGCTAAAGTTTACACCTCATGCATGTATTATATTGAGCAGTGTTATCACACATTGTATTACATATTTTCTCATCCCATGTATTCTTCCCTCATACACATATACTCTACTCTTACACACATATACACTTCTCTCACACACATGTTGTATGTTGCAAAAACATAGAAGGTTGTTTCACTTCTAAGATGCTGCTCTCTGAGAGCTCTGGATTGTTGGACATTTTCTTTGCAGAGACGACATTAGATATTTTTTAATTTCATCTGATATAAGACGCCACTAGTGATTATATGTGTTTGGATCTAATATTGTCATTTTACCAGCAAAATGAAAATGATGAGAAGTCTGTTAATTTTTATTTTAATTACTACTAAAAAGTGTAAATACCATAAGTTAGCATAGCATAAAAGCAAATGGAGCTTTAAAAAGTTTGACAACAACAATAACACAACACCGTCTTATTGGATAAAACATTTGGGTTACTATTTTAATTTCAACATAGCACTGTAACTTTTAAAATGATTTAAGTTTGATTTGTTATTTTAATTAAAAAAAAAAGTTCTGTCATACTTTAGCTTGTGTTTTAGGTCACAGTTCTTTGTTTTGTCTTTGTTTTAATTTTGTTTGTTTTTATTTTTGTGGTGTCATTGATTTTTTGTTAAATGTGTTATTCTGATGTGTTTTTGTTTCTTCCTTTGTCATTGTGTTCTTATGTATGTTGTGACGTACTTTCAATTGCCTTGTTGCAGAAAGGTACTACACAAATAAACTTGCCCTGCCCCTGAGCTTTTTAATTAATATCACTTTTATATATTGTTTTTTTCATCAAGAATCAACGACCAAAATTGTCATATTCTTGATCTGGTTAGATCCATGTTGTGCTAACAGCAACTCTGTGATGTAGATCGTGAGTAATTGTGCCTCACCGTGAAAATATAGAGAACAGTTAGTCATTTGATGAAAACTGTGGCAAAATCTAAAGTGTACCAGCAATCTTGGCACTCCAGCATGTTCTTTGAGGCCTGTGTGTCTCATGTTTCTCACTGCCGTCTGTTTTCATTGGCCATGAGAAGCAACAATATCTCAGTGATGAATTCTAAAGACTCACAGCCCTGACCTGATGTAGCAGGCCCGACAGTTCCTCCTCTTTCTATAGCTCTCTTTTTCTTTCATGATTTAACACAGAGTTGTGGGGATTGACAAACAAGCCCCTCTGTACAAAAAAACAGAGTTAAAGGGCGAGCTGATGAAGACAGCGAGATAGGAGTGAGAGATGGTAAAGGTTAAGAAAGTTTTGGCATTTTTGTTTGTTTGCACTTTGGAGGTAATACCCGGCTCAGACATGGCTGTTTACCTGCTCGCACCTTACCTGTTAGGGATTGAGACAGAGGAGGCACACCTTGTAAATCTGATGAAAGAGAGAGGACTTAAACTCAACAGTGAGAGCATGCACGGTCTGTTGTAATATACACACTCACACGAGAAGCCCAATACTTCAGTGACACAGCCATTTCGGAGAGTGCGTGGGAGAGGTGGCTCGTGGCTCCCACAAAGGCTGACTTTATTGTTAAGTGAGGTCTGTTTAAATGCTTTTTAACTTCTTTTCTACTGAGGCAGCTGTCTGGACTTGAAGAGAGGGCAGGTGGGCTGGTCTGAGGGAGACGGTTAAAAGAGACTTCCTGCCAAAATAAAAGAGAGTCCCGTTGACCAGCAGGTGGATTTACATACAGGCCAACAGCCAGAACACTTGTAGGTTTTTGTGTCACAGCTACTGTTGCGGTTTGTAGTCTGTTACTGTAGGAGGAAGTACTGATGCAACTTGATGCTAAAAACACCTGCATGTGTACATGTGGTAGTGTGCGTGAGTATGAAAGTGTGCACACAAAAGTAGAAGTAGTTGTGTAGAGGTTCCTGTGGATGTGGGTATACTCTAAGTCAGGGGTGACCAAACTATGGCTGGGGTGCCAAAAGCAGTCCATGGTCACCTTATAAATAAAACACTCTGTAAAAATAACATCAGCTCAAGCACATCAGATCAGTAGATTGTGCACTAACTAATAACACTTTCTAATTAATTTTAAAGCACATATCAGTCCAGCTCAAATCTAACCTCTCAGTGCAGATTGGTCAGCCTGATTATGTATTCTAATTATTTTTGCTTATTTATCAATAGCTATTCTCAGCTTTCTACTATTCACAGTTTCGTTACTATTCACAGTTTTTTTGTAAAGTGCTATGTAAAGAAAGGTATTATTATAATTATTATTATTTTTAATAATAATTTGCTTTACAAGCCTGGCTCCATTCAGCTTTTGAGCCGACAAAAGAAAGTGTGTTGCAGGTCTTAGTATGGCTACACACCTCATTACTGACCCAAAAGGTCTGTCTAGTAAGTCCAGTGTTAATATAAATATTACATAAAACAAGATTCATACCTTTCAAGAAAGGAGTGTGCACTTTGAAAGCCCAAAGATTAGTCCTGGGACTTTCAGATGGTTAATAGTATCCATAGATAATCATAAATATCATATTCAGAAGTTTTTGTTGATTTGTGTTCCCAGCTCCTTTAAAATTGTATTGTTTGTTTTTAAATTTATAAACAGATTTGCACCTCGTTACATCTCTGAAATTTAAAGTCTAAAACCTGTCGAGATCTTTTAGGTCTGCAGGGCAACTTCTTCATGTCGTCCCTTCTCTGATGTGGCCCCTAAACTATTGAATGACCTATAAGAAATCAGGATGTCCCCCTACCCTTCCTACTTTTAAGTTTCTTCTTAAAACCTATTTTCATTCACTGGCTTTTAACTCAGCATGAGAGTTGTATGGTCTCTTTTTATATGGTCTCTGTCATCATGTTTTTATATTTTATTTATTATGATTTACTCTTTAATTATAGCTCTGCTTTATAATTGTTTTTTTATGTGTTTTGAAATTTTCTTTTAATGTTTGATTTTAGTAAATTTTGTTACCTCGACCAAGGAGGTTATGTTTTTGCCTATGCTTGTCTGTCTGTTGTTTATTTGTTGGTTTCTTTTTTTGTTAGAGAGATTTTGCAAAAACCACTGGACAGATTTGAGCTGAAATTTTCAGATGTCGGTAATAGCCCAAATTAAAAATGATTAGCTTTTGGTGGTGACCAAGATAATCGCCCTTAGTGAACAATTGTTTTTGCTCAATAATTGCCAAACTAATAATGATACTGTATTAACATGATTCCAAGTGCCAGAGACAGGTTTTCAGGGTGAAGGAATCATATTATGAGGGTAACTTCAGCATGGGACTACTGCTTATAGGTGTAACAGCTACCTTGGTGGAGGTTTTCACCCTCTGAGTGCTGTCTAGTTTCTGAATGCAGTCACTGTGCAGCACTTTGGTAAACCTCATTGTTTTTGAAATTGTGCGTAATAATTGGGGTGGATTGTGTTGGACTTGTCAGGACTCTTGTTTCCCAAAAGTGTTAACTCTCTCTCTACCTTATGGGGCCCTTGAGCGTTTGCTCTGTGGAGACTATAAAACAAGTCAGTATTGTCTGTATACCTGTGTAAACACTGCACTACATCACTGCTCACAGTAGACAAAAAGATACTAACTACTTCCCCCTCTGGCTCCTCATGAGAAGTCATTAGCAATGTGTCTGTGTGTTTTATTTTTAGAAGTGTGTGTTTAGCAGGGGTCTCGTCAGTCTTCAGGGCCCCTTCCTCTGCTCTGTCGCTCTGTGTCTCTGTCTCCAGCTGAGAGCTATGTATATTTCATAAGCCCAGGGTGCCTTTTTGTCTTAAGATGCTCTGCACCTCCCCTGCCTGTCTAGATGCAGCTCATCATGGAGGGAGCCATCAGAGCCTCTTCTAAACTCTCCTCCTCCCCATCTTTTTTTTTCTGTCCCTGCTCGCTGACAGCCACCCTGTGCTTCTCCCTCTGCTTTCATGGTCAGCTTGTCTTTCTCCTGAAGGCTCGTCCCTCTTTCCTCTCTCTGCTGTTGTGGGGAGCAGAGCAGAGCAGAGCACATCCAAACAGACTTAGGCTGTCAAAGAAAAAAAAAACTCTCTTTCTCTGCCTCTGCCTCTGTCTCTCTCTTTCTCTTTCCGTCTTTGGGTCTGTCTCTGTCTCTCTGCTTTGTGGCTCTCTGTCACTTCTGGGAAGGGACACTTTTTCACCAAGTGCTGCATCCCCTTTAGTTGTGTTCTTTTTATAGACAAAATTAGCAACAGCAGCTAAAAATGGCCATGCTACATCAGCAGCTAATTGCTGTATTTGCACCATCTGGATCTCTTTGTTGTTTAAATTTGGCTATTGTGCCAACACCACCACTTACATGCATGTATTAGTTCTACTTAGGGCTGGGTCATACATTATATTTTAAGATGTTGATTTGAAAAATGCATGCTAGCTGCTGTCAGAGAATACCACCTTTAGCTCCTGGGACACAGCTGTAGTCAGGTGCTTTACCCCTACACATTACAAATAACTTACCTCAGTTTCTCTTCATGAGTGTTTCAATGGTCAATGGGGGTTTTGTGAGTGGGATGACTCCCTACCATGCAACTTTGTAGGTGCTGCAACTAGGTAGTACTCCGTGGTAGTCTTTACCAAGCAGCGGGCACTAGGTTATTGCTTTTAAAGTTGAGAAGGTGCAACATTAACCTGAATTTACAGAGCCGGCTCTGGAAATTTTGGTGCTCTCAGCAAAATTATGAGAGGGAGATGCAGAAATATGTGAAGCTGGTAGATGAAGGGGTAGGCTGACAACAGCTGTTTAACTTTTGGGCTTTATTCAAAGAAATCTATGCTTGCTTAGACGCCTGACGCAGAGCAAGGCTCCCCTTGCATTTTCCTGATCTGCCAGCTCTGCTGAGTGTTTAAAAAGACAAGGAAACATATCAGTAACTTTAACTCTGTCTCTTATTGTCTCCAGTGTCTTGATGTCTTTCTAATGCCAAGTCTATACCAGTCCAATGCTCTGTATGAATAAAAACAGATGCACTTAATGAGACCTGATAAGTCAAGTACAACTTCACCACCAATATCTGACAGCAGTGCTGACCCTGGACTTCATTCAGCCTACCAGCTAGACCTACTGCTACAAAACACAAATTAAAAAAAAGTGGAAAAAACATTAAAGTATCCATAAAAGATTACTTAATAAGAAAACTAAACCATGCCAAATATTGGAAGTCTGGACTTGAATTTTTGTGTCTGTGGTATTAAACCAATTAATTTTTTTTTTTTTTTTTTTTACAGGCGGGTACAGTGATTGAGACTGGAGCCGGTAAGGAGGTGGACTCTGGGCCTTCTCAAGTTCCTGCAGGCGACCACAATCCGTCTCACCCAGTGACCTCAGAGCCAGAGAAAGCTGAGCGAGCAGAACATCCTTCGTCCAGTGAGTACACCAGATGCTGGACTTGATTCTTCTTTCTTTAAAGTATTGGGTCTTTCTTGCACTGGCCTAGTGCTTTGTGGTTCTGTGAAAAGTCCTTCTGGATGGATATGCCCTCTTTACCTCCTATGCTCTACGGTTGTTCTGGAAAGTGCATCATAGAGACTTCTCTAATGTGTCACAGAGGCTTACAAAATCTTGATGTACTTGGTAACAGCATAGTTACCTTTATTTTCACTATCACAGATAATTAGAACATCTGCACAAAGTAGTAGACACAGTTTCTCTTTCCAAAGATAAACTTAACTGACCCCAGGTTCTTGATAGAATCGTGTTGTTCTTCATAATTACCAGAGTATGGTAAAGGTTGCTGTCACTGCCTACTCTATTACATATAGATGACATAGGCATCTCTAAAGTTTAAATAGCATGGGACATTTGAAATATAAGAGGCCAGAGTTTAAAATGTTAAAACTTTATGTAAGACCAAGCAATACAGGATTAAAATGAAACATATTTCAGACATCAAAAACAGATGTTTATCAAGCACTCCTTTTTTTTTATATAAGATGCAATCCAAGACAGTTTTTGCTATTTTCAGTCCCCCTGGATTTTTATTGAAATAACACATGTGGACCCTCAACCCTTTTAAAGCAGAATCAGTTAAAGATATGTTTTTGCTGTAATGGTGTCAGTTTGATGTATTAACAGTTTTATGATCATAAAGACAAAACAAAGAAAAAAAATGAAATTTAAGTCTCAGATTTTTATTACCAATCACACTCTGCACAATGATGGGCAAGCCTTTTCATATCTGATTCTGTTTAGCCTTGGTTATATGAGTAACAAAGTTAAAGTATGCAACGACAAAGCTATTTACATATTTGTATATTTACACTTGTTCCGTTTTTATTCCATTTACTAATTTGTGTTGCTCTTGAAAGCTGTTTTGTCCCATATGATACAAAGGCCTGTATCACATTATTCACACTTCACACTTCCTTTTTGATTCTTTTGAAAATGGACAAATAACCTTTTTTTGTCTGGTGTTGACCTTTGGCTGCTCTTGATTGGACACTGCTGTCAAGGAAACAAGAGAAGACCACATTCAGTGCATTTGGTCAGGAAAAGACAGGAAATTGTTACTTTGTCCATGGTTAACAATTAATGTCTTATAACATCACTGATACTTTTTGTCTTCAAAAAATATGATTTAAAAAATCCCCAATCGTGAATTTCCTGTGGATCCACAACAACAAAGTTCCCGACTAAAACACTGCTTTTCATGGCTGGACTACAATGATTTTGTTAGAGATACATTTGACCTGAAGTCCTCTAAAGATTGACAAAAGATTGAGCTTCTTAACATGGTTGTCCTCATAAAGATATGTTGTATGTTTTTTTAAAAAAAAAGTAAACAATGTGAGTGTTACTGCTTAGGGCCGCTGGTGATCCCATGAATTGGGAAGGTAAAGCAGTAATCATTAAGATAAAAGCAAAAAGAGATTTTATATATTACTTTAAAAGTACCATAATCTAGGATGACCTTTTCAGGATCATCAGAGATTATTGTCCCCTCGCCCAGTGTCAGCTGGGTTAGGCTCCAGCCCCATGACCCTGAAAGGCATAAGCAGTAGAGATAATGGATAATCTAAGATAGTTTGACTTTTTGAATTAAATTCCAGTTAAAAAAGAACCTTCTCACAATATTTTCATTACTTAGATGCACTTCTGGCATCTAAGTTATTATAGTACTGTGAAAGAGTTACTACTGACTGACAGTCATGTCATGTGGAATTTAAAACTGATATCCTGATTTAATGCTACAGTCGATGCATTTTATCAGATCTTTTTTGGCATCCATGCAAACAACAGAATATGAAGTTTAAATTCTCAATCAAAATTTCACTTTACCAAAGCACTTAAATATACATCAGCCAACTTTCACCAGCAAAAACCACTGCAAACAAACCCCCCAAACACATTTGTTTTCTTCTCTCTTTGCTGTTAAACTACTACTGAGGCTAAGCCATACTCACTGAAGGTATACATTTTGTCCTATCCGCTAATCTCTCCCTGTTTCCTGTTTGCTATGTTAGGTGTCCTTCTGACCCTGTTATGAGAAAACACAGGAAGTGGTCAGACCCCTGCTGTGAATGAGATGAGGTCTGAGGTGGCTGTAACACACAAATCATAGAGTGACAAACATTTCTCTTGACTTCTTTTATCGTATTCGATTACAACTCATGTACCAGCAGAATTTTCTACAGGAAGATAGAGGAGCTGTCAGCATCTAACAAAAACATGATTAACTCTTTGTTTTCATTTATTTATGTGTTCACACAGTCGACCTCATACTGCTGTTGGAGGTTACTATGATTTCCCTTTCCCTTTGTTTTGCAAATCTACAGGAGATCTGGTCACATCACCTGAATTGAATGCATGGTTTACTGGAAACAGATTTTAATTATCTACAATGCAAACAAAGAAATCCAACCTGTGCACTTGAGAGCTTATACACAAAGACTAAAACATTTATCGGGATCAACTCACAGATGCATAAGCTTACAAAACATTTTTTTTTCCTGTTTTAGCTTGCCTTTAAAAAAAAAAAGAAAGAAAAAAAAATGGTCACCTGAGCTTTCCCTTTGGAAAATGCCACTCAGTAAATGTATAATTGCTGCTTCTTTCTTTTAAAATAAATGGAAAATGGATTTTGTAAGTCCTCCAATCCATCTACTTTTATGATTACTATTTTCTTACAATGACTGGATAAGATATCGGGCTATATCTATTTATTTTCAAATGAGATATAAGGGAAGACAATATTCTCTACTATAGTTAGTTTATTGATGTAGGAAAAAAGGAGCCAAGGCCCTTTGCTCAGTAAAAGATTTTTAACAGTGGAACAACTAATAGCAGTAGTTATCATTCCTTTGAATATTTTTCTTTTGGGCTTCTTGCCTTTATTGGATAGAAGGAGGGACAGTGCATAGAGGCAGGAAAAGGGCAAGTGAGTGGGGAAAGGCTTATGATAAGGAGGCCTAGGCCTAGACAGTCACCTGCCACAGAGTTCTGTACATGGGACACACAGGGAGACCACTCAGCTATCAGCACCACAACCTCAAGACAGTTTTATACTTTTTTGGGGGGGTAAACAGGGAATTGTGATTTTTTTCATTTTGTTGTATTTAAAGACCTCTTTGCCATTTTTCATGCAAATACTAACACTGTTACGCTTTTTCACTAACTTCAGTTCAGCCTAATTCTGGGGCCAGTTAGCTTGTAACTGAATGTACTGCATAAAAAAGAAAGTGTGACCTAAGCTTCCCTGCACAAGTGTAAATCTCTCCCTTCTGTTGGTCATTGTTTATGCCATGACCAGCTTGTTCTCTGATGGACCAGAGGTAGTGGTCTTCAGTGATCAACTCACTGTTTGAGAGTGTGTGTGTAAAGTCTGAACAGTTAAGCCACACAGACAGATATGAGAGGATACTGGCATCCTTTCTCAATTAAATGCCCTTGTGTCTCAATTAAACAAGAAAAGGTAATTAATCATGTTTTAGTTCTCTATTGCCCTTTACCAAATGATCCACGGTACTTGTCCGAGGCCCAGTGGTTGGGGATCAGAATACTTTTAACACATGACCTCCAACACTGGAGCTGACTTTACCTCAAACACAATTCTTTACAAAAATATCCAGTTATGCATCATATATTGCTAATTAGCTGTAAAATATTGGCCCATATTTTTGGAGTCCTGTCACCACATAGTGTTCACCCTAAAAATGATTAAGTAAGCATTTACGTAGCTAGTGGAGTAAAGAAAAATGCAGTGATGAAGTGAGAGTGAGGAATAAGTAAAGAGCGTGTCATGATTTAGCAGACAGACAAAAACGTGACAGGTTTGTGTGTGCATGTGTGCGAGAATGCCCGAGGGAGGCCATAACTACAGTGAATTTTGGAGCTCAGTGCGTTTATGTGGAAAGTGCTGCTGTCTCCTCTTATCAGTGTTGAAGAACCTCCTTTTCACTGGGTATCTATTCCCCCGTCTCTCTTTTTGTAACATACAGTAAGTGTTACATGGGAGTTTTGTAAATCTAATTGTCTTAATTTCCACTGCATTTTTATTCTTTATTTTCTCTCCAGCTTAGGCTTCTCTCTCATTTTTCTCCAAGGCTATTTCTGTTTAGCCGCAAGGCCCCCCCTGTCGTCTACAGAAACTCATCTCTAGCCCTCTTTTACTGAGCCCGCACACACACATTCAGACACAAGCCTGACCACAACACACTCTCAGACACTCGGTTAAACAGTCATGACGAAGGAGGCCACCACACATCCCCAGACACACAGGCACATGCATAACGTTCCTCCCAGTGGGTCTAGTGTGGCTTGAGAACAGGGTTTTCATGAGTTATTTAAGGGCTCTCCATCATGTGTGTTGCGCGGCGGCTCACGCTGACATGACACGGCCCATTTCCTCCACTCAGGCTCGGAACGTGACATGAGACATGCTTGCGGTCTTCATACAGAATGGAGCAGAGAGGTGCACGATCAGTCATGATCTTAAGACTGCTGGGTTTAAATCATTAAAGCAGGGCCCTGTGCAACAGCCAGAGAGGCGAAATAGCCCTGCTGTCCACTGCTGTCCATTCTGTCTGCAGGGTTTTAATAATGCATGTGTGAATAGTTAAAGGCTCAATGGTCACAGCTCTAATTTAGGTTAGAAGTGATCTTTCACACTTGGATGTTGGATTAAGGAATATATGAGGTATGGCTATTAAAAAACATGACCCATTCTGTAATGCAGTTTTATTGAACATAAACATTTCTTAATATCCATCTATGCTAGTCTCCTCTCCTTCTGCATCAACACACCGCTGCATTCAGGTCCACTGATCAAAACAGTTGCAGCAGGTCTTCTTCAGACAGTTGCCTCAGAACCTCTGTCCATATTTTCTTAACTTCGGACACAGACTCAAAATGTGTTGCTCCTAGCACAGATTTTATCTTAGGAAAAGAGGAAAAGTTTTCCTCAGATTTTTTCTCACAGTTTTTTAGAACCTGTTTATAACTGTGATGTTTCACTGTTGACCCTTCCGGAACCACCTCCTCCAAAATTATACAAGGATACAAGGATAGTTTATTTGACATTATCAGGTTGCACAGTCAACTGACCACACAAAAACAAAACCAGTAGATACGGAGGATCTGAGGGAAGAACCTGCTCCACACTCTGGTGGTACGGCAGCAGATACTTCTGTATCTTTTGCCTGATGGCAGCAGAGTGAACAGGCTGTGGCTGGGGTAAGTGTTGTCTTTTGATATCCTTTGGTTTCTGCGCAGGCAACTCATCTACCCGATATCACTGATGCTCGATAGATTGGGTACCAATGATGTTTTGGGCAGTTTTAATCACTCGTTGCAGAGTCTTTCTGTCCCGGGCTGTGCACATCTCATGCCAGTTAGTGATGTTCCCAGCCAGGATGCTTTCAATTGCTCCTTTGTAAAAGTTGACAAGTAATTGGCACAGGAACTGGTGTCATCCGCAAAATTCACAGTAGAGTTCTTTCCATGTCGGGGGTTGCAGTCGTGGATGTACAGTGTACACTTCATGTCAAAGAAAACAATCAACATGGCCTTGAATTTGGACTTGCTTTGACGTACTTTCTTCATCCATGGTGATGATGGTGTTTTCAAATGCACTGACTGACATTTTCCCTCAAGATTGTTTTGGAAGATCAAAGTTTCACTCTATGTGATCACTCCTTCTGAAAAAAATGTGTTTCCTTCAATTATATCCAATATGTCTCCATGAATTTGCTTGCATCTCTCCTTTTTAACAGGAGTTACAAGTTTTGGGACAATTTTGGCACACACTTTCATCATGTTCAAATTAGTGTGCAAACTGTCCCTTTATCAAAGGAGACCATTTCTACTATAAGTCCTAAACTGAGTCATTGACCATTTCAAACGTTTGTTTATTTGTTAAATGTTTCTGAAGTGTTTGATTTGTTTGGGTGCCCAGAACATTAATGTCTTGGACACCTTAGAAATCTTCAGTGCCATTCAAACATGCACAGTGTTCACTATACACCTCAGTTGATGTATGAAAAGATTCAGCTGCAGTTTTGTTCAATTTCCCCCAAAAAATTAAGTTAATATGTTCTTCAAGCTAATCATTTTATGATGCCTTAGTAAAAACATGTGTACTTTGAACAGTAACTAAACTTTTCTGTGCAGATGAGTCTGCCTGATTTAATGTCTATAATCATGCAGATCCATCTTACTAAGCTCCAATCTACAACTACTGTGAGGGGCCTAAAGCAGGACAACCCAATCAGTCTCCACCGGCATTAGAGCAAGAAGAGGTGGGAGCTATGAGCAAGACAACAGCAGGAAGTGATTACTTGGACAGGGATTAGTATGTTGCAGCTTCAGGTGCAGTTTTAGCTGATGTTGACCTCATTACTTTATTAAATGATGAACACATTTTTGCACCACTTCTGTCATGTTTTGCAGAGAGTTTGTTCTATGTAGTGGCTCACGTTCTGTCCTTTACAGTGCCGCAGTCACGCCCACATGCTACATGATCTGATTGGCCCGTAATGCATGTGATTGACAGAACAATCATCCATTTGCCTGCTTGGTATGTTATGAAAGCTCCTGCCTATTCCCAGACATTTCCTCTAGGTTCTTTCCACGTTGACTTGTGAAATATTTTGAACAATCCATCTGGGGTGTCAGGTTAACAGTAGCTAGCAGTGAACTAAAGACAACACTTAGTGGAGACTTACAGCAGTCACGTCTGAACTTACCTCAGTGTGGATGAGAACCACGTGGTTTTATCCTCATAAGTACAGATTCAATATTTAATAACTATACCTTGTATACTACAGGTATGTGAAAAGGATTTTTGAACCCTTAAACAGATTCAACAATCCTATAAAGAAAGAAGCTACTATAAGCCTGGGAAGTGGCTTGTGAAGAGATTACTGTGGAAGCTGCAGCAGAGGCAGTTTAGCAGATCTAAAGAGGAACACAAGACGACAATGAAAACAGGTTTTAATAGAAAGATACTGTCGACAGCTCTTGGCAAATGTTTGACTTACCAATTGGCTTAATGTATGTACAGTGTTTTTTTGTTTGTTTTTTTTGTTTTGTTTTTTCATGAAAAGAAAGTTACATCAGTTTTAAGGCTAGTTATAGTAAGGACAGTTATTACAACTTAAAGGAACTTGCTTCTCTTTGTCTGCATCTGCTATCCCTGTATGAATTCATCCCCTATCAGAATTTATTCTGTTCTCATCTACATTTAACTCATCTTCTTTTCCCCACACTGAGCAAATATGATAAAAGTGATGAACGTTTTTCTGTACATATGTCTGGCTGTGGAATTACACATGCTGATGGTGTGATTGTTGTGAGATAAGCTGTGAGCGTGTTTTGATTGCGGCAGCACAGCTGGACTCGGCAGACTTGGCAGACTTGAGCACTTGGCTGCAGGCCAGTTCAATACAATTACAATTAGCCACCGAGGGAGCATGGAGCACCATTGAAGATGGGCTGTGTGTGCTTGTGGGGGCACAGAGGGAGGTGATTCACAGTATCTGGCAATCTACATTTGTTCAGGAGCAGGATCAATGTCAGAGCTGTTGCTTCAGCTGCTGTGGTTAAAGTTTCACATTGCCAGTATAGCATGAAGAACGCGGTGGTCTGCTTTAGCTCGTAAACAGGCATGTAACAAAGCACAAACCTGGCACACACACATTATAAAGAAGGAACAGTCTGTCCTCGAAAGAGTGTTTACAGCCACTACTTGGCAACATGTTCCCACTCCCATCTCATCAAACATGGCAGCCTGGTTCCTTGCCTTGATCTACAAAATGTAAAGATACAGGTGCCGCTCTGGCATCGATCAGGCAAGTTTTGGTGACTTTTGGAAATCTTAGATTTGAAGTTAGCAATCCAAGGCCTCTGTAATAGTTCAATCTCTTCGTTTATTCATACTTTCTTCTATCCAAGGTACAAACTGCAGTAGTTGTACATCAAATCAATCACAGTTTTAAAATTTTCAGGAGTTTCTGTTATGTTTTTAATCGGAGACATGATGAGTCTAAAGCTGCAGCCACACCAAACATTAAAATAATAGTTGTGTTGCACAACAAAATTTTAAGTATGTATTTACATGTTCTAATGGATCATATTCATCAGGGCAAATTTTCAACCTTCATGACACTAAAGGCACAGGAAAAGGGAGTGGGTCCGCCTCCCACCCAAAACAATGTTTTTCCACCATCTTGATCCATGATCAACCATGATGGATGTTTCTACAATCACTGACTTCTTCTTGTTCTCGAAAATGAGAAGCTAAATGTCCCACAAATGTCAGAAATAGGAATGCATTTGACGACATTCTTTTGAGCCACACATGGAGAGTTTCACCACAATGTCCAGTGGATGACCCCTCCGTTGCTCACCAAATTTGATAATTTTTGCTCATTTCTTGTCCAGGGGTCCACTCTTTTCTCCCCAGTCTATTCTTTCTCTTGGGGGTGCCTCTGTAGTTGTTCTGTGAGGTTTGGCATATTTTCTCTGGTGAAAAATCCATTAAACCGATAGTAGGCCTGAAAAATACCCCAGTAACCAGCGAGCAGTTGTGCTAGCTGTTGTTTTGTTGGGTGACTTCTTTCACAGTACAGCCCATGAAAAGTGTTAAACAAATATGAGCTGAACTTCCTAGATACTCAAAACTCTCCAGTGACTTTCTCCTTGTTTCTTCTCTCTGTGGTTCAGTCTCTGAGAACTAAAATAACCATGAAGAGGAGCTCCACTGTGGATGTGCAGCAATGTTTACTTCCTCCTCTGTCTATGATGTCATGCTTGATGCTGATTGGCTGTTGCCCCAAGGCTTCAGGCAAACTGTGACATGGCGAAAGAGGCAAATTGTGTCGTTTGTACAACTATTTTGCTGCGAATTGTCTAATGGTGAATGGTTGCTTGATGAATTTGTCCTGCGAATTATGTAAATATTACGTGTTCTCATTCACTTTCACTGTTTTTCTGTCATTTGTCAAACTGAAATTAACTTCTGGTGTGAACACAGCCTAATACTGGCAATATTAAGTAATGACCAAACTATAAGGACTCAACACTTTAATGTCATATCTAAGCTACAGTGTAAGTTTGACAACAGCACCCAACCCACCGTAACAGAGGTACCCATACCATCATGTTCAGACTAATTGGGTCTATGGCCATGCTGCTGTATTTGACAACTTGTTAAGAACAGGCTGTCTCTATGTCCCCCAACTGGAGAGGAGGGCAGCAGGTGGAGAAGTGACAGTTAGCCAGGGCTGACAGGCACAGTGCTCTGAGATGGAAGGAGGAGGATAATGGTGGTGAAAGGCGGACATGGAGTCTCTGGTGGATGAATGAGGGAGATGACCATTGGGAACATGCTGAAAGATCAAAGGGTGTCACATGAGTTCGGAGACGAAAGCCACTGCTTGTTACTAATTTTTGATCCCTCTACTCTTCCTCCATTTGTGCCTCACAGACGAGGCTGGGGGCATTATATTTTCCATCTGTACATCCCTTTGTCGATCCACACCTTATTCTCATCTTTGTCAGCATAATGCCTCATATAATGCTTTGACTGATTTTCAAGCTTGTCTATATGTTCTCTCTGACTCAAGGGTGAGACTGATTGGATTTCAGAGGTCACAGGACAAAGGTCAAGCTCATGAAACCTCAATTTATCTTGTGATTGTGAAAGTAGTACCTCAAAATGCTTTAAGGGATTTTTTCAAACTCACATGCAAACCAGTTGAATTTTGTAGGTCAAAGGTCAACTTATGGAGCTTTTTGCTCATCATTTGCTTGTAAAGTTGACATGACAAAAACACTATGAGGACTATTGCTCAGACTTTGCACAATTTTAAACTCTTACTCAAGAACAATTTTTTACTGTCAAGGTCAGAGTCATTGGGCTCCATGTTTATCCCCTGCTTTAGCCAATTTTATGTATGTCAAATTCTTATCTCAAAATACTTGAAGAACGTATGCCTAGTACAGGGTTTGGCAACCTCTTTTATCAAAAAGCAATATTTGCCCTCTGCTCCCTCCAAAATATCTTTCTGGAAAACAAATTTTACTCTTGAAATGAAGGTAGTGGTGCCTGTCGAGTCTTCATCATGAACATGAGATTAGATCTATGAGGGAATAAATGATATGAAGCTTTGTCCCCAGTGCACTTCACTGCATCATTGCAACAGCTGTCACATTAAAATTAAGAGAGTTTTTTAAAACGTTGACTTAATTGGCCAAGCAAAACATTTAGAGCCACAATACAGGAGGGCTCATATTTCTTCTAGCCTATAGCTACAGCAGCATCCCCCTCTTCCTCCAAGCAGCTGCAGGTCACACAGATGCTATCCAATCACACATATGAAGCACATAAAGGTTGGTAAGATTGTCAAAATAACCAGAAATGATCTGAGACCACAAACCTCCACCAGGGCATTTCCAACATTGTCAGGTGAGTTATTGTTAAAAATATGGAAAACTGACCTATGCCCCTCTGCTTAAAAAAATCCTTTAAAAAATTTCCTGCATTGTCATCTGCATTCAGATCACCACCAAAATTTAATCATGTCTTCTTTTTCATTAACCTGACAACTGTATCAAATTATGTTAATAACTTTTTTAGTTATCCTGTTAACAATCTAACAAACTGACATAAACATAGCGTAAAAACATAACCTCCTTGGCAGAGGAAATAAAGGTAATTGTTTTATGAAAAGGCCAAACTTTTTGCAGCTAGATGATTCTAAAAATAAGAAATTACATTTTAAATTTCAAGTCCAGGATCCACTATAAAGGGGCACAAGAGCCTTCTGACATCTTTCACATGGATGAAATTATTAGACTTTGAAAATTACAGGTCAAAGGTTAAGATCATGAAGCATCAATTAGTTTCATGCTCATTAATTCAATATTTTATTGAATTAATGAGCATGAAACTAATTGATGCTTCTGAAGGATTTCTTTTCAAACTCTAGCACAAATATCTCACTAAATGAATTTAAGAATAATATGAAGAATTTGGAGGTTGTGAGTCAATGTCCAAGATCACAGAGCCTTATGTTCATCCCTTGCTTTTAATTATGATATCTTTGGTACGCTTTGAGGGATTTTCATATATTGAAAAAAAATTAAAAAATCCCCTCTTGCTCAAGGATGAACTAATTTTTGAGGTGGTAGGTCAAAGATCAAGATCATGGAGTCTCGTGTTCATCCTTTGCTGATGAGTGCAATACCTTAAGAGTGCTTAAAACTTGCCAAAACTCCACTTTGGCTCTTGGACGGACTGTCTTGATTCTAGGATTCAAAGGTCATTGTCTTTTGGTCTCACATTCATTCCCAGCGCATGATTTCTTGAAATCATAGTAACACAAAAACTACCCCAGACCCTCTTCACCTCCTGTATATCCCATTAAAGGACCGGCACAGCTGTAATTTCATTGTATACATACCAGAGGCCTAAAACCACCAGGCAGAATTCAGGATCTCCTTTTCTTTTGTTCCCCTCTGTGGGGCAAGCAGGAGGGTGGGCTAGCTTGGGATGACAGTGACAAGCTTGCCACAGCTCCCATGAAGCACAGCAGATGGAAGTGTGTGTGTGTCTGTGTGTGTGATTAAAATGCCGGTGGAGACGAGGGAATACCGAGTCTCTTGGCAGTGCCACGCTTGGCAGATAGCCACCTCACTGCCCTCTTTTTCCAGACCAGAGGAGTGGGCGCTGAGGTGTGTGTATGTGTGTGTGCTTGTTTCGTGATGGGAAGCAGTTTCAACAAACAAAAATTAATTCACAGAGCTCCCATTGTCTCTCCCATTATATCTTTTCTTCAGGGGGCATCGTGCTGCATGGCTGTTTTTCATGCATCTATTTGAGTGATTCACTAATGTAATGATCACAGGATTTTTGAGAAAACAGAGCTCTGTTCTGCAGAGTGGCGCCAGTCCTGGCGGGCATGGGGGGAATTAGTCAGGAGACAGTGGGTTTGGCACCCGGCCACAGTTATTAGCCACTCACAGGGTGGGCACGGGGTTATGCCCCAGCTCAATCACTCACTGTGTTTGCATGTGTGTGCCTAATGTGTTTGTTTCTGTGCGTGTGTGTGTTTGTGCGTGTCTAGCATTTGAGTCAGGATTCTCCTCTGATCACACTGACCTCATTGTGCAGTCACTTCTGGTTGATTTGTACCCTTTCCAACACATTCCTCTGCCTCCGAAAGGCTGAGAAACAGGCAGTTTACCCTCCCCTCTCCCCTCCTACTCTCCCTCGTCTTCCCTCCGGATGGGTTTGATTTAGTGACTGTGGTTTTTCCATCCAGAGCCTGGGAGCCAGAAAGAGTTGACTTAGGGAGACCTATGGATTCACGGCCAGCAGAGCACGTCATTACTTGGCCATAGCTCATCAGCAGATACATCAGCAGGCTGGAGCGCTAATAGATACGAGCTGTCCCCGATCAGGAAGTAATAAAGCTCTCTTCATTTCAGCCCCTTAATTATTTCCTGCTCTGGGATTGCACGAGCAGCACTAAATGATGAAAGCAAAAACAGCATCATAGAGTCTGTCTGGCTTTTCTCAAAGCTGATTTTTTGACTAAGTCAAACAAAATGTGTTAAAATTGACCACAGGACAGTTTTTCACACATCAATATCTTAGGGTGCAGAAAATATTAATTTCTGTCCTTTATGCCTTTTTTATGGAGAGACTAAAGATAGAGTCAAGAGTTGGGTGGGACAGTGGCGAGGACCATGGGGTAAAGGAGCCATACATGTACAGATTCCTATTCTCTGGAAATGTTTCAGCTTGCATTTGACAATGTAGTGACTACCTGTGCTTACAGACATCTGAAATTGCCCCCAAGCACCTGCAATATCATCATGCGCATGATTGCGTTTGTTTTAGATGCATGGTTGTCTGAGAGCCTTGTGATTTGACCATGCAGTATTGGTTTCAACCTTATGAATGGGACACGACCTTGTGCAGCACTTTGCTGGTCATCTGAGCACTTGGGGTCTTTTACACTGCAAGTCACTCATACTCATTCATACTACATCTATGCACTAATGGCTGAAGCTTCTATAGAAGTTCCCTTAGTGTTAGTCAATCACATTTGTGCATTTTCATACCTCCAAACAGGCCACGGAAGCAGCTAATTTTAGGATTTTTTTTTCATTTTTGGTGGGTGGGTATCTTGCCCAAGGACATATTAAAATGTGACTTCAGAAGCAAGAACTGAACCCACAACCCTCTGGTTGATTAACTATTAATGCCTCCAGTGGAGCCACTATTACCCTTGACAATGAAATCTCCTGATCCTTTGCAATTTTACAGTGAGAACTGTTATTCTCGAAATGTTTAATTTTTTTTTTTCAATTTTAAACCATTAATTTCTCTGGACCAAACCTGTTTAGGATGTTGCTGAACAGTTATAAGTTGATTGTATCAGCTGTTAGATGTTTCACTGTGTTTCTCTCAGGTATTCTCAACTGTTTCTCTCATGCGTTGCCACTGTTCCAGCATCTTTTCTAAAGTGTCTCTGGCATAAAATTCTTAAATGTTTTGTCCTAAAACACTGAAATTCCTCATTTTCAACAATTGTGTTGCCTTTGTGGTATTTTATACCAAATTTAGGTCCTCAGTACTGTACAATTGCATGCACACCTGATTGACTGCAATCAAAAGGTGAATTGTGCATCTTTAACAGAGCATTATTCTTGTAACATTAACACTGCAGGGTGCAAGCAATTCCTTTAGCATACAGTGATATCTGAATGTTCAACATTGGGACTTCTGCTTTGCCATGACTTAATGCCAATCAAGATTGGGCAAGATACTCAAAAAATGTTTTGTTTGTTTGTCTGTCCATCTGTGAGCAAGATAACTCAAAAAGTTCATGGTACAAGGGAGAAGTTATTACATTTTAGTGGTGATCAATTCCAGCACTTTTTGCTGTTGTAGGTATAACTCCCTCCTTATTTCTTCTTAGTCATGTTGTGTTAGAATTTTAAATAAGTCACTCAGTGTACAATCATGATAGCCCACTGAGGACAAAGAAACTAACGAAACATCACTTTAATGAGTAACAGTAATTAAATGTATTTAGTGTTTTAGAATCGCGCTCAACAAGTTACTTGCAAAAGTAATATTATTACAGATATATATTATTAGTAACCAGTTACTGCCTAACACTGATACTTGTGCAATTTTGAATCAAAGACCATTGCAGAGACTGTGAAGCATGCCCAGAGTGTTATGTGTATTTCTGGGCCGTCTAAGTCATGTGAGAGTAAATGAGAGTAAATATATATATATATATATATATATATATATATATATATATATATATATATATATATATATATATATATATATATATATATATATATGTGTGTGTGTGTGTGTATTTTTTTTATCATCTCTTGATATGTTTTTTTAATCATGCTGTTCTAACATTTTTCCATGGTCCGAGGCTGCACAAACTCTACTTGTCCTGTAAAGAAATGTCATGTCAAGTGAGACACTCCTTTTCTGGTTCAGGAGGTGTTGTATTTAGTCTTCAGTGAGGTCACCTGATGTGAGGTTAAACTCAGTGTAGGGCAGGAAGGTCAGGTTACAGACATGTTTCAGCAGCAGCTCTGAAAAAGACGAACACTTAGTGAGAGAGCAGCACACTCTGACCTCTGACCTCACTTTCACCAGGAAACAGGTGTTTGAGCATGATGAAGTCTGACTGGAGGCACACTGAGCACAGCAGGCTATGGTTAGTGTGTTCGTATCTGACTCTTTCTCAAGAGTGGTGCAGATGATGTAATTTTGTAGGCCAGTCTGCAGGGCAGCATTTAGCTGGTTCCGACCAACCCAGAGGTTGCACAACCTTCACCAACAAAGAGGAAAGTAATTGGTGAAAGTTTAAAGCTTTTGTTAGGCTATGTAAGAACTGTGCCATGGTTAACTGTCTTTAATGTCACCATCATCAAGCTTACAACATTTATTTTACATTCTAACCACTTTTTAATGTTACCCGATAAAGTCAGTGTTCATGACTATGTCAATTATGACTCAACGCAACTCATTTTTACAGGTTTTCTTAGAAAGATCTTTATTACAATGACCCATTCATTAGTGGTTAGAAGTGACTTTAAAAAGCATTTGAAACATTTTGTGCAGTGGGAAGTGACCTTTGAAGAAGACACTTGCATTCAATTATTCAAAGGTGGTTGGGCTTATATCTTTTTTTATTTGGATTTGATGTCTTATTCATGAACTAGAAAGCACTCGGAGAGTGCAAACCTCTGCCAAGGTAGCTCACATATTGCCATTACATCAATAAGCAATAGTTCCATGATAAAGTGACCATCATAATACGATTCCTTGACCCTGAAAAATCTCACACCTAGCACTTGGAATCATGTCAATATCATTATTAGTTCGCCAGTTATTGAGCAAATATGATCGTTTGCTAATGGCAGTTATCTGAATCACCACCAAAATCTATTCATTTTTAAGTTGGGCCATTACCAACATCTCCTGAAAATTTCAGCAAAAACCGTCCAGCAGTTTTTGCATATTCTTGATAAAAACAAACAAACAAACAGACAGACAAACAAGCATACACAGGCAAAAACATAACCCTCTTGGCAGAGGTAACAAAGGTCACATATAAACTACTTTTTAAAGAGTTGTCCTATACGTTTTCAGACTAGGGGTGGGGAAAAAATGGATACATAAAGTATCAAGATTTTAGGCGCTGTGATATTATATCCATTCGTGGCTGCCAGATGTCAGTATTTTTTAATGTATTATTTTCCAGCATTTAATGAGGCTGTTGGTTTAGGAAAAATAAAATAAATTTTAGGCAGGTGACTTTCTTTGTGCTGGGGAGAAAACAACCATGGCTGTACCGGACAGAGAGAATTTGTAAGGGACATAAGAGATGAACATGACACTGAAGATGCAAAGACTTCTGACTTCACCATCATGAGGAAAAGAAGGACTTTTGTTTTTTGTTGTTTTTTGTTTTTTTTTAAAGAATTCTGACATTTTCTTTCTTTTTGGATGTAAATGTAGACAATAAAGGGTTAAAAATTCCAACACATTGCTATGTTTTATATCCCAATACTAAGCATATCATAAAATGTTACGTGTCAAAAATAAAATCAAATAGGGACTCAAATATTGCTGTACTGTATTTTAGTATCATGGGGCCAAGGGTTATTCCCAACCCTACTTCAGACCATATTTTTAAAGCTTCTTAAGTAAAAGCCACTCAAGTATCAGATTTTGGCATGCCTATGAACCCCTCTGTTTCAGCCTGCTCAGAAAAGGCTGTTTTAGTGTATATCCTCATGGGCTGTGTATCACCACAGCCCTCATAAGACATAAGATTCATAAGATATAGTTCCAGCTCTCCAGCGCTTGTGCTGTCATGTTTACTGTGGCTGTGCAGACATGCCTAGAAATGTCCCTTTTGCTGGAGTAGGTTGTTGGCTGAACCTGAACCAGGGAGTGTCTTTCTCTTAGGAAGGTGACATATCCACTAATGTCGTCATCAGGGGAACATTTTGAGCACACATTTTCTGAAAGATGGAGCAAGCAACAAAGGGGCAGGGGGGATTTTTCTCATGTTGGGGGCTTGTAGCCATGCCATGAACTTGTACTTTTTGCATTAAAAAAACATTTAAAAATGTGTCTTGCACATGTAATAGAGTTCTCAATTCACTCTCACTGTGGAAAGCACTTTGAGTTACTCTTTATATGACTGCTGCTTTAAAAATATATTTGCCTAGCATTGCATTCATGCCTTTTAACCTCCTGACCCCAGCCACCCCTTACTCTCCTTTCTTGCTTCTCACTCCTCTTTCCCACTTCTTGCTTCTCTTTCATCCCTCTCTCCCTCCCTCCTTCCCTTCAAACTGTTCTCTGCTGTCAGTCGGCTCAGCTGAGGCTAAGTGCTTTTTGCTGTCTCGCTGCAGGTGGGACTGTAATAAAGCTTGTCGGTGGGAGGTATGGGTCGCACTGTCACATGCTCCTTGCCTTCTCTCTGTTAACTCCCTCTTGCATCTCCCTCCTCTCTTACTCCATCCATCCACCATCATTTCTATCCAGGATCCACTGCTTCTGCGCCCACCCACCCCCCACCCCACCCCCAACTCATTTGTCTGCCTTTTCTTCCCCATTTCGTCTCGCTCTTACCCGAAAACTGTGCTCCTTGACTTGTCTCTCATCTCCCCCTCTTTTCCTCTCCCTCTCTGGTTTCCTTGCCAACGGCACTTTCAGGGAGCATGATGAAGAAGAGCAGCAACAGGAGACAACCCTCTCCACAACAACCACCACACACAAGCACATACATAAACACAGGAACGCACACACTCGCTCATATAATCCATGTAAATGACTCCAGGTGAGGTTGTATTGTTTGCCCAGCTGCTGCTGCTAACCAGTCTCTCCTGTTCAGCAGTAAACCAGCAGGCTGCATGGAAATCAGCTTCCTCCACACAAAACAGTTCTCTGTTCCCCCCTCGCCTTGTATGTTTGCACACACACAATGTTTGTGTGCGTTAATTTATGTACATGTGTGTGTTTGTAAGTGCCCATTACACTCAAAGGGCATCTAAAGGTTACAGTCTGTGCACTGTCTGTGTGCATGCTTTTCACACTCATTTACAACCCTCTTTACCCATGTATATGTGTGTGTATGTTTGTGTGTGTAGCTTTGGATAAAAATCACACTCACAATATGTTACTCGTTTTAGCCACAAGATGGCAGTACTGAACACCCTTTCTTCAGAGCAGGGATGGGATACATTGATACACAGAAGGTCTTGATAATTTTAAATTCACTGCCAGAGGGATAAATTGTTGAAAGAAACTGTAAAAAAAAAGTACATTTAATCATCAGAGCTACTTATAATTTGACCAACTGAGTAAACATAAAGGTCAGTCCTAAAGTCATCAGATTTTAACATTTTATTGTGCTATATTAAATGCAAATTATAATGTGTAATATTCAGCGCTTAACAACATGGGCAGGTAAAATGAAAAGCCCCTGGCACCCT
Organism: Cetoscarus ocellatus; assembly: GCA_037902135.1. NCBI lineage: Eukaryota > Metazoa > Chordata > Actinopteri > Labriformes > Labridae > Cetoscarus > Cetoscarus ocellatus. The sequence continues at coordinate 63,561 of JBAMNC010000354.1, forward strand.
GTAATCGTATTAGTCACCCAAGGTGCCACCCTAGTAAGGGTCAAAATGTGAATGCTTATATGACCCATCAGCAATGATTGTCTTTAAACTGTTATAGTATTAATTTAATCAATCCAAACAAAAATTTGGACTGTGTGGGGCACACTGATATGCCTTAAGACAGGTCTGCCTTGGGAACTCACTACAAAAGCTTATTACTCACTGCAAAAGACTAAAATAATATGTTGAATTCAGTGTTCAAATTGGCAGATTAAAAGTTAGTTTTTTCACTGAACAAGCTCTTGTGTTCAAAGTCAGCTCAGAAAAATATCTGGTTCACTCAAATAATTTGTCATAATAACATGTTTAAATGTGACCGCAAGAGAAACAGAATTTGATGTTGATGAGACAGCTCAATATATCAGGTTGTAAATATTTCATAAGTAATGCAGTTGTTTGCCAGATTGTTAGTAGATACAAAGAAGCATACACATGCTAATCAGAAACTGCAGCTCCTGTTAAAGAGGCAATTCTGCAAAGGTATGGTGTACCTTAGGATTTTGGCTTGATCTCTGGTGTGCCTTGTGAAAAAATGTTTGAGAACTACCGGTTACCCAGGGGTTGCATTATTTTATATCACACTCATTTTGAATTTATTGAGGAGATCATGCTTGGGAAATAGGGGCATGACTAACATGGCTACTGCTCTGTCCAGATATGCTGCGGTCAGAAGGCTTTAAGTCTCACCTCAGTATGGCTCATCTTGTGTGAGTAGGTTGAACTAAAGTTTAGTTGAGATGTCAGGCACAGTATGGCAGCATCCGTTGCTACACATCATCATATTCCAAAGGCTACTTTGATAATTAAACGACTAATATTGAATGGCCTCATCCAGTTCTACAGTCAGTGGGCAAGTGGAGATGTACAGTCACATTTAAAGTTTGTTAGTTATGCCTGTAATAGGTAGGATTATGTAATAAGGTTTAAATCTGTTACAATAGCCAATGTGCTATATTGAATGAAAAAGGTGGTTATGTTAACTGCAGAAACCAGGAACTGTAGTTGTTCTTTCATAGACATGATGGAAAGCAGTCTTTGTCCTGTATCAACCCCCAACACTGAACCAATTTATTTTTTATACATGTACAAAAGTATATGCTAGTTACTTCTGGATATTTACTGTAATGTTAGCAGTTCTTACATGAATAATCAGTCGATTTTATCTTTGATTTATTGCCAAGAACTAAACATAAACCAATAATCAAAGATTAATACCCTGCCCGTGTACCCTGCCTCTCATCGAATGACAGCTTCATTAGGCTCCAGCTTCCTTCAGCCTTAAAGGTGATTTGTGATTTGGCCTTTTTGCTTGAGAAATGTTTTTTAAAAAGTGCCTTGTGCTTTTAACTGGTAAAATTATGAATGCTGCTTCAGCGGTCCCGTATCATGCAGAATCACTTTATAATGTCTTTTAAAAGTATGTGTGATCTGTCTACAAGCCCCTCTAAACATTCGATCACAGTCGAGAGCTAAAGCCACATCAGCTTCTTGAGAGGGGTAAGGTCGGACACAGCTCATGAGCATTTACATTAAACAGCCTGTTCTGAGCAGGGCTGAATATGAGGGGTTTATAGGCATATTAAAATCCAATATCTTTGTGTTTTTTTTAATAGGCAAGAAACTTCAAAAATATACTCTGGAGACATCCAGAGCAGAGTAAACTTGATGAAAATCAGTATCAAAAAAAAAAAACAAGACCTTTTAATCAACATGGGAAACTTAGTTTTTAATGTCGGCCTATGGATGTCCTTGTTGTGCATTAACCTCTTTAGCCCCATGGGACCCAACTTTGGGTCTGCTGGGGCTCAGGAGAAAAGCTCCTCGACACGACAGCACAAAGCAGTGAACTGTGCCTTTAAGGCTATAGTCATGTTGGCTTTTATTTGACAAATACATATATTTTTGACCTTTGGCTCAATATGCACTGTTTTTCAAAATCCTCGCCTGACCATATTGTTATAAAACCTCTTTAATTTTGCTCTGCATCACTTTAAAACAATAATCCTTTGCAGAGATGATGTAAAAATATTTTATTATCAATTTTTAGAGTTTTACAGCCACTCCAGCATTATTTCTAAGAGCTATTCACAATAAAAAGTTGTTTTTGTTTTAGGTGAGGATGAAATTTTCAAACTGTTCTGACTTCTATCTTCATTTAATCAGTCCCAGTAACACATATACTGATAATTACACATTTGGACAAATCTCTCAAGTGTTACTTTTATTATGACACCAAAATTATTCAAATAGACCTTGTGGGTTTCGAGCAGAAGGCTTAAAAAAGGGCGGTTGAACAGGTTAAAATGATGAAAATATGTAAAAGAAACAATGATAAAGGACTTGGAAACATGTGTGGGTGGCTGTAAGCCCAAGTATGTGTGGGAAACACCGAAGTTACTGCCCTTTTACTCATTTACAAGATTATTACACTTTTTCACCCCTGATGTTGTTTAAAGTTGACATACAGGCCACATAGACTAAGACGGGATGCATGTAGTCCAAGAGCCACCAGTTGGCCACCACTGCTTAAAGGAATCCCTTTTACTCATCCTAACCACAGTGCGTGTTAACACACACACACTCACACACCCACACACACACACCCACACACACACACAGACGGAGCCCTCTGTAGTGTGAGTTAGCCTAGACTTGTGTAAGGTGACAGGGTGCAGTGAATAATTTAGTCTTGGCCATGTTAATGGCTGACAGCGAACATGGCCTCTCTGCTCAGCTGTTGGCCCATTACTAGAACATTCTGTTTCACTCTCACTTTTTCTTCTTCTCTCTTTTGTCCTCTTCTTTTCCTCTACATTTTACATTAGTGATAATGGTCTTGCAAAAATCTAGTTCTTGTCTAATCAGAGTTATAATAGTATCATAAAAAATGAGGAGAGGTGGGACATTTTCCTTATCATTCTGCTCTGTGTAAACTTCTATATAAGGAACGAGATGAATAATGAAGGAGTCTTCCTTGAACCTTTTTTTCTGCTGGTTGAGCATTAATTTAATGTTAATAGCATTGATGCACGATCACATTAACCTTTTTACTTTTCTGAGTAGCATCTTTTGACTGCTTTGGTGTGCAAAAAGTGAATTAAGCTATTTTTTGTACTATTTAAAATCCATAATGAAGTCAAACATCCATGACCCTACTACATCTAACTTTCACTAAGCACCAGAAATGTATCAAAATAATGTTTGAAAAAATTATCATTACATTGCAAAAAAGTGTCTGTTCCAACAATAGGAATGGACACTTTTGACAATAGTCCAGTGAAAAATACCTCAACACCTGATTAGTTCTAAGTAAGTTCCTATTATATAATTTGCAAAACAATTAGGCCTAAGTTTATTGTAAGGATTTTTTAAGGCAATGGTGTAAGCAAAATCACTTTTGTCTATATATGATGGCATAAATTGATTCAACTCATTTGGCTGTTTTATGATTAAACAGACACTTTAGGCTTTATACTTTGTATTGTGTGCCCTTAAGTGCAATTTTAATGTGGACACAATGGACTGTGGCTATAATTAATCAAATAAGATATTTAAAATACAAATTTGTCAGAAACACTTGCTAAGTTTGAGTATTTCCGGTGCAGAATGATTTTATATCTCCATGACTTTTTAGTCTTGTTCATGTAAAAGCTCTATCACTTGAAGGAGACATGCTAAACTCGCTAGTTTTTGCATATAAAACTTAAAAAAAACATACTATTTGTTCTTAAATTATGACACATTTATTTGTAGTCTCTTTTAATATATGCGGGGGAAAGTGCTTTACTGAGAGAACACTTTATTTGATTGAGTTGAACTGAGCATGATCCCTGGCTTCACCGCGTGAATTGGCACTTTTCCAGCAGAAAACATTGGATAGGTTGCTTATTTTGGTCTGTAATATATCTATTTATTGAAAGAGCCAAGTTACTAATTTTCTTTTGACGATTGCTTGTTTTTCTGGAGGGATCTGGCAACTCTGCCAACAATATCAATGCTATGTTTGCCCAAATGAGCCTCGGTTTTCTGCGTATGTGAGGTGAGGGATAACATGACCCCCAGCACTAATTCAATCACATGCACTAAACAAATTACAGCTCTATCTCTCCTTCTCTTCTTCATCACTCTCTTCTCATCTCATTCACTTTCTGATCATCTCTGAGGGCGTTCCATGTGGCGTACGTGGGTTTTTCAGTCTGTACTTGTGTGTTGCTGTGTGCCCTGCCTCTCTGTTTTCCTCTGTGATACTATCAGAATGAATGTGTTTGGAGCAGGAGGAGCCGTGGAGCCTGGCGTAGCAGTTCTGCAGCAGCTCTGAGGGCTGGCCTGGCTCACGAAGGCTCTTGGGGGATTGGGAGTGACGTGTCCCGGGCGAAACACCCCGGAGTCGGGAGTCCCCAGCAGCCTCTGTGGCTCCAGTCTGGCTGATAGAGTCCAGCTGAGCATGGAGAGGAGCTACTCCATCTATCTCCTGCCTCACTCTTCTCCTGACTCTTCTGTGTGTTTCCTCTTTCACCCTATGTTTCATTTTTCCCTCTTTGCTGTCCAAACCACTTTCTTTTTGCAGCTTTTCATCCATTTTACTCTGCAAATCCAGTCCTCATTCTCTCTCCTGCTGCTGTTTTCTCTCCCTCCTTTACATGTAACTTTCAAACTTTTCCCTTTTCCACCTCCACCTCCTCCATCTCTCCATCTCACACACATCTCAAACACCCAGAAGCCTTGAAGTGGGGTCAGGATTGAGGCCTGCTGTTAATTATCCAACAGTGCTTGTTGTAGCAAAGCAATGCTAGGGTGTAATTAATTAGGTGGCATGTGCACAGTGGGAGGAAAAAGAAAAGGAGGGAGAGGAGAGTTGGAAAAAAAGAGAGAGAGAGGGAGGGAGAAAAATACCGGCTATCAGTCCTCCTTTTATCCTCTGAGCTCAGATGAGTTCCCTCTAATGAGAAAAAATGAGATGCTCCCATCCAGGGAAGAAAGCATTTTGTCCTTTACATGTTCTCTCTGCCTCTGCTCTGCTTGTCGCTCCGTCACTGCCTTGTTCTCTTTTCATCTGCCGATCACATCCTAGCGACGGCTCGTGGGGTGCCAGCGAGTTGGAGTCATCAGCCACAGATCCCCCACAGTAGAGTGAACACAGCCTCTGGGACATGTCCAGACACACACAGTGCTGACAGCTATACCACACAGTGAGGATGTTAGACTGAGGCAACATCTATGCGGGTTTACTGGAGATTTGGATTCTTACAGATATACTATCAACCTGCTGCATTTCCTAAAATAAGGACTGCATCAACAAGAAATACAGAAATACTGATAGATAGATAGATAGATAGATAGATAGATAGATAGATAGATAGATAGACTGATTGCTTGATTGATTGATTGAGTAATTGATTTTCAAAACTGTGTTAGTTGTGATCTCTGTGTGTTAATGATAATGACATCACATAAATAAGCTGGAATTATGTAAGAATATTAGAAGGTAGCCAGCTGGAGTCCTTATATTTAGTCTCATTTATAAATAAGCAATGTAACTTTTTGTGTGAAATGGTAGCCCTTACGCTGTTGTCTTTTTTAGGTTTCTTGAAATGAACTCATTATTGGGATTCATGATCAAGATCAGAATCAGCTTTATTGGCCAGATATGTTAGACATACAAGGAATTTGACACCAGTTCACTTCACTCTCTAAGTACAGAATAGAAACACACAGTGTATATACATTTTAAACAGAACAGAGCAGAAATCACAAAGCAGGAATTCAATTTTTAAATAAAATAAAAAATTAAAATTAAGGTAAGAATAGAAATAGAATAACTACAATATGTACAAGATAAAAAAAAACAAGAAACAAAGGACGACAAACAGCAACGGACAAAAAACAAAGTGCACAGGTGCATGTACGTGGGAGGATAAGTTTGATCACTTTGGTCAGTGATCAGTTAGAAGTGGACCATTTCATGTTTGTACTCAATGATAATGTATTTTGTGGGCGGTCCGATGTGGTGGCACAGGCTAAGCTAAGCATAGAGTGCACTTAATGTAGTTTTGAAGATCTGAAACAGCTGGATAACTCCTCTGATGTTTTACAGTTTGTCAGGAAAAAAGTTGTCTTACATCTACCCAGCCAACCCAAAACAGTGAGGGAATAGTGTTTTTCAGCTGTACTCTTTGGTGCTTTTTCATTGCTGTGTGACCCATCAGGTGTATCAAACAGCACTCAGCTGCACACAGACAAACATGACTGAAGGAAAGCAGTATTTTACGGACTGTTGATTCAAAAAATGTAGAAGTCATGTCTTAAGAAATGTAGAACTAATTATGTTTAGTCTGAGGCACTTATAAGTCTTTTGCAAAATAGGCCCTAATAAGTATAGTTGTTTCAATTGTATTCATGTTTATGAAATAAATATCAAGTACATCCAAAAAACATGTCACAAGTCTTTAATGGTGGATTATCTGCTAAATGTTATTTCTTTGGACCAAGACCTAAAACTAGACTTACTTTATGTACATGTTTCTTTTTTGTGCTTTTGGTTGATGAGAAATGTCAAAAATTCGTAAACATTTTGATTGCATAGGAGGATATAATTGATACCAGGATCAGTATTGGTATCTTATTTCATTATTGATTTTGTCCTGAACACAAGTATTTACTTGTGATTAAAAAGCCTTTGTTGCTGAACTTTGACAGTCAAAAATATCCCAAATTCTAGATATTTGTGAATGGAAAAGTTAAAAACGGTGCTCCTACATCATGCTGTAACTCCTTTACCTCCTCCCAATTGGCAGAATGTTTTAGGCATTTCTTAAAATTTCAGCCTGTTCAATAACCAGCTCAAAGCTAGTTTTATTTTTTCTTTACCTTGAAACGATATATATGAAAACTTGTTCCACAGCAAGGCTGACTGTAGTACAGTCCTCCTGCCAAAATAGAAGCTCACATCAAAATCATACCTTAAATATGGCTGCTATAGCCTGTAGAGGCGGGGATACAGACCCTTTTGTGGCTGACTGAAATACTATACTGCACAAGTTGTTCAAAATCATAACAACCCTAAGATATTATTTCAACAAAGTTCTTTAAAAATAGTCTTTGGGATAGTTGTGGCTCTGTAGGTTTGTAGGCAGTGGTAGATGTGCTTATAATGGAGTAAAGAAAGAGGAGAAATAAATAAAGATGGAGAGATCTCAGAAAGGAATAGAAACTGTGGGAGGGAGGCAAGAGGTGCACAAACACTCAGCGCTCTCTTGATCCTCTCCTTAGTTCAACACTGACTCCTCGACCTTACTCAGAAGCACCTCTGTGAGGGTGTGTGTGTGTGTGTGTGTGTGTCTTTAACTGTGTCTATAGATCTGCAAATGTGTCTGCGAGTGTCAGAGGCCCGGCCAAAGTGTGATGTATCTGTTTACAATAACCACAGAGAATCTCAGCTGGCGTCATCAACCTGTACCCTTTAACAGCATCATGAATATTTAGAGAACGCAGCGGCCAGTCTTCACCAAGTACTCTTCCTGTAACTGATTTAAACACGCACCGTGGGCTCCTACCCCTGACAAGAGCTGGGAAATATGGACCACCAAACATATCTTGAATTTTTTTAACCAGCTGTTGAAACACTATATATAATACAGTATTTACAGTCTGAACTACTGCCACCCCAACATGTTAATATAAATATGTCCTGTTTTAAAATAAGATATATGAAATGGTCCTACTTAGTCTTAAGCATCCCTCAAATACACACCAGGGCTCTAATTTACAATAGTACCAGGTCTTTATATGAAGGGTGCTTTCTGTTGGAGGCAGGTCTTTATGTCATAGTAGTTTTCTTTTAGTTCAAAGCAAGTATCACAATAATAAAACTGCAGTAGAACAAAATGTTTACTGAAATGGGAGTAATTAATTGACAAAAGTAAGTTATATTTCAACAATGTCCTAATGAATAAATTATCTTGTCTTGTTTCATGTAAAGGAGGATTATATTTAAAACCAAATATATTCAGAGTTTGAAAATTCATATTTTACCCAAAATTGTCAGGCAAGTTTTTGTTGAAAATGTCAAACTGCCCTATTAACACTGTTAACAAATCCTTAAAAAAAAAAATCCTGGATCCATTTTCGGATTACCACCAAGATCAAATCTTTGCTCCCTTGTGCCATAAGCAACATCCTCTGAAAAGGCAATCAAAATAAGTGAAGAAGCTATTGAGTTATTAACTAAAAAAAAAGGAGGAAAACTTGCCTATTTCCCAATGTTAACAAATAATAAAAAAAAAAAAAAAACCCAGGCTATGCATCCTTTTTTCGATCAACACAAAAATCTAATCCCTTCTTCCTGGTGTCATGACCAACGTTCCCTAAAAGTTTCATCGAAATTCCTTCCAAACTCTTCAAGTTGTTCTGTTAACAATCTTAAGCAAACAAGCTAACAAATTCCCAACAATAACATCACCTCCAAAGGTAAAAAGAGAAATGATTTTTTTTTAAATGACATTAAAGGTTTAGTTTTGTCTTTTCCTATTTTAAAACCTTATTTTTATTATTTCTTTAAAATCAACAACCTTTAGAGCAATCCTCTTTGGCAATAGAAATAAATAATGATGAAAAATGTCTTTAACGGTCTGCTTCTCTCCTTCCTCTCTCACACACTTTTAGTTTTTAGATCAGTGAGCTCCAGCTCCTCCTGCCATGACTTCATATCTGGGCAGAAAACTTTCTGTTTCAGTAATGTTTATCTGTATTGACTCTTTAAAGAGACAAGAAGGGAAGCATTGGACATTGTGGTTGCGTGTTAGATAAATCCATAGGCTGTGTTCATTGTTATTATTGTTTCTTAATTAAAAAGCTGGCACGTAGCTACATGATATATTAAAAATCAGTGCAAGAAAATGACTGTTAGGTGAATTAAGATAAATTGTTATTTTGATGTGTTTAAAATGTTACATCAAAAAATCTAAATTATAATTTTTTATCTTTTAGTAATACTGTTGTTTAACTTTTCTTTAGTTTACTAGATAAAAATGTACAGTTAAATCGTGTATTGTAACTCATGTTAAAGAGACTATTTTACATGGTTATGAATATGATATGCCTTGAGATTTTGTCTTGAAGATGGAAAACCACTGGTTTAATGAACGCTGCGGTGCTGAAATATATAGGACACATATACGGGAAAATTAGCACTTAGAGTGTTCTCCATTCTCAGTTAAAACCTTTTTTTCTCAGTCTTGCACACAGCAGTGAGGTAGCATTTAGCACTTCCTGATTCAGCCAAAAGTATAAGGAACTGGAATAGTGGAGGGTTGCTAACAAACTGCTAACTAGAACTACCGGGACCCTACCGCAAGCATTCCTGATCATTTCTTTATAGATAATATTCCCCACACTATTTCCACAACCATGAAGACCAACTTGATGAGGTCTTTTGATTAAGACAGGAGGTTATTCATTGAAAATATTGTAATTGCTTCTAAGTTGAACCGCCATGTCCTATTTCCAGATTAGCCTATAATAGCTTTTTACACTCGCCAATGCCAACCAGTGTGATGCCAGCTTCCGCACTGGCCAACAGAAATACATCATCCCTGCAGTGTTAACAACATGATATATTTCCCAGCCCTAGCTCTAACATACACTTTTATGCACACACCCTCCCCTCTAACTGTAAACTGATAGTTTAATGGTTGCCTTGCCCGTTCTGTCCTGTGGGACTGAAAGTGTCCTATAGGTGACAGGTTTATGGACAGTTTGGCGATGTCAGTGGAGACAGACAGCTATTTACAGCACAGTGTTAGACACTTGAAAGACTGGCAGTTAGCATAAATCCCTTGCCGGGATCAGCTGAGGGATAGTATACATTGTTGACCAGGCTGTAACATAAATCTTCAAATATACACACGCTGTACACAGCAGACGATCACTCAGTCAAAAACTCAGTCCTTTTTAACCTTCTTTAATGCCAGCGTCCACACACAGACAAACCTCACACTCTGACATGACGCACACACGCCACAGATCTGTATCCCAGTTATTTATGATACCCTGCCATCACATTAACAACCAGCGCTGGCTTTTCCTCCCGCCGTCTCCAGTCTTTCGTCCCCTTCAACTATCATTTAGCTTTACGAGGTGTCCTAAAAGAAGCCCGAGGTGTGAGCTCCTCCCTCCGCCCCTTTATGTCCAAAGATATTGATATCCTCCACAAGTCAGGCAGGCCTCTCTGTTACGGAGGAGAAATTGATGACAGGAGGGTGTGACAGGTAGGGAGTGGGGCTGGGAGGGACTCACAGGGAGTTAGGATGTGTGTTTGGTGGAGTCAGTGTTAGTGTGAGGCCTCTACAAGTGTGCGGTGCATGCAAACAGCCTGATTAAGCAAGAGAAGAGGTGGTTCAGGTTGGGCAAAAGAGGAAATGGTTTGAGGCTGACAGCACGTTAGACCATTTTCAAATCCTAACTGATTTGGGGTATTTTGTAGACCACCAGTGTTTTTGATGAAATATGCAACTAAAAATGTTCATTGATCTTTTTAGAAGATGGAAAAGTAAGCAATTACAAGCTAAAATTTGGCAAACATAAAAGACTTCAAGGCACTCCTTTTAAACAATTGAAATGCCTTAATTTTATAGCATGGTCATGTAGACCGCAAAAACAAACTTTGAAGTGTTTTGGTGTCAAGCCTTCATCAGGAAGTCATGCAAACAGTTGGGAGGCTACAGTAGGCCCTTTTAAAGTGATGCTCCACCAGTAGAAATTGCCACTTGGGCTTAGAGGTTTGGTTCTCAAGAAGGTGGAAACATACCAAACCTTGAGCAGATGGTGTCATTCAGGCCAGTAAAGGCAATAAAAATCAGAAAGGACATGACTGAAATGTTAGAGGTGGGCTGTCAGACATCTTGAATCCATGATATTGCATTGTTTTGCTAAGAAATACTACATTATCTCAATTAAGGACTGATGGTCAATCAGCATTCAAGCCTCATATTGTGACGGTCTGCAAAAGCAAAAGTGGCTGTCTTGTATTTCATGGTCAGTGTACTATCAGAGTTATGTATTTTGTTTTGTTTTTTTTTTGTTTGCTTGCTTTTTCTCTTCAATCAACTCAGCTTTTAAGGCTTTTTCATCAATTGTCTATTTGTAAGGGCCCAGCTTCTTTTGTTTTAATGGTAGCTGCATGTGATGCTACTCCACCAAACAATTCCTTTACTTCACATGAACACACGTGAGAGCGAGCAGCTGGACAAATGACAGGAGAAAAGAGGAAGAGCTTTTGGATTACAAAACAAAACAAGGAAAAGAGTTTTTAACTGAAAATGGAGAGAACACCTTATTCATTTTCTCCTGGAATGGAAAATTTAACACCATTGTGTCTCAGATTTCTACTTCTGCCAAGGAGGTCATGGTTTTGCTGGAGTTTTACTCTGTTTGTGTAATAGCCAGATTACTCTAAAGTTATGAATGGATAGTGATTAAGTTTTTCATGGAATTTTATTCATGGCCCAAGAAAGAAGTGATTTGATTTTGGTGGTGATTTGATTTTGGATGCACGTTCAGGATTTTTTTTTTAAAGGAGTGAAATAGAGCTTTTTCTCTACATTTTTGACAATAACTTGCCTGACAATGTTGGACATGCCTTGGTGAAGGTTTGTTCTGTCTGAGCACTTGAGTTTAGTACTGTCACGATTATTAAATGCTTTAATGTCCAACAATAATAGGAGATAAAAGATGAATGTTTCCTTAAGCGTTATTGGTACATAAAGTTTTCTGCTCAGATATGAAATCATGACAAGCAGAGCTGAAGATCACTTCTATCAATCATTCTTGAAAGTGTGTTGATAGGGAAACAATGACATTTATTTATATTTCAAAGGGTTTACAATATTGTTCTTTCCAAATAAATAATGATTATGGGTTTTTAAATTAAGAAAAAGGCAAAACCGAACCTTAAATAATATGTTTTAAATCATCTCCTAATTTAAGTGTAAATTTTCAAACTCTCATTGTTTTTCGTCATAAACACTAAACCTTTGTGACATGAAACAAGAATATTTTTGATTCAGTATTGTTGTCATTTAAATTTCATTTAATCAAGCATATTAAATTATCACCAGTTTTACTATTATGATACTTGCTTTGAAGAAAAAGAAAACAACGACTCAAACTTTTTGATAAAGGCCAGCCTCCAATGGAAAGCCTCCTTCATACAAAGGCCTGTGCTAACATACCAGCATTCCATTCTCTGGCCTGGCTACTCTTCACTGCTCCTGCTGCAAGCTGCTTTGCAACCCTCCTCCACCCTGCTGCTTCTCTCTCTGCCTCAGTCTTTCCTTGTGAGCTGCAAGGTGGTCAGGAAAGTGTGCTGTTCCTGCTTAGGGCTTCCTCTATCGCTGTGTTGAAAGGCAGGGGAAGCCTCCATCAAAGCCATACTGCCAAAAATTTAATTAAATTGAAAATATGCAAATAAATGCAAATAAAACTAAATTCTGTTGTCCTGAGAGAAACATTTTTATTGTTGTTGCAGAAATTGCAAAAAGGAAAAAAAGCATATTCATCAATCTTTTTTAAAAATATGCCAATCATTATTTCCATATACACTCACTGGCCCTTCTGTAAGATGCACCTTGGTTGCACCACAATGGACGAGAAAAGACAAGACAACAAGGTGCTGGAAACACTCCACAGAAATTGTAGTCAATATTGACACATAAGCATCACACAGTTGCTGCACATTTGTAAACTGCACATCCATTATGTGAATCCCCTATTCCACCACATCGCAAAGGTAAGACCACTGAAGTACAGTGAATTTATTGCTATATTCAATAAATCACTTTGAGAAGATTTGAGCTTTGGGACACCACACTTTGTCTTGCTGGAAATTGCCGTCAGAGGATGAGAACACTGTGGTCATGAAGGTAAGGACATGGTTTGTGGCTTTTAAATGATGCTCAGTTGGCACTTCAGGGCTCAAAGTGTATCCCCCACACCATAACACCACTATCACCAGCCTAAACTGTTCAAATAAGTCAAGATGGATCCATGCTTTTATGTTGTTCTAGTCAAATATATTTATCAGACCCAAGCTCTGGCTTAAAACCTTTTACTGTGTTGCAAGCCTGATGGAGAAAAGGGGGCGAGACAAAGATCTGGAGGAGGAGGGGGGCAGACCTGTTTCCGTCTTTATGAGCTCTCCCTCGGTGTATGATATGGTTGCTATAAACAAGAGGTCAGCCAAAGAGAGACTGTTTATAAGGTCCATCTCTCAGAGTGAACATATCAAAAAGCCTATGAAATTCTGATCGGCCCGCTGTGTGTATTTGTGTTTCCCTGTGTTGTTGTGTTATCCATCAGAACTGTTAACAACCATCTGTCTCACACTGTAACAGGAGAATCAGAGCGTCTCTCTCTTTGCATTTTGTCTCAACTTTTATGAGTTACCATACATGTGATACAGCTGCATCCAAATTTCCCTCTGTTTTCCAAGTTTCCTGCAGAGTTTGGGCAAATTAAAACATAGTGGTCATCAAACTCCTCTGAACAAAATCTAAACATATGGAGTTATAAACAAAGTCTCCCAGTGGAGTGTTGAGGGAAGTATACCCGAGCTGAGGCACTGCAGTCTGGACTTGGCTACCAGAACAAGGAGAGAAGCCTCCCCAAATCCAAATAATGCTGCAAAAATGTAAAAGATCTCAACAGAAAGATTTAGCACTTAAACACTGGATCTGGAGGTATGAGACGCCAGTTTTTCTGTTTGATGTGTGTGGGTTTTTATTTCTGAATTTTGAATTCACAGGAGGTGAATTCTGCACCAGCCAGTCAACAGGCTTTATTCGTGTTCAATAAAGCAGTCCATTTTGAAAACATAAGATTATCGTGGTATCAGTTTTAAACCAGTTATATTTTTCTCCATAATTAGAGAAGATGCAACTTCTTGATGGATTTGGACGATATTTTCAGTGAATGTCTCAGAGCTTACGTACACTTGATATGTCAAATTTCTCTGAGGTCCATTACTAATTTTAAATCCCGCAATCATTACTGTTTGCTGTGTGTATGTGTAGGATGATCTTCCTTCTTAAGCACTGGCATCTTCTTATTTACAAAGCTATCATCGGTCTGCTCCCATTGTGCTTTCTGACCTTCATCAGTCGGAGCAGTACAGGATCTTATGATCTCTGGTCACAGAATCTCCCCTCACTGTCTGTTCCTGAGGTCAGATCTGAGCTGATGAATAGGACGTCCAAGTTTGCTGCTCCGTTTGCTTGGAATGAGCTGCAATAAGACCCGAAACTCAGTGGGCCCTTTTAAGGGGATGTTAAATGATTTGGAGGCAGAGCCATATGGCTGCAGATGTTTTGACCAATGCTTTTCTTGAAATCATAGATTTTCTTGTGGGGTATGATGTTGTATGTATTCATACTGAAACAATTCGGTATGGATGTGTACCAAAAAAATTCATGCATTCTTGCATACACGGGGAACTTTGCTTCAATATCATGTTCTACACAGACCATTTTGACAGAGCAAAAAACACACGCTCAGGCTGGCAAAAACAAACCTTCCCCTCTCTATCACAAGCCTCAAGTCAGACAACAATCAATCAATCAATCAATCAAACTTTATTTGTATAGTACTTTTCATACAACATATGTAGCACAAAGTGCTTTACATAAACAAAGATCGAATAGGAGAAAGTATGTGCAAAACAAACTTAAATAACAATAATAAAAGCAAACAAACCCAAATTAGGCACAAAAAAGTTAGAGACCTTGATTTAACCGAACTGTGTGTGTGAAAGAGAACACCCTTGCTTTGCTGTGAAAAAACAATGAAAAAAGAAAAGGCAACAGTATTTTGCGGACATTATTGTGTGGATGTTTGAGAGTGTGGGAGAGCTTATGGATAAAAGAGTTCTGCAAAAAAAAAAATCATACCGAAGCGTATCAAACCATGACCAATATTTACTGAACCAAACCAAAATTGTTTTGTACCATTACACCCCTGCCATCTTGTGAAATAATTGTCATTTACTGTTTTTCATTGTATTTTAAATTTTGTTTTTGTTTGTTGTGGTGATTGATTTGCTGACCATGCTGCTGCCTATCTTGACCACAGCAATCTTGAGGAACAGATTTTTAATCTCAAAAAGTTTATTTTCCAGGTCAAATAAAGGTTAAATAAATAGATAGATAATGTTGCTAAAACTGATTACATTTCGGCCCTGTTTGTCTGTCTGTTCGCCTTTGAGCGAGATAAGTTAGAACGTTCTCAACTGATTTTGAAATGTTCAAATTTTCAGGGAAAACCACATTATATAGTACAACAAATCCCTCACGCAATTAGTTATCCTGACCTGTATATCATTAACTGTAGTGTTTACTCATACATAATTTTTATTTTTTCATTGTATGCAAACAACATTAGAATACAGAGGATGATTCTGCAAGAGGAGATTAGAGTAATCTCACATGATGGGTCAAATAGTGAGTCACCCTCATCATTTGTTTGGTAGAAGGTTGAGTCATGAACCACATTCACACCTGCAAAAAATCACATAAATTATCCAGACTTTACACGGTGAGCTGTGAAGTCTGGGTGAGCAGAATTGTGAACGCAGTGGCACATTATCAGGGTAATTTTCTGAGGCAAGGGGTGATGACATCCTCCTATGCCACTGAGTTACACCGTGAGAGAAAGACTTGACCGGACTGATTAAAAACTACCTTTGCTGCTGGAGAAGTTTATTTTATTGTAACACAAACTCAAATGTGTGTCATTTGAAATGCTGTTTTTACTGCACATCGTCAAAGTTTTGCAGTACATCTGCTCTAAAACGACCACCACCGGGTCTCTCGTGCAAACAAAGATCCTTCTTGTGCTGCTGTTGGATATGGTACTTAAACACTGCAACTTTCTCTCTCTGTAATCCTTGTCCACTTAGTGACACTGCTTTATGTTCACCTCTGCGTGCTACGGTGCTGCTCTCAACTCTTTAATTGATGCTGCTAGTTTTTTAAACATGTATCATTGAAGTTAGGATATAAGTTGTGATCATAGTGTAAAGCTCTAATGTATTATGAACACTGAATCGCTGCCTACAGTTGACCATGTCAGGGAAGTACCCGAGTGGACTACCCGGTCATTATGCTGATGATATCAGGGTTGCATGTGGAAAAAGCTATGCTAACTTGCTTAGCACACAGAGTTTTATTTCCTTCAGATGTGGATAAACGGTGTGATTAGTAAACTTGTTAACTGAGTGGATTTTTTTTCTTGTGTTCGTCTCCATGTGTGTGTGTGTGCATGTGTTTGTGCTCTCTGCAGTGTTTTTCTCCGTCTGTCCCGCTGGGGATAAAGAAAAGGTTTGTTTGATTAATTAATGCTGTTAGACGTGAATGTAAATGATCAAAGGAGCACATTTGCATTTGTGTTTAATTATTCATGAGCTCAGATTGCTCATGAATAAGGACACCTGTGAGGCCTTCTTTACACTGACTCACAGACGAGCGCTCCCTGGGATGAGACCGGGATGTGTTAAACCAGACCTGCCTGTCACCCCTCAGTGTGTGAGTGTGTGTGTGCACTCCTGTGTGCAGGGATGCAGGTCATGGCAGGTTCATGCTGGTATTATTAGGTTATGTTGCCGCTCTGGTTGGGGTTCAAACGTTCTGATTGGGTTATCCTGGAGTGCTAAAGCTCAGACTGTCACCCCAACTGTATGATTCATCTCTATGGAGACAAGAGCAAAGCTCTGATCTAATTACCCATACTGCTGCCATCTCAGAAGCGAGGAGAGGGCTTGGTGACGTAAAGAAGGCGAGGGGGAGACGGCTAGGAAGAGGCAGAGGAGAAATCAAAGAAAAGAGCATGATCCGATGCAAACAAAAGAGAGCTTGATAAAAGCAGGTATGATTTGTTGTCGTCTTCTTTCTCTTTTGTCCCCTCATCATCAGCTGCATTCAACTGCAGCACAAATGGGCCCTTGTTGCCATGGATATGAGCATTGGTTCTCCTGTTCTGCTCGATGGGGCTCAGTGATAAATGGCGGGATGTGGAGGAAGTTAATAATTTATCCCGGGGAGGGAGCGACCGTTCTGGGGAGCTCTACCTAGCATAATGGGTTAAGTGCAGCGATTGCTGCGTGCCATGCAATAGACTCACAGGAGGTGATGTATAAAAAATGAATAAAGGCTGAGTGGAGCCTGCTGGGAAGGAATTGTCAGGGGACTGTGCTTTGTGCGCACAAGGAGGGGTTGGTTGGAAAGAAGGCTTTTGTCATGTCTTGAAGTTGTAGGATTGTCAGTTAAAGAACAGTAGAGACTTAATAGAGCTTCCTCCAGGCTTTCAGCAAAGATCTCCTCCCACTCTACTTTTTACTAGAAATGAAAAACAGCTCAATATGCTCGGGGCTTTGAAGTGTGACAGCAGTGGTGACAGATGAAGATGCTGCAGAACAGAGGTAGAGGGCCAGCCTGTGTGTATGTGTGCTGTCATTATGAATGACTCATTGACACATATGCACACATCAAAAGAGGGAGACATGGGCAGATCATCTTTAGTCCTCATTACCCCACAGATTGTGTGTATCCCTGTAGATTAAACCTATTTAAACATTTCATGCAGTATTTGATACATTGTAGAATTTCTGCATTGTAATGATCATAAACTATGTAACAGTGGTGAATGCTGCCCTTAAGGACACACCTGATGAAGCCTCGATTTTCTGTCATCACAACATGTAGGAATTTCAGTCAGTTGCAGCCACAACTGTGGGTATAAATTACATCTTAGATCTGCAGCATCCTTCAGGAGGCCCTGCCTGAGCAGCCTGCAAAGACTATTTTTGCTGAACTGAAAGGACACACTTGGCCTCTCATCTTTCCATTTCCAAGCCTTGTTCTTGTCACCTTGAAACCACCAGAGCTGCACATGAACTGGCAAAAACAAAACCTAATATTACATTAAGTAGTATATTAGTTTAAAGATCATCTAAAGCAAAGGTCTGTAACCACAGGGTCTTCGAGAAGTACAAGACAGAGGGCTGTGGAAGCACAGAAATAATTAATTTGATTACAATTTTTAAGTAATTGAGATTGAAAGATGTTTAAAAATGAAAGGATTGCTGGAGCTTCACATATCCACCTGTGTATCTTGACTGCACAGACTTTACACTGAGGCCCTCTGTCACCGCTTTGATGAACGAAACTAATTCAACTTGAGATGAACTTGTGGTTAAACCTTGTGCTCATGCACTTGTCCACTTGTGCTTTGGATGTAGCTGCAAAAATATTTGACTCATATGTAACTGGAGGACAGTCAAGGCACACAAGAGCACTCAACTTCCTGATGTGGAGAGACAGGTCAGAGGTCAGGACTAATAAAATATCCATCAGGAAACATCAGAGCAGCTAAGATTTATCACCAATGTAAATAAAACACACACCATCATCAATGTATGAACACAGTTTTTACAGCATAATCCTCCACACTCAAAAGGTGTAACAGTTGTACAGTTAATGTGTCAGATGGTGACTTTCATCTGATTTGGTTCCTAAATGTTGTTGTGAAGCAGCTGATAAAAACGGAGCATGTCCTCGTGAATGTCACTTTGTTGGGGTTTAGAAAACGGCCTGTGGCTCCCTCTAATCCTGCATTGAGATGAGTTATACTTTGAACACTATGGGTGATTATTTGCCATCATAACCGCCATGATAATAGAATATGGGTGAAATTCTGGCTTGGAAGACAGAGTTGTGTTTGTGTTATGAGTTGTAAAAGTATATGACGTCATTTTGAGTCTGTTCAGATAATTTCCATGTTTGATGTTGACAGTATGAGATCCAGGAGACATCAGCCTGATTGGGAGCAGTAAAACAATTGTACAATAATTGTATAACCAGTTGTGACCATATATGTCAGGTATTTGATAACCACAGGGGGCTTTTGAATCCAGTTGAAGATGGCTGTTATGTTTAAATGTAAAATGCTGGGGTCAGACTATACGATTCATGCACCAAGATTGGACATTTCATCTCATGTGGTGTGTCATAGTCAGAGACAACCAACAAAGACCAGCCTGGGACGACTCCATGACAGGATTTCTTGCATGTTTGATTTTTATCGTGCCTCCTACAATTTGTTCCTTCAGACACATTGACCGATGAGAGCACTTGGATACCTGCAAGTGTCACACTCGCCAATCTAAAGAGGCAGAAGTTGCTGCCTTGAGAAACTATAAGACACAGGAAAGGTTTGTAAAGCTCCTTGCCTTTATGATATGTTGAACAGGAGCTACCACCAGACTGTATAAAGAGAAACGTTGCAGTGAAACAGCAGAAGCACGTTAGTAATTTAGTAACTAGTTCTCTTAATACAGTGTTTGTTTGCTCTCGTCAGTGTCTGCCCTATTTCCAATGTCATCATATCAGTCGTTACATGCAGTTGTTTTCAGTTGTGAAGTTGATGGTTACAACCAACAAGACAAATCACGGAGCCTGACAATGGCATTAAACAATCCTTTGGTCAGCCTAGACACAGGCAAAAAGGGTGAAGTTTTGATAAACCTCAAACTCCCTGACAAGCAAAATCACCAAGCTTGTAGTGTTAGTCTAGCCCAAAATCATACTTAACTTGTATCCCTAATAAACCCCATACAGATTAATAATGAAAAAAAATCTTACCTTCTTCAGTGTGAAGATAGAAATACTTGATCTAGGCAGACTAAAATTATTTTCTAAAGCAGGAAGTTATCAGATTTTTCTGCTTTCAAAAATCATCATTGATCACTGAGTGTGTATGTGATCTGGTAGTTCTTCAGCTAGCCTCAAGTGGACACTTCAAGAAATGCTTTTTATTTTTTATTTTTTGTTCGTTTTTGCCCTTCCATATTGGCTTCATTTTTTGACACCAGAGAATACCACGGCCTCATGGTTGTAACAGGACTCAAATCCCTTCCAGGTTGAGGAGACTGCAAATCTGGTCCAAAATCTGGCATAAAACCATGCAGAGATCATGATCTACATTTGTATAAGGGATGTTTTTTTTTTTTCTTTTTACATACTCTATTGGGGGGGCATATTTAAAAGTACTTAAAAAATGCAAATATTGTGATCTATTAAAGGTAATACATGTTTAAGATTATATATATATATATATATATATATATATATATATATATATATGTGTGTGTGTGTGTGTGTATATATACATATGTATATATATATATATATATATATATATATATATATTTATATATATATATATTCCAGTTCTCCAGTGACCTGTTGGCTATAAAGGCTGACAGGTAGATTTACATGAAATAAATGATTTCATTCCTGATTAAAAGATTTCAATCACAGTTTTTGGGGGGTTGATTCAATAGTAATAAAAATCTATTGACAAACTACAACAAACTTTCCACCTCAAATTTTAGAATTATATGAGACTTTAGACCGAATGCAAAACTGTGGCGAGCCTAATTTGGTCCCAAGGCTCCCAGTTGATGATCCCTGATCTAGTGCATAGCTAGTCCTACTTTTATACAGTCTAAACTCTGTGCTAATAGTGAAGTCGCCCCCTGTTGGCAGTCACAAATAATTCCAGTTTAATGCAAGCCTACCTCTGCTTCCCTCTTGAATTTAGATGCTTTATCAATGCCTTTTGTAATATCTATGATTTTGATTATGTGTTTGAAGAGAGACTAAAAAAGGTCACGTGGGGTCAGCCAACACCTCTTCAAGCATTAATCCAACACCTGCTTTGCATCTTCTTTGCAATTTACGAGGTGCTGCTCCCTTATACCGCCTCCCCTCTCATCCCTCCATCTCACACTCACTCTTTCAGCAGCTCTATCTCTCAGATCTTGCAGTTGCAGGCTGATCATGCTTCCCAGGGGTTGCACACGGGTCACCATATTGTGCTAATCCTAGAGAACATATCAGATGAGCTTGATTTCATTACTGTCCCTCAGATGCCCCATATGCAGGGGCTCAAAGCTACTTAGCATGATCCTCTGCTGGTGACGGCAAAAAAAGAAGCTGTTCATTATCTGTGGAGGAGCCCGACTCTTTTGTGTTGGATGCTCTGCTTCGTTCCTGGAGTGGATTTGGCACATATCAGGCTTGTATTGAAACACAGCAGAGCCATGCATCTTTTTCCTCTGAATCACCTCCTACTGATTATTTGATGGGTTTTGCAGCACTGTGTCTGGTTTGAGTAGTTTAAATCTACGCTCCTCATGTGTTTGCATGTTTTATTTCATGTGTGGAAAATACGACTCTTGCCGTCTTTTCATTTCTTCTCCATTTTGTTTCTAGTGTTTGTGGTTTCCAGGAGCCTTTATTTGCTGCTTCCTTAAGGTTGATAAGTGATGCAGATAGCTATGATGGATAATCTCACCTGACACATGTGCACGCACAGACCCCTCCCTAAATAAATCTCTCTCTCATCTCTGTGATTCAGCTCAACAGTTATGAGTTGTGTCTTTGTGCCTGTGTTTTTTGTGGTTGCTTTATTCTCCTGAAAAGCAAAGTGTGTTTTTTGAATGTGGATTGTCAAAAACACAAGGCTCGGCAGTGACGACAGACATCTGATGGAGGAAGAGCAAAAAGGAAAATAGAAAGAAAATGAGAGAGAAGCTGTGATTATTCTCTGCAGGAGGAATAAAATAACACCACCTGGAGTTCAGTAATCATCATGTTCAAGTCAACATCTAAGAGGAAACATGTTGAATTGTAATTTTTATAATTTTTGTTTTTGTTGTGATCCTGTTGCCTACGATTTTTTCAGCCTTCCTCTCTCATGACAGATGATTGCCACAGAGGTTTAATAAAATAAAAAAATAGTGACCATTTGCAGACTTGTTGAAGGTACAATATATAGAATTTATGGTTAAAATGGACATATATCAACTAAGTAAATAGCCTGTATGATTTAAAATTGACATCTTACATCATCTCAAAGATTCTAATTTTAAGAAGCCTGACAAATTGGTATTTTATAGTAGTGATCTGTGTCTTGTGGTGACAGCTAATGATAGAACCACAATAACCAGCAAGGAGATCAGAGCCTGAAAATCTACAGTTTTAAGCTCATCACTTGATAGCTATCAGTCACTTAACCAGGGAGGAGATCTGGAGGGGGAATGGACCTTAGTTGCAAGAAGAGGTGAAAACGTGCCTCTAAGAAACGAGACGCCACTCGATTCCCCGTACATCATCACCCAGAGCCGCTTGCTGGCTGTGTCATAGGCAATTGCGACAATAGCTGTAGCTACAGCTGCAAAAGCTAGCTTGTTATAATGAGAAATTTTAAAATACGACCAACAATTCAAAACATGTTTAATATTTACTTGATGATTTAATAATTACTTATAATTATGGGCTTCCTTCGGTGTCTGCTCTGCCTTTTTGCCAGCGGGCGTGGCGTATTATGGGAAATTCTCATACCCCTTGCTTTCAAGTGAAGTCCTGGTCTGTCTTCGTTTCAAGGGCTGTGTAGCCCTTCATCTTAGCCCTTTCCTGTCACAGCCACAGCCTCAGTCTCAGCCTGCCACAACTCCAGCCTTCACGTAATCAGCTCAACTCCTTTCACCTGCGCGCCTGCTCACACCTGCACCTCATCTACAGCAATCAATCCGCCTACTTAAACCCCAGCTCCACACTCACTCGGCGTCAGATTTTCTTCGCTCTCATGCTAAGAACACCAGACCAGCTATCCGGACTGATCACCCGTTGCCGACCCGTTCTGTTCCTGTTGCTGCCTGTATCGCCTGTTCCTTGGCTAGACCTAAAGGTATCGACCTGTTTCTGCTCTGCACTTACCTGCCTGCCTGATCCCTGGTTGCCAACCTTGCCTTCTGTTTCTGTCGCCAAGTACCTGTCTGTGAGTCCTGATCTGTGGAGGTCGTCTGATCTTCGGCAATCCTCGTCACTTCCTGCTTCGAGGGATCAAGTGAGTCTGAGCACGCTCCACCTTAAAGACTCTGATAGACTGAAAGTGTGTGTGGCTACAGCGTGCCAAAGAGGACAGTGTCATCAGCTCCTGATCCAGAGATCGCGGGTTCGACCCCCTCTTCCGACGCAACTACTCCTGTGCCTGTTAAATAAAACTGCTTCTTGTGAACTATACACTGTTTTGCATCTGGGTCCTTCCTGTCTCCGTGTCATTCCCCTTACAAAGAATTGGGACACTCCTTCACTAGACGTGAACGCCAAAAACCAAGGGCAAAGGGGTACAATTGGGATTCACCCTAAAAATCTGCCTACCAATATTGTTGGCTTAGTTCGGGTTTCAGTAATCTACTGTTATATAGATTGTTTTATTCCCCTCTTTATCTCCCCTCTATCCACAATAAATACTGCTCTTGTTTGGGGACATATTGACACTAAAAATAATTTACCAAAACTGTTTAATAATGACAACAAATACTATAAATTCAGATTTGTCTTATGGTTGTTACTGTTTCTGTCATTCTGTTTGTTGTCCCTCCTCTCTCCTCATACGTTCATCACTGTCTCCAGGGTCTCTTTACAATAAAAGGGGGTTAATGGGGCACTGTCTTGACTCACATCGAAAGAATGTAATTGAAGTATTTGTGAACACGATTCATTTACCTTACCAGAACTGTGAACGTGAGCTCTGTTGTGTTTTTACCTGTGTGTGACGAGAAATTAGCACAGATGCTACCGCTACCTGTAGCCAGAGATATAGTGACGTATGTGGATAGGAGATCATAACATGCTCAACATGGCACATTTTTTTCAGATTCATGCTGTGTTGAAGGAAATCCTTCGTCATGTCATTTTAAATGTCCTGTCTAAACCATATGTCTTTACTGTAGGAGCACCTGCCGTCCACATTGATCCCATGATCAAGTTTTTGTTTTGGGTTTGGTTGCATGTTGTTTTATCCTCTGTTTGCTGAGGAGTCACTTTTGAAATTTAATTTCTGTTTGTCTTTTTATTTTTTTGTCTTTCTGAACAAGTAACTATCAATACATACATTTTACATCATTATAACAGTTTTAAAGAAGTTAAAGACATCCATTAGCAATCAACCATCATTTTTGTTTGGATTAATGGATCGATTTGCACAATTAGGGAGTAAAGCTGTTAAATGGCTTCACATGCAGCTTTCAAAGCATCTATGAAACAAAGTGCCAGTGTAAAGACCTTACAGAGTGCAGTTTTAATTGAATAGAATCCTAAATATGAAACAAGTCACCAGAGAGGGTTGGAAAAGCTGCCAGCGCATCTCTTTACTTCATTATTTTTGATTGTTTTTACTGCATGCCCATCTATGGTGGAATTACCAGTTTGTGCAGTTTTTTTTTCCTCTTCCCGTTACTTTGAGTCACCTGCTCACTCACGTCATTATCAATTTCATGAGCCCTTGTTGTCGCCGCCTCACAGTGGGGTTGGACAGATGCTTGGACGTGCTGTGACAGGGTCAGGTGTGCACTGTATCACACACAGAAATCCCCCACACTCAGACACACACACCTTACTCTTTCAAGCACATACAACAGGCTCGATGTCAAAGCCCTGAAGGCACTCATCTTCTGTGCGTCACCCTGATTGACAGCTCTATCAAACCCCCTCCACCCCTTTTACACATACATGGACATTTACATGCACTGATACCCGCACATGCTCATATTCACATACACATGTTAGTGACTCTTGGCCCCCCAGGTTGCCTTTGTTCGCAGCATCTGTTTCCCTCGGTGATTAATTGCAATTAGTGAGAGGTTTGAAGGCCTGTGGAAGAACACAGCAAGAGGAAAAACATCAAGATTAATGAGGGGAGGCATTCATCAGAGAGAAAGAGAGGAAAGAGGGGAAGATGGGAGATGGGGGGAGGGGAGGTGAAGATGAGGTGGAGAAGGGATTGATGCTCAGATGTTAATGACGTAGGAGATGGGAAGAGCGAAGGAGCGTGACATGGAGGAAGAGAGAGAAAGGAAAGGATAGAGAAAGGAAGAGAGAGGGAGCTAGTTGTCAAAGCTCAGGCCACAGGGCGACACCACAGGGGACTGATTAAATATGGAAATTATAATTGCTAATTGACCTTTATTAATCAGAGCAGTAGGGAGGGGATGTGCTGCATTTCTGTGTCTCATTGTGTGCGTATGTGCGAGTGTGAGACCATGCACGCAGGAGCACGCTGCAGCATGACTGTTTGTGTATGTGTGGCTGTTTGATCCCCTCATGCAGCTCTCTCTTGTCTGAAAGAGCTCTCTCATGTTTAAACACAGCATAATGGGAGAAGCAGCTAGAATAATGCACACACACAAACACACATCAACACACAAACACACACTGGGTGCTAATGAGAGTGTGAGTATATTACGCAGAGCTAAATAGGGTCACTATGAAAACCTCGGTCTTTGGGCTGCCAGATGTGCTATCATGAATGCATGCATGCATTCTCATAAACATGCACACAAGCAAACCCTCTTCTTTCTCCCCCTCTCCCCCCTTCTCCCCTTGACACTTTGATGTCCTCGTGCTTATTGTAACACATAGGAAAAAGCGAATGCTAAACCCAACTGTTGAAAAATGAAAGCCAATGTGGAGGTGCAAAAAACTGCTGGTCCACTAGAGGCTGGCTGCAGAAGCAGTGGATTCACATACAGATGAAGTCTTTGCTGGTCCATGACAGGAAATGCCAGACCAGACCAGACCACCCTCATAGCTGTGATGAGATCCCCATGATGATGTGATAAAAATGTAACTTGTACTGCTTTTTTGTTTTTTACAAGATATACATATGAGAATTTTGAATAGCTTTGAAAATTACGCTAAGTTTAGAAAAAAAACGAAGACATTTTTAACACCCTCATTGCCTGGAAGTTGGCTGGTAACTGGCTGGAACTTGGCCGGTATTTGGCTGGGAGCGGAAAATTGAAGTGGCTGCATCTGTACAAACCAAGTATTAAAAGATAATTCTTTTGAGTATCAATAAAAGCAACATATAGAAAAAAATATTCAGAATATTTCATGTCTTCATGTCCTAACAATGGCTGGGGACATCATTCTCATATGATGCACCTACAGTACTGTCCAAGTACAGTGCTTAACAAATCTATTAGACCACCACCCAATGCAAGGTCTACGCCACAGCTGCCAAATCACTTTGATTTGATTTGACTGATTTTAAAAGTCAGAAGACATACCTTTTTAGACAGGCGATTGGGTAATTCTCAAGGGTTACAATGTTTTGCTGTTACTGTATTTTAAAGTGGCATTTTACCCTTTGTGACTCATGTCTATGAAAGGTGCTGTATGAACAACTTTTCTTACTTACTTATTATTGTAATCCATGATTTTTTAAATAAAATGTTTCACAAAAAAAACAGAAAAAATGGTTAAGTGCATTATTATTTTTTTATTATTTTGATGTCAAATTATAGTAATTTACTTACATTCCTTAACAGAAAAATCAGTTTTGATGGTTTCAAGTTATTTTTGATTAATTCTGAATCCTCAGAGAAACCCAGTGAGCTCAAATTTTGGTATGAAAGGTGAATTCAGTTTGAAATTCCTCATTTATATTTCCCAGAAAATTAAGAATTTTTTTTGAAAGACTTCATAAATATTTATGTTTTCTCATCTTAAAGACAGGTGGTTTATTAAATTTGTTAAACACTGTATATGCACCAACTATTTTTCTTTTTTGAAATGTATCTTTAATCAACATATTTGTTTGCCAGAGAGACTTCCACAAGTGAACTCAACCATAAAAGCACCAATTAAGTCAGTGTTTTTCAAATAGTAGGACAGGATGCACAATTTATGTGCTCATAATGTATGATCTGATGGCCTTAAATGACCAGAGTGCTCACAATATGCCAGTTAAATTGAGACAGACATTTTCAAAAGTCAGCAAAATTTTATCTGTCATTTCAATGATCACTTTAGTATAGCTAAAATACCAACACAGTACAAAAAAAATAAAATAAAATAATAAAAATAAAAAAGCTGCAGCTCTGAACACACACATGCACATACACAACCTTTCAAGTTTTACATTTCTAAAGAGAAAAACACAATCTTCAACAAAATGGTTTCACATTTTGCTTGTAGATTTTTTGATCTACAATTAAAATGTGGAGAAAGCCTTCTCCTATAATCATTTAAATTGTATAAAAGCTTCATGTGAAAGAATGAACCAATGTCGTCATGTCTTTTTGGTCCCTGTTAGTCATGGGTGCCTGTTCTAACTTTTCTCCTCTTACAGCTCCTGTGAATGCTGCATGCACCCTCATGCACATGCACAACCAAGCCCTCTCCTTTCTCCCCCTCTCTCCCGTTTTTCTCCCCTCCTCTCTTCTCCTTCCAACTCTTTGATGTCTTCATGCTTATTATTACATTTTAGAGAAACCCTGACACCCTGTCTGATTCTGCATCTGAAGCATGTAGACAGACTGTTTCTTCTCTCTGGCTCCACATGGATTTATTTTTCCTCTTGTTATCAACGTACACACATCAGTAATCGCACACACACCCAAATGCGGATGTCAGTCTTGTTGCCAGATCACACAGATTCGATTAGAGACTCCCTAAATTCATTAACCCAATGTGATTTAGCCAAGCGTCATTAGAGCCACATGTAAACTGGTCTGTTGTGGTTTGATTTGGTTTCAGCTTGTGTAACACATCAGATTCATCCTTCACAGGTTTAAATCACTGCCACAGATATCCATTAATCATCTGAATGATTCTCACTATTTTCATGTAAACAGCGTTCCCCAGTGAGTTCAGTTTAAGTTTGGTGAAGTGTTTTCTAAAGAGGACAGGAGCAAAAAAAGCCCTTTTTTAAGTATGATTTTTTTTTTCTCTTTTCTTTCAAATGAGCATCGTGAGACTGCAAGAGCTTGGCACAAGCCCTAACCCTCTGCCTATAGACCCTTTCTGACGTCCTGGATTTGGCCTTTGACTTTAAACAAGAACTGACTTGGTTTATGGTTTTCCCTCCGTTGTTACAGAAGAAAATGGATCATGATTTATGTACGCACTCTAGCTATTAAATAATGAGATTGAGCTTATGAGGATAAAATCACCAGGTTCACAGTCACGCTGAATGTTGTTCACATACAAATATACCAGGCTTTTCATCTTTTTATTTGCAAAACTGTAGAATACATGCAATTTTTGTATCAGTCAGCTGCCATACAATTGCAGCAACAGGACAAACTACCTGTGATAATTATGAGTGGTCCATATATATCAACCATCTTAATGAACTTAAATACCAAATTCTGACTTTATTCTAAGAGTTCCAACTTAAATCCTAGAATTCTGACTTTCTTTAGAATTCATTCAATCAATCAATAAATCCATATTTTATTTGAATAGTGCTGAATCATAACAAATGTTTTTAAGACACTTTACAAAAGAGCAGATCAAAGCAATACTCTTCTTTTTATTTTTATTGTAATTTTTATTATATTTGTTTTTTTCATTTGTTATCTTATTTTTTTTTAACTTATCAGTTTGCTTTACAGATATGATAGGGCCCACTCTGATATCTTTACACTGAGCCCAAATTTCCTGGCAAGGCCCCTGCTGCTAGCTACTGATTGAAGTGCACATCTGTGTCAAAGTTGTTCCAAAACTTCTGACTCCTGATTAAAACAAAGCACAACAAAATGTAAGCAAATTTGTGGAGACGTTTTGTAACAAATTGAAGAAAACCCTTTTTTGTGGAAGGAGTTATTATAAAGTGTTTTCGAACAACAAGCAGACACTTTTGTCATATTCAAATTTTCCTAAAAAATGTGCATAACTGTCTTTTTGTCAGTGGAGACCATTTCTGCTGTCATTCTTCAACTGAGTCATCCATTATTTCCGATGATTTGTTCAACTTGCAGGTTTTTGGTGTACATGGGCAAATTGGACGTTCACCATCTTGGTCATCCTTACAAAACCATTTGCGCTATTCAAACACACGTGTTCTTGACATGCAGTGTTTTCCATACACCTCAGTTAATGTATGAAAAGATTCGACAGCTGTTTAGTCAAAGTTCACCAAAAATTTTAAGTCAATGCGTTGCTCAACTTTTAAACTAATCGTTTTCTGACGTCTTTGTAAAAGCAGTAGCTAGCAGTACACTAAAGACATCACTTATTTTAAAGTGACAGAAGTTGTGGATACCCAACCTTTAATAATTATAACAGTGTGACAGTGAACCAGGTGGTTTCATCCTCATAAGAGCAGTCTCATTATTTAACAGCCATACCTCATATTTTATGTAGCACCATTCCGCTAAAAATATCTAAGTATAATTTTCAGTCCACATTGCTCTGCCCTACGCTTACATCTCAGTCCTCTCTGTGAGTCTACAGTGTCACTCAGACAGTTGTTTGCAGCTGTGAGGGCATCTGCAGAGACTGAGTGTCATTTCTGATCCCCAGGGGACCGAGACAGGGGGAACTGTCCCCTCTTAGCACTGGCTCCTCTAATCCTGTTAGCTTGGCTCAGGACCAGACGACCATGACCGGACCGGTCTTCTACAACTATCCCTCACACACACATCCACACACACCACACACACACACACATGCACACATAAGCATCCCTCAGGGGCTACAGGAGGCCCCTTGGTGTCAAAGGGACAATTGTTGCGGGTGCCAGAGGTGGCACTAAAACTAAGAGAGAAAAACTCACCTCAGCTCTCACTGTTTTTCCAGTTAACACATACTGTATGCAAAAACAGCCACAGAGGAAGGGATTTCTGGTTGCTCCTATCAATTAGTTTTTACCTTGAACTGTAAATCCGTTTCACAGGGCAGCTGCTGAGGTGATGTAAATGCATAAAACTTTGCAGGTTAAATCTGTATTATTGAAACCAGAAACAAACACTGGGTATCAAGGACTTTTTGTAGTTCATTCTTTGGGGTTAAACAAAAACTTAGATAAACTTTTTTTTTAACAAGTATTTATGAAAAACAATAATAAAACTAATAAAAAAATCAAAAACTTTTAAATCCTCTCAGTTAACCTTTATGATTTTGTTGCTGTGGTATAAAAACAAGCACAGATTGCATCAGAATTTTGTTAGCATGACATCAAAGTCTGAAGGTTTTGTGCAATGACATCTGTACCTCAAATCCTGCAACTTGTGGGAACCGTTGCTTGGCTTTTACTTGTTAAAATAAAATCCCTTAAAACAATACATAAGGTATTTGGGAGCATATGTTGCTCCAAAACCTATATTAGGCCCTTCAGTTGTGCTTATTTCACCTGTTACCAATTCACTTATTTATCAATTTTCCAGCTGATTTTTGACAATTCCCTTTCCCCTGTTTCACATTTACACAGTGGACAAGCTGAAGTCTCTCCTGCATTTATCCATCTGTGTTGTTGGTGGGGGCCCACTACTCTTCAGGGAGAGGACTGGTTTCTTCAGATGGCCACAGAGCCCATCAGCTCTGAATTTGAACAATTTTCTTGATTCCTGAGACTCACAGCAGCAGCAGCAGCAGCAGCAGCAGCAGAAATCAGTGGTTTGTGTTGCAGGACAGTATTTCTCCAGCAGAGGGCTCTTGGCACAGTTTAGCTCAGGGGTTCCCTCCTTTTGTCATGTCTCCTGACTCTGCTGCTCATCTCTGCTGGAGTAATGGCTGAAATCAACCAGTGTACAATGTTAATGGCATTTGAATTAGAACACTTCTAAATTAATTAGGTAAGTAAAGTATGCAACAATCAAAATGTCACTGTTGATAAAGCTAAGTTCCCGTAAGCAGTTGGGGGGAATCGGCAGACTGATTTGTTTGGTGTTATCAATCTGGGTTAGGCTCTGCTGGCTCTAGGCTTGTTTCATCTGTGCGTGTTTGTGCGCATATGTGTGTACGGCTTTGCTGCTACTATGGCTGTCTGAGTGTGTGTGTGTGTTTACCGTTGGGGTAGGGAGACAGTTTGATTGAGTTCTGCGCCGTAAAGCTGTCTGTTTGCCAGACGGTTTGTCTCCTCGCCAAGACTGTGCAGCAGAGAAGAATACAATGATTATCTGTCACAAGGCTGCAGAGTTCTCCATCAGTCTGGGTAGAAACAGCCCAGACTGCCCCCTGTGCGAGCCTCAGACCACACACTGAATCAAACCAGAGACCTTTTCAACCCTGGAGCTCTAAATGTACTCTATTTACTTTACATGTTTTTGTGATACATAGTCTTTTTCATGTTTATTTTAGGCTTGAAGTTAGCAACTCTCAGCACCTGACCTCACTGATCATGTCCTGCAAGTCAATTTCAATCATCACTGAAGAATAAGTATGAAACAATCAGACAAAATCTGCCATTAAGGATTTTAACCAGAGTCTAAGCAACACTGTGCAAAGAGACCCAATGCCCTGAATGGGAGGGACAGGCAACTCTGGTTAACTAAGAAAGTCACATCAGTCATATCCCCAGTGACAGAGGGCCACATGATAACACATTGCTGGACACCCTTTATTTAAAAATTATCATTTAAAGATACAATTTGTAGAATTCTTGCATTAAAAATCTTAATAACTGAAAAAACTAGAAAGCACTCAGAGAGCACAGACCTCAGCCAAGATACAATTCTGGATCACCACACGCTCCGATATGACGGCCGAGTCTCTGCTCATGTCTATCCATGTGGAGAAGTCCTCCGCTGGCATTGCAAGGGAAGCTGGATAATGTAGTGACATAGGTTTGAAAAACATTCACGTGAGTTTGCAAATAAACTACAATTCCTATAATGATCTAAAGGGGGCAGAACCCTCAGCAGCCAAGGAGAAATTAAAGGGATTTGCCGTTATAAACTTCAGTGTTTTTTGTGATGTCAATCTGGATCTGAAATTTTGAAGTGAATCCATCAAGTGATGTCAGAAATACAGTATGATTTTTAAAAATACAGGCCAATATTAAGTTATGGGATTTTTCGCAAATTTGGGGAATTTTTTGCATCCAGACAAATATGTGGATCACCACCAAAATGTAATTGCTTCTTCCTTTGACCATACCACACCTCTGGTAAAATTGTCATGTAAATCCATCTGGTAGTTGTTGGGTAATCTTGCAAACAGACAAACACACGAACAAACACACACACAAACCGACCCTGGAGAAAACATAACCTCCTTGGTGGAGGTAAATATAAAACTTTTGATATTGGGTGGCATGGTGGCGCAGCAGCTTAGTGTGCATGCCTCACAGCAAGAGGATTGCTGGTGTGACCACCGGTGTTGGCTGGGGTCTTCCTGTGTGGACTTTGCTTGGTGTCCTTGTGCCTGCATGGTTTTTCTACAGGCACTCTAGCTTCCTACAGTAGACCAAAAACATGCTTGCCAGGTTAATTTGTGGCTCTAAATTGCCTATAGGTATCAATGTGAGTGTGAATGGTTGTTTGGCTCTGTGAGCAGCTGGTGACTG
Source organism: Cetoscarus ocellatus (assembly GCA_037902135.1). Taxonomy (NCBI): domain Eukaryota; kingdom Metazoa; phylum Chordata; class Actinopteri; order Labriformes; family Labridae; genus Cetoscarus; species Cetoscarus ocellatus. Next base: position 96,006 of record JBAMNC010000354.1, read on the forward strand.
GTTCAGAGTGTACCCCACCTCTCGCCTAATGTCAGCTTGGATAGGCCCCAGCCCCTCAGCAACCCTGAAAGAGATAAGCAATATAGATGATGGATAATGTCATATATTTTAGTTAGTACTTGCAATACATCAGTACCTTCCAGCCAGCCTTGCAGACTTTAAAACAGTCTTATTTAAACTGAGAACATTTTCTTAACTTACACGACTGCTAAAACAACTGCATGCAGAGAGAAAAGTCAGAGATGGAGCCACAGAGGGAGATAGAGTTTCCAAACAAACAAACAAATATGAAACCCAATGTTTTAAATAATCAGTATAGCGTGGCAAAGGTGCCAAGGGGATTTTTATTTACGTTTTTTTATTTGTGGTGGAAGTTCAGCAGGAAGGCCAGGAAAAAGCTGCACATCTATGCAAGCGACAACAATTACTAATATTGAACTCTCCAGAAACAAACTCAGTCTGTAAAACTCTTCAATTTATACAATTAATAATGCCTAAGTGAGTGCAGAAATGCAAAAAACTAATTTTATATCTTGACAAGATCTGAGGTTCAGACAAAAGCTGCAGACACTCACCTGTCACTTGACCTTCAGACTGCCTTTACTCTTTGTGACATAGATTCAACAGATTACTGGAAACGTTCCTCAGAGTTTTTGCTCCATATTAACATGATGCCATCACACAGTTGTTGCAGATTTGTTGGTTGGACATGCATGATGAAGTCTCACATTTCACCACATCTTAAGGTGCTCTATTGGATTGAGGTCTGCTGACTGTGAAGGCCACTGGTTTATTGTGAGCTCACTGATGATTTGAGATTTGTGACATGGTGCGTTGTCCTGCTGGAGGTAGCCATCAGAGGGAAGAAAACGCTGTGGTCATAAAGGAATGGACATGGTCAGCAACAGTGCTCGGGTAGGCTCTGGCATTTAACTGATGTTCATGTGATACTAAGGGGCCCTTAGTGGCTCAAGACAATATCCCCAACACCATTTTTGCACCACCAGCCTAAACTGTTGGTAGAAGACAGGTTGAATCCATGTTTTTATTTTGTTTACACCAAATTCTGAACCTATCATCTGAATGTGGGAACAGAAATCCAAGCCCATCAGACCAGTTAGCATTTCTTCAATCTTTTGTTGTCCAATACAGGTAGCCTTCGTTTCCTGTTCATTGCCAACGGAAGTGGCACCATGCTGCTATAAACCATCTGTTTTAAGATCTGACATGTTGTGCGCTTAAAAAAAGCGTTCTGCATACAACCCTTGGTTGTACCTAGTGGTTATTTGAGTTAGTGATCTCTCTTTATTATCAAGGCATTTTTTTCTCAGAGAACTGCCACTCACTGTATATTTTCTCTTCCTTGGACCATTGTATGTAAACCCTGGAGATGATTGTTTGTGAAAATATCGCATTCATCCATCCATCAATCCATTATCTATACTGTGTATCCCTTTCAGGGTCATGGTGGGCTGGAGTCTATCCAAGCTATCACTGGGCAAGAGGTGGGGTACACCCTGAATCAGTCACCAGGCAATAACAGGGCCATATAGAGAGACAGACAACCAATCACGCTCACCCTCTTATCTAAGGGCAATGTAAGCTGCATTTCCAACAAGCCATCAGTTCAGTTTGGTCAGTACAGTATGCAATTACAGGTGTTTCCACTGTCAGATGAAGTGAAAAGGTACATAAATAATCAAGTGCACCACTTGGCACCCCCACTTAGTAAAGGGAGGAGCTAAATGCACTGCAGTCATTTGATTGGTCACAAAATCATCAATTCCCATGCGACAGCAGTGAAAAAGTAAACACATACTGCCATGTTCATATAAGCCATGGATTTGGGGTGATTTTTTCACCGCTGTTGCTGAAAAGAATGTCCACACAACACAATGCTCCATAGTGGACTGGAGTGCTGGGAATCTGCCATCATTGCTTTTTATTAACAATTAGGGGTATAATGATCCATCGATCTGGATCGATACATCGATTGGTTAAGCAGTGATCCAATCAAATCAATGGAAACTCAAAACATCAATCAACATCGTTATCTTTAATATACGCCTTTATTTTGAAATTCTGACCGGATATCCGTTTCACAGTTTCTGCCCAATCGTGCCTTGTTCTGAAGTTTCCAGGGCTCTCAAGTCTCACACATTCAGCGTATGAGACACGCATTTGAACCTCTCACATGCCACACCTGGTATTTCTCCCACTTTAAAATGTATTGTGTAGCGCCCACCGAATAAACACCGCTTTAAATGTTTTGGAATGTGTAGCAACATGCTGTGAGCATCATAGCGCTAAACGGGAGCTTGACATATCAGCCAATCAGAAAATAGCACTGCTGTATCTGGGTAAGATACGGTTGATCTGACCGCAGAGGATGCATACTGCATGCACACGAAGGAGTGCCTAATGGCACGAGTACAGTCAGTTACCTCATCATTACCTCCACCAAGGAGGTTATGTTTTTGCCGGCGTTGGTTTGTTTGTTTGTCTGTTTGTGTTCAAAATAACTTGAAAAGTTATGGACGGATTTGGATGAAATTTCAGGAAATGTGTGGAATGAGATAAGGAATAAATGATTAGATTTTGGGATTGATCCAGATCATTTTGGTAGTGTGCCAGATTGGCATTTGGATCCAGGAATTTCTTTTGAGGGATGCTTTGTCTTTGGGAGATTGTGTTAGGGGTGGACTAAAGATGCTTGGCGGAGGTCTGCACTCTCTGAGTGCTTTTCTAGTTTGATTTTGTAGCCTGCTGATTAATGAAATGACTTACTGTACAAAAGGGAAAACAATGAGAGCTTATCCTTTTCTTCCTCCACACCTACCATTAAACATTGAAGCAAAGTCGAATCACACTGACATACAAACTGTGGTTAGCAGGCATCAAAGTAAGAAACTAGAAAAGCACTCAGAGAGCGCAGACCTCCACCAAGCAGCTTCAGTCCACTTTTGCGAAAATGGTCCTATCTTGCAATGTTAAAGAATCCTTTTAAAAATTCCTGGATCCAGATGGTGATCCGGATCAGTCCCAAAATCTAATCATTTGTTCCTCATCCCATTCCACACATTTCCTGAAAATTTCATACAAATCTGTCCATAACTTTCCAAGTTATCTTGAACACAAACAAACACACAAAAAAACACAAAAACAAACAAACAAACAGACAAACAAACCAAAGCCGGCAAAAACATAACCTCCTTGGCGGAGTTAAAAATCGTCAATGTTGAGTTAGTTAATAGTTCTACTTAGAGCATGAGAAATGTTTGGCTTTAATTAAGATCAAAATTGCACAGTTTTAGTTTAAAAGAGCATGGTCAAATGTTGGAGGTCAAAAATAATAAAAATAAAATAATAATTCAATAATTTGTAGTATTGTTTTGCATCATTACTTGATATAATGTACTTACATCACAACGTAACAATAAGACCCATAAGGTAATTGTGGAGGCAAAAAAAAAGCACCGGACTACTAATTAACCCAATTTTAATTTTAAAACACGATTAGATCATACAGATGGTTAGAATCCTCTATAAACGATCATACCCAAAGGTCAGCACATCGTTTCAGATTTCAGTAATAAAATTGTCAAACATCAAAATTGCTTTGTATTTCTTTCTTGCTTTAGGTGAAATGTAGCTGATTGTGTTAAATGTGTACATAATATCATCTTAAATCGATCGAAGGCCCCTGAATCGTATCAAAATTGAATCATGGCAGACTTTGTGCCATCGGCAAATATCGTATCGTTTCATCATGAAACTGGTGATTTTCACCCCTATTAACAATTCTGCCCGACTTCAGGCTGATTCACTGTGTTGCTATACTGTGACGTCACACTTTTATGTTGCTGGCACAAACCTTCTGGCTCTTCCCAGCTCACATCCACACCATCGAGAAAATGCATAGTGGAAACAAAGGCAAGATCAGGGTTTACACCATACTGACCTGCACTAAATCAAACCAGACCACTTGATGAAAATGAGTCTTTAAAGGCACCAATTAACCTAATCTGTGGAAGGAAACTAGAGAGCTCGGGGGACCATGCAGACTCATACAGAAAGACCTTAGTCAAGAAGGGGAGTCATCCACTTGCTGTGCCACCTTGCCCCCCTAGTAGATCAGCAATTTCTGAAACAGTACAAACAGCCCATGCAACAACAACAACCATGCCATATTAGCTTAGTTAGCTTAGTAGCCACATGCTTAGTTTGAACTTCAGCTGGTCGTCTTGACCATGTCCACATGCCTAAATGCATTAAGTTGCTGCCCTGTGACTGATACATGTTAAAGGGCAGTTAACTGTACCTAATAAAGTGGCCAGTGAGTGTATTTCCTCCTTGATTACATTTTTATAAACAGTTTGTAACTTGTTATTAAGAGGACAGAAGGACTTGTAACATTTCAGCCCTCTGTCAGTGAGAATGTACTCAACGAGGCTTCATGGTGATCAAAATAGCCTTTTGGTTTAAACTTTTGATGTAAAACAAGCACAAATACATATCTTAACCTCAGTACAGCGTGCAGAGAGCAAGTCTACCTTTTGTTTTGGTTTCACTGTCTGTGTTTTAATGTGTTTGTGTGCGGAAGAGAGAATATATGTGTGTGGGCTGACAAAAGCATGCAGACAGAAGCGGGAGGAATGTCAACAACCTTTAACCTCTGCGCTCATTAATGGGAGGGGTGTGAGGTGATGATGTGACACAGGGGGATAATTGGTGTGTGTGGTAGTGTGTTTTTATGTGTGTGTGTGTGAGCGTGTGCATTCAGAGCAGTGTCAGAGCAGACATGATTTATCACGTATTAGTAGGCAGAGAGGAGGAGGACAGAGCTCTGAAAAGCCTGGGGGTTACAGGGTCGGGTCAAAGCTCACCAAAGGTCAGAGTGCTGAGTGAATATCAAAGAGCACCCTGGGAGAGCCCGATATGGTTGACCTGGACCTGAAGGGGGGGCTGACTTGTGGGACAATAGCAAGCAAACACACACAAACACACACACACACACGCATCTTGGTTGCAGGCTGGTGTAGGTGAAGTGTAAGGTCAGAGCGGCTGTTAAAAGGTCAGGGGAAATAGCCATTAGATCAGACGGGGGATTTACTTGCTCCCTGCACCTTTTACACTCACAGTCACAAACACACATACTCTGATGTGCTAATGTGTGTACCTTTGGGCAGTCAGACAGCAAAAATGTTGAAAAATTCACATCTAAACCAAACAGTAACCCGAAGAATGAAGCAGCAGAGCAAAAAACCTGCAGTTCCTCAAGTATCCACTCATCAGGCGCTGGCTCCAAGGCCCCCCCCCCCCTTTACACCGAACAAATGCCTGTTTTATAGCAGCAATAAGCACCCCTTACTAATGGCTCCTTTTTAATAAGTTCGAAGTTTTACAAACTAAGAGTTTTGCATTTATTTTCATAAACTTTGGCAAAACCTATTTAGCAGATGGATGAGCTGTTTCTGTCTTGTAGGAGACTGTCCATGTTTTGTAAAGTCTGTGGATTCGAATATTAAAAAACATACAGATTATCCATTAGTTCCCTCCGTGCAGTTTGACAACAAGAATGTTCAAAATTAATATTATCCAAACAGAAAGCTCTGGTATGAAGCCTTTTCAGAGAGGCAAAAAGATGCAGCATACAAAAAAAACAAAACATTCTTATTTACACCTATGTGTAAACACCAATTTGAACAGCAGAAGTTAAATATTCACAAACCAGTTTGGCTTTACACTGATTATGTCTTGTTCAAAATGGTACCAGCCCCACCCTCTGTAATCTGTATTCATGTTAAGAGAAACCAGTGGGTCACATCAATGAGACTGTGTTTGTGATTTATGCAATATATACATATGCACAAGCACTTTAACATAAATTATTTTTTTAGCTCTAAAATTTAACTATTATTGTTATCCATGAATTTCTAAATTTTACTGTTATGCAACAAAAGAAAAGATAGTACAGCACATCGTTATTTCTTGATTAATATGTCAAATTATGGTTATTTACTTGCATTGCTGAGCAGAAAATTAGTTTTACTGGTTCAATATTTTGCTTCTCAGAGAAGCCTAGTGGGACAGATTTAGGTATAAAAATGTGAAATCAGTCTGAAATTCCTCATTCCTGTTCAAAATGTGTGTCCAATAATAACATTTTCAGTTTTAAACAAGTTTTTAAAGGATTTTTAAAGTATTAATGTTTTCTTGTTTGTTTGACAGTGAACCTGATGACATTGATTACTGATGTTTATTTTGTTACTTTTGCTCTAAGAATTACGACCATGTCTGCAGTTTTCTTCTGACACAACAGGTAGTTATACACAGCCTAAGGTCATTTTGCACCTTCTCCTGTTATCCCTCAGTAATATGTGTCACATACAGGCAAGAATACAATCAAAAAAGCCTTATGGATGCAAACGCAGGGAGAAACTGCAAATATACCTGGAGGGTTAGACAGCATTAGCAACATGGCGGCCACTGCAGCTGCTCTTCAGTGGACAGCTTCAGTAACCAGTAGGTGACATCACAGAGACATCGTCCAGTACTTTATACAGTCTGTGGATCAGAGCTGGGATTTACTCGCACTCTCCAACCCTCTTGTGCACACACACACACACCCAAACAAACACACACATACTCACATTATGGCTGCAACATGGGTTACCTCTGGGCAGTCTGACAGCAAATATGTTCAAAAATACACATCTAAACTGAGCATGCTGGTATTCCCAAACAGACATGTACGCGCAGACAAAGCCCCACAAAGGCAGCTAATTTCACACTGACTCTGCTGGGGCCCTGCTTGGGCACGGCTGTGAAGCACAGACAGAGAGACAGATGGTGCAGGGCTGGCAGGAGGAGTTTCTGCTGTCCTCTGTGCGCCTGTGTGTGTTTGCTAGTGTGTATCTGTATTCCGTCTGTGTGCATATATTGCCTGTGTGTACGTGCATTCTCCTGTGCCTCGGTGCATTTTCAAACATCACTTTGTACTCCACACACCAGCTCCAGGCTACGCTAGCAGTGCCTCTCCTAACTGCTTCCTGCTGCCAAGCTAGGTGTCAGGAAATGTTACCCCCAGCGCAACCTCTATGGTTTCACAGGTTTCTTTCTCTCCCTTTTTTTTAAATTTGCAATCCAGTCACAGTGTTTTGTAAGAGTCATTTCCTGTCTAAGAGACTGCAGAGAGGAGACGGTGCATATTAAGCATGAGAAGGACCTGCTTGAAGTTGAATGTAGCTGGCAGAGAATGAAACAAGCTTTTGTATCTTTGTGTTTAGCTGGAGGTATTGTTTTCTGTTGCACTGTGCAGGCACACTTTTGTGTATTTGTGTGTGTGTTTGTGTGGTTGCTTTAATTGAAATGACTGGTTGCCATGATAGCTTCTGCATAGCTTAAGCTTGTTAGTGTGCTTGGCTTGGCTAAGTTGGGACCATGGGGTGTTAGGAGGGGGAAAAGGAAAGGAAGCAAGGTTAGGGACTAAGTAAAGGAGGAGCATCGGGAGGGGGAAGATGATGAATCAGAGGGAAATGAGAGGAGGTACAAAAGGTTTTCTTTAAAGTGAGGGTGGGATCAATTGAAGAGATGTTGAAAACAAGATACAGATAACAAATCTATTCAACAAATCTATTTACATCAGTAATGTTTCTCCTGTAAAATACTGTCCCACCTGAAACTTCCAAACCATCCAGATCAAAATTTATACAGAGGTGCCATACTACAAAAGCACGAGGTGGGCATTGCTGTCAGGCATCACCTCATATCTCTACAACAGCAACTTTACAGAAAATGAAAAAAATATTGTACTACTAAATGAATAAATATTTTGTTGTCTTGACTACACATGTGTTTTTGTTGCACTTTCACTTGGCAACAATTTTATAAAACCCTCTCACCAACATGGAAGGTGTCCAATTGCACTGTTTTATGAGTCAGCGACATTTTCTTTTTTACCATACTCCATTTTCTTTGATAACACATTTAGTTGTGGCTGTTATTTTGATATATATTGACTTATTTCTCTCAGACTGATTCTTTTTTGTCTTCGAGATCTTGAGAAATTGATCGGTTTTTACCTGAATGCTAATACTGGCCAAGTAAGACAACAAGAAAAATTACATTTATTTACAGCATGAAGCAACAACCATTTAGGCCAGGGATGGAGAACTTTAGGGACAATGATGACCATGTTAATGTTGTTCTAACTTTAGACAGCAATTGTTACAAACTGAAGAAGGCTCTTGATGAGACAATCAGAGTAACTATAATCTAATTTAAGAACAAATATGGATGCTTTGAGGCAGGAACATCATTATGGCCGCCACATGTCCGTGTCGATTCAGCAAGTTGGTTGTCCATGTGGTCCAGAGTTAATGTGACACAGACGCGAGCTGCAATCTTCAAGTCACCAGTAGGATCAGTGTAGAGGCAGAGGAGAGATGAGAGATAGATCACAGCAGCAGAAACAATTGCAACCGAACATTTATCAAGACCATGATCACGTGATCATCAACAGCTAATAATGTGTGAGACTGTACAGACACAAACATGACGGCTCATCTGGCTGTTAACAGATAAGTTCTTCTTTAGAAGCCGGGAACCACAGAAATAAGTTTAGTGTTGAATTGAAAGTTGACAACATAGTTGACTTTGTCCCTAGGTATGTATGTTTGTGTTAGCTAGTTTCTTTGGCTGAATTTTCGCACATATAAACTGACTGACATATTCTTTGATACAGTGACTAATAAAGGTGAAGCACTGAGGGGTTTACCCTCTTCTTTTTCAGTGCTTTGACTACAACATCTTTCAGCAAAGATGGCAGCAGCTCATCAGTTAACACGGTAACTCAATATATACACCATTCACCAAGACAGTTCCCAATGGTGCACATTAACATCACAATATGACCACATGTAGATAGTGTACAATACTATTGATGTGATAGATTTCATTGCATAAGAGCAAAACTAAGTTGTTATTTTAGTAATTAAAGAACTGCTTTTACTTCCCACTTTTGCACTGAGCAGGCATATTTGTTGACAAACTCTGGGTTTATGAGAGTTTTCTGAGTTTCCCAGTAGGACCTCCAACTTTTAAGGGTATTCCAAATGACATTTTCTGACTGGAATGTCAGAATTTCTGACGTTTGGATGAATATTTATGGAAAACATGAGGGAAATAAATATTATAGAGATGCCACAAGACCCTCACTTTATGGCTAATTTTCCCCAGTTGATTGATATTGCTGGTAGACCTTTGCACTCAGCAAGCAGGAGTAAAAGACTCAAACTAAGAGGATAGTAGTGACTATTTTGCTGACATGTTATTAAGGAAACTGAAAAATACAGTTGGTACAGTGATACTTAATTTTCCTGCACAACTGTTGATTCAAATAAATGTAAAACATAAACAGCCTTAATATCAATCCTACAGTAATGTATTCCTCAGCACAAGAATTTTAAATATGGAATTAGTAAAAAAAAATCTAAAATTCCTTTTTATATATATATATTTATTTTAAAGATGTGTTAGTGATTTTCTATGGAAACATTCAATTAATATTTCCAAATTCATCTTAATAGCACTCATGTACTGTCAGCAGTTCTCTAAAACAACCTAAGATACAATAAAACTCCCATCTCTGATACACTTTTTCAGCCTGATGGGCTTACTGACAGCCTGACAAACAGGGAGTCTGACCGACCAACTGACAAATAGTGAGACTGACAGACGGACAGACGGATAGATGGACAGCCTGACAGCCAGTGAGCCAGCCAGGCGCATATAGAGCCAGTGTCATCCCACACTGGGAGAACAGGAGGAGCGAGAAGGGTTCATATTCCCCGGGACAGGTGGCAGAGACATGCCACTGCTGCCACCTGGCACCCACCACCCCATGTCCTTCTCTCCGTTGTTCTCTCTCTGAGCCATAATATTGCTATCAGCTCCTGACCTGGTCTTCCTCCAGACCCCCCCTGCCGGGCCTGTGTAGTAGACTTCAGTTTGACTTACTTTAACGACAGAGAATCCCCTCTTCTGAAGGCTACACCTCCCTGCTGAGTGGTGAAAAGGCCGGGCAGGCAAAAGACAGCATGTTAGCGATTGGCGCTGAACATCCTCCTGCTTTTCTTGAGCTTGGAAAGGCATGCAGGTATCAGCCCTTTGTCCCCATCACTCAAGGGCAGGGCCGGGTGGACAGGTGGAGGCTGGAGGGGGTGAGGTTGGGGGATGGCACTCTGGAGGCTGGACTCTGACTCCCCAAAGAAGCAGAGGCCACCTGCTCCCATGCACCGTGTCTGACCACAGCGCCGCCAGCTCCACGCTAGGCTAATTAAACTCAGTGTGGCACGTTCAGTCACACTGCGAGTCACACACATGTCAGCATACATAAAGTGTGTGAGTCTAATAACACACACACAAAGGATCAACCACACACAGTCTGGAGGAGTAGAGAAACATTTACAACACAGGGGCAGAAACAATTGTAAAACACGCTAACACACACATACAAGCACACAAACACACACACACGGACTCATGCTGCCAACAGTCTGTCCCACTTTAGAGCAGGAGTGTTCTATTTGGCGTCCACTCGCCACTCTCGTCCTCTCTCTGATCTCACTGCAGTATTTCTCCTGGTCCCTGGAAGCATCCCGAGGACAAAACTGTCACTGGTGTTATGAGGATAAAGCCTTCGGTGGCTTCATATGGATACTGTTCCAGCCTAGACAAGCCTTCCCCTCCTTAACTCTTCATGTGCTGCTGTCTGCATATCATTGCACAAATTGGCAGCTAACAAATCCCCTGATAGTAAGGCAGAACTCAGTCCTTGCTTGGTTCTCTAAAAAAGTACACTCTGAGTTTGTGGTTGTCAAGAGGCTGTATATTGAAATGAACACATTAATAGCTGTCCAGAGATGAAGCCAAGATATATGGACCGCCTCCACCTGGTAATTGGCTGCTGTGTATCCCAAGAACCTTGCCTCCTCCATGTTGACAGATGGGACATTGGTCAAACTTAAGAGGTGAAGTTCACATCACAAGGGGCAACAGGCAGAAACTGGAGTTCACACTTTACATGCACCATTATTCAATCTTCTGACAAGCATCCTACCAATAGAGTGGTGTAGGGATGAGTCGAAAAATGCTTTAATAGTCAAAAAACCATACACTAATGCCACAGCCATGAGAACTAACTTTGATCAGGACATTCGATTAGGAGAAGTTTCTGAAATAAGAGGTCAAAACAAGACGTTATCCATTGGAAATGTTGCGTTTTTTTCTTAGTTGAACCACCATTGTGTAGTTAAAGGGTAGCTTAATAAGGGCATTTTACTCTGGGTGATTACCATTAGGCTTAAAAACAATCATAAATAGTAGGTTCTTTTGTCAAGATTATGAAGGGGAGCAGGACATGTATGTTTCATATGTTTTTTTTATCTGCTCACTGGTGAAAATGTAGCATGCTTCAACTCGAATACGACGTCAGTTCCCCAGGTGGACCTCTGAGGTAAATGGAATGCAGCATTTAAACAAATGACCTCTCTGGCCTATTGATGAACTGTGCAGATTCATAGGTCAAAGGTCTTTGGGCCTTATGATCATTCTTTTCTTGTGTATGTGATATTTTTAAGGATGCTTTATGAGATTTCTCTTGTACTTTGCTCAAATGTGGAAGCATGAAACCACTTCGCAGAGGTTCTTGTTCTGAAGGTGGGTGTCATGTCATAACTAACAAGACTGTTTGCAAATATGGTATCCTAATGGTGTCATGTGACTGATAAGTAGAGTAGAGTGGGACAGGTTTATGCCACTGTTTAAATATTTTTTATTATTGTACAACATAAGAAATCAGAGACACATTCATACAGTCAGATTGTGATACACTAAACTTTCCCCTGATGATGTTAGGCTGTGAAACTTTTTAATTTTCACAAGATTGCAATTCCAGTGGAGCACACTTGCTCAACCTCTTGATGTAAACTGACAATCTGTCTTCTTTCTTTATGGTATTTTCTGAATATTTGCAAATTAAATTTTAAAACTGCAATTTTAAGTCACCTCTTTTGGCACTTTTAGGAAAAGATTCCTTCAAGGAGAAAATGAAATAGTGTTTGATGGATTAAGTTTGGAAACTATCTGCAACTTAAACCTTGAGAAAAAAAAGCAAATAGGAAAAGGATAAATATTTTGGGGTGATGAAGAGTGTGTGTTTGTGTGTGTGTAAGAAAAGCAGAGGCAGACAGTCGCAGAGAAAAAGAGGAGACAGAGGCGCCGAGGGACTTTGAGAGGTGTGACTGTTCCCTAAACTGATTTAAGGCCCAGCCCTCCCAGACCCCCACAGCTTCCAACATGCCACAGGGAGTTGTCCCATAATCCTCTGTTCCAGGTAAACAGCTTTCTCCCTCTGAAAGAAGCCTGGACCCATCTCTAACACACACACATACTTACACCATAAAAAAGTCTTCTTCTTCAACCTCCTCCTCCTCCTTTCTTCATGCTTGGGCCCCTTATCTGTAATGGAAGTCACTGATGCACAAGTACTGCTTTGTAATTGGTGTAAATGAGCCTGATGTCTGTTGATTTGTGACTGATGAGGCGCTTAAACAAACAACAGAGCATTTGTTTTCTGTCTAGTCTGTGCTGCCTTCCATTTTCATTACAGTGAGGGTGAAATGTCCAACACAGACATTAATTTTAAAATTCAACATCAGTTATTGTCATGGCATCGACTTTTTTGGGGGTTTTTTTTGGCATTTTAAAAATGTGTTCAATCAACTGATACACAGCAGGACTGGAAATCACAGGGTAGCTTACAATTTGTTACAATACCCAATACATAGTCCCCAAAAATGATATACTACAATTATTGATATACCGCAAGACTATTATGCAACAATTTCACCTGATATCTGATAAACTGAGTACTAAAAAATGACGCTAATATGGTTAATTGAAGGATAAATGTACAAACCCCAATCCCAATGGAGTTATGACACTGTCATGACATTGTTAAAATGTAAATAAAAACAGAATACAATGACTTGCAAATCCTTTTTGACCTATGTTGAATTCAATACACTAAAAGAGACAAGATATTTAATGTTCAAACTGATCAGTTTCGGGGTTTTTTTGCAAATATTCACTCGTTTTAAATTTGATGCCTGCAACACACTCGAAAAAAGCTGAGACAGTGACAACAAAAGATATGGAAAGTTGAAGAGTGCTCACAAACACCTGTTTGGAACATTCCACAGGTGAGCAAGTTTACTGGAAACAGGTGACTATCATGATGGGGTATGAAGCATTCCCAAATGGCTCCATCCTTCACATTCAAGGATCACCTCTTTGTGAATGACTGACTGAGCAAATAGTCCAACAGTTTAAGATCGATTTTTCTCAACCACGCGGCAACCATTAGGGGTGTAAATGGAGGTCCTTGTGGAAGTGCCAAAACCTGTAGTACCCTGAATGTCCTCTCTGGCCTGGCTGAAAAAAAAACTTAAAATTTAATGACTGTATGTGCGGCAAAGACAGTTTTCACAGCCTTCAACCATGTATTCACAGCCTGGGTTATTAAACGGCTTCAGTCATAAACTGTAGCACATCTATGTGCTCTCACTGTGAGGGGAGTGATGTCTTTTATTTTGTGTCTGTTTTTCTTTTATAGAAGATTGATTGAGGATTTCTGGTTTTGGAAGTGCATTTCAAATTGTCTTTTGGAAATCATGGACGTGTCCTCCAGGCTGAAGAGGAAAAGGACCATATAGATTGTTATCAGCTCAATGGTAACAATCAAAGCCAGCACCTGTAATGGTATGGGGTTGTGTTTGTGCCCATGGCATAGGTAAGTTGCACATCTATGAAGGCACCATCAATACTGAAAAGTATGGATTACAGGTTTGGAGCAACATATTCTGCCATCTAAGTGACGTCTTTCTCAGGGACATCCCTGCTATTTCAGCAAGACAATGCCAAGCCAAATTCTGTATGTGTTTCAACGTGGCTTCGTAGTAAAAAAGTAACAGGACTAAATTAGCCTGCCTGCAATCTAGACCTGTCTTCCATAAAAACTCCCCACACTGTTGAGCTACTAAAGTGGTACATCAAGCAAGAATGGAAAGAATTCCACCTACAGAACTTTAACAATCAGTGTTCTTAGATTCTAAACGCTTATGGATTGTTGTTTAAAGGAAAATTGATGAACGCAATGCTAAACATGCCCCTGTCCCATCTTTTTTTGGAATGTGTTGCAGGCATCATATTTAAATCGAGTGAACATTTTAAAAAAGAATTAAAGTTTATCAGTTTAAACATTAAGTATCTTGTCTTTGTAATGTATTAAATTAAAGATGAGTCAAAAAATATTTACAAATCATTGTTTACTGTTTTTATTTATGTTTTTCACATCCCAACTTCACTGGAATTGGGGTTTGTATTAACACTTCACTTAAGTGTCAGTTTTAAACGGCCTCTTGTGTGTTTAACACGTCTCCACCATATTGAGCATCTCTATAAACAAAACAAAAAGTCCATGGCATTAAGACATCTCACTCTCCCGTCTTTGCAGCACAAGCAGCTCCCTTAAGCATCTTGTTCCCCCAGCCCCCCTAAAAGACCCACCAGTGTGACACCCTACCATTGTTTCGTCATAATTTTCAACCAATTGGCTAGCAGTAGTAAGCTTAGTGCAGAGCAAAAACATTAGAATGAATGCAGAGCTGTTGACAACATGGCATCAAGCAGCACTGAACTGATCAATTTCCACAGAGCAGACCCTTCATCCAATCAAAGCAGACTGGGCCCACATGGGGAAGGGAGCCTTAAGGGGCAGAGGCACTGAAAGAGCATCTCAGACATAGACAGTGCCAGTGCATCAGGCAGCACTGTAATGCTGATCTAAGGTAAAATATGACCTATTTAACTTGGCCCCTTAAGTCACTTTGTTGGATGGGGGAGGGTATAAAAATGTTTTGAAGTCACAAAAAAAGTTGAGAACCAAAGGTTTACGACCAGCTTTACAAATAATGTGTCAACACAGAAGATTCTTAAAGACAGGTAGAATCTTCAAAAACAAAATGGCAGTAGTGTCACTGTGGTTCAGTACCTAAAGATTTGTGTACATGTAAGAAACAAAAAAGTAGGGCAAAATCCTGAAACCCTAAAAATTTAAAATCCATTGTAGATACCCAAGCCTGCATAATGTACCCAAGCTTGCATTCTGTGTGAACCTAAATTCCACCACAACACTGTTGCAGGTTCACTGAGCCTCATAATGCAGGCCCCCTCCTCATTATGCTGTACGGGGCCTACCACTGCTGTTCTGCCCCTCATTGTCAGGTGTGTTAGCAATCACTGCTGTGTGACGGGCTGAGCTTTGTTGTTCTCATTTCTCCTCCTTCACTGTGTTTAACAAAGTCTCCCTCCACACAGCAGAGAAACTCCTCTGTTTACTCTCCATCACAGACACTTAAACACTACTCCCTCGCCTCTGCCTCCCTTCCCCTCTTTAATCTCTCCCTCTTTCCTTTTCTTTTCTTTTCTCTCTCCACTCCATTTAGTCATTAGGTCAGCTCTCATCTGCATAAGCTTTCCGTTGTAGCACTCGATTGCGCTGGGCTCCAGCTCATGTTTATTAAATGAGCCCGCTTGTTGTGTCAGCCCTGCTCTCTGCCTTGTCCCACTGTTTTCTTGCTTTTGCTCTTTCCCTCCTCACCGTCTCCTCTCTCTCTCTCTCTCTCTCTTTCTCCCTCACTCTGTTGTTGCTGCACTCACCCACCCCCCTCCTCCCCCTCCTTGTATTCCTCTGTGGGGGTATTAAAGGCTGTTTCTGTTGGCCGTCACTCTTCATAAGTGGTGTCTTGCTCAATGTGTTCACCCCTGTTCCCCGTGCGAGTGCACCTCAATGCCCTGGTGCGCGCTCTCTCTACAGGCCCCACTCAGAATGGAAATGAAGGGAGTCTGTAATGAGTTCCACTCAGCCAGGGTCCCCGACCCCGCCGCCATCAGCCAGCTTAGAGGAGAGAATCAGAGAGACAGAGGGAGGAGGGGGGGAGACGAGGGTCAGAGATGGAGAGAAGAAGAGGCTCCAGGGAAAACACAGCCCTTTTTTTCGCTTTCTTTTTCATTTTTTTACACCCCCTCTTTCAGTGCCTGGTTGCCAAGCTGCTACAATGTTAAGCTGGCCTTTCTTTGGGTCTATAGGGAACAGTGTGGGACCGTCGCAGGGAGCAGGAGAGTAGAGGGGTAATAATTTCAGAGGGGTGAGTTTGGAGAGCGGAGTAGAGAGCAAAGCTTGAGGACAGGAGAAATGATGGGATTAAAGAGGAAACAAAAGGGATGGAGTGTTTCCACAGGGACATATGGGTGGTGAGGATGTATGCTGTAGGGCGATGATGACAAAAACACAGATGACGATGATGACGTGAGCCACGGCTTTCATAATCAATATCATTTGTTCCTGCTGCCAGCTCATCGTACAGAGCAACCCTGACTCTGCTCAGCTCGACTCGACTCTCCTCACAAAAATGCAGGATGCTGGTTGGAGCTGAGTGCAGTGGAAAAGGTGAACAGCCTAAAGTGGCCGTTAGTCCAAAGGGTTTAACTGCAATTCTTATTCACACTGTAGCTGTTCATGAAACCCAGTGAGGCATGACTTCCTCATTTTGGTCTCAGTTATCACTGGTTGGATGTTGGTGGTGCCCTAATCACGCACTGATTCTGGTTTGTATTCCCTACAAGGAGGGATTTCAGGATTAGACATTAAAGATCCATATCCTGCGATATCAGTTCTCTTTTCTTGTTGAAGGAGCTTGAGGAGCAGAAGAATACGACACCTTTAACTTAGCTCTTAGTTCACGGAGAAATGCTCTATCCCTCTATCCTGCTCGATGCCCCTAAAACGCTCTGTTTTTACTTCCTGGGGTTGATGATGTCATAGCTAAACAGCCGCTTACATGTGTGAGGGAAAAAAGCTGTTTCTGATCTTCTACAGAGATGACTGTTTGTGTTTGTTTTTATGCAATTTAATTCAAGGTTTGGATTAATAGACACCCAAGACATGGCACACAAAGAAAATCTTAAACTCTTAACCTATTTTGACACTGAAAGAGACCACTCTTGAGAAACCCAAGACAACACAGTGCATCACAGTTTGTTGTGTTTGGGGCTGTATAACCACAAACGTGAGAGTGGCATAATGTTATGCCTGATAAGTGTACATCCTATTGATGTGTTAAACAGTCAATCAGGTGAGTTGGGTTATTGCATTTAAGCATCAGAAATCAAAGACGGTTGTTTTTTTGTAAAAATTATCTCGATAAACAAAATGATTGATAAGCTTGTTTCCCACCACATAGCTTTTTTTCAGCAACAATCCGAATGACTCACTGAAATAATAACTAGCTTTATGTTGAAAGAACTAAGAACCATGCTCATTTTCAGATTGGTCAAAAAATTACATCATTTACGCACCACCGTATAGGGGAAGTAGAGTGGGATATTAGGCACAGCTGTTGACCTCTACTTTTTTGGGAATATGACTAACCTGCAGTGCAGATGGATCAGACTGATTTAACATCTGTGATCAGGCAGATCGGCCAAACTCCAATCTACAACAATTGTGAGAGGCCCAAATTGGGACGGCCCAATCATCGTCCTTTAGTGCAGGAAGAGGTGGGCGTTATGAGCGGGACAACAGCAGGAAGTGACTGCACATACAGAGTTTAGAATTGATATTAACAGCTTCAGTCATAATCCTTGGAAAGATCACCAAATGATCTTGCTGGGCAGTGGTTGTTTTTCCTATCTTGAGCCTTCCTGTAAAGAGATGACCCACATGCTGTCTGAATGCTGTGCAGCAGCTATTTTGGTCCCGTCTACGCTCGTTTTTCTGTTTGTGACTCTTCTTAAGGCGATCAGACTGATTTGACAGCTTCAGTGACATTTTCATTCTGTATTAATTATACTTTCTGTTACTTTAGTGGCTCAGAAATGCATCTCTGTGCAATTAATCTGAAATTTATATAGTCTGTTGACAACAGCAGCACTTCCGCTGTCAACAGAACTGAGTGACGTCATATTAGTCACATGGCTGCAAATTGTCATCAAAGTAGGCTGTAAAGAGCTCATAGTGGTGTTTGAGAGCTATTGGTGTTTCTTGAAATGTTTACTAAAGGTTAAGAAGAGCATCTGCCCCAAACTGGCGCTGATTCACTGAGCCATTTGGTTTAACTCAGTTCCTTTACATTAATCTCACACTAAGATGTGAAGTGTGTTTACTCTGTAGATGAATCCTCTTCTCATTGATTAGTCATTTGAGATGTTATTTACTCAACGTTTTGCCTGGTACAGCAACGCAGTCACCTGGAGGAGCTGGAGCTGTGTCAACACCAACTGAAACAGTTTCCATTGAGGTGTGTGTGTGTGTGTGTGTGTGTGTGTAGGTGTGTATGTGAGAGTGAGAGTTGTGTCTGTGAGGTTGAGATGGATGAGCGACAGCTGATAAGGAGACCTGAGGTCAGAGCAGTCAAACAGAGCACAGATACAGAGCGCCTCACGCCTTCCTATCTATTCCCGTGTGTGTGTGTGTGTGTGTGTGTGTGTGTGTGTGTGTGTGTGTGTATGTAGCTGCTGTACACAAGATTGTCTGTTTGTTGGCAGATGCCTCACTGGGCGTGAAGCCCAGGAATTGTGTGTGTCTCGGTGAAAGAGGGTAATGGCTGACTCTACACGGCCTCTGACCCTGCTGGGCAGCACAAGTCCTCCTCTGTTTCTCCTCACACTGATTAGAGGGTCAGAGCTGCATCACACACACACACACACACACACACCCACCCACACACACACACCCACACCCACACAAACACACACCAACACACTTACAAACCTACACATGCACAGTGTGCCTCTTTTGGCTCTGCCGTCAGCACAATAGAGAAGGAGAAAGAGGACATTCAGTAACGCTGAAAGAGGGAAAAGGTGGGGTCAAACTGAGAAGAAGGCGAGAGGAAGAGCCCTACAGAGAGAGAGGGAGAGAGAGAGAGAGAGAGAGAGAGAGAGGGAGAGAGGGAAAGAGAGAGAGAGGGAGAGAGAGGGGGTGAAGTGAAGCACATGAAAGAACAGCAGCACAACATGGACTTTAACAGATAAGGGTAGAAAAAAGGATGGCACAGGATATATGCTCTGAGAGGACAGATATGCTCAAATGTAGATAAAAAGGAGGAGGGTGAGAGGGATGTACCTGTTATTAGAGTCAGAGCGAGCAGAGGATGAAAAAACGAGGATGGGTGGAGTTAGAGTAATGGAGAAATGGGGGCTGTGTGCCTTTTTTTTCTTGCCTTGTCCTTCCCTTTCTTTCCTCCCCCTCTTTAAGGATGAATCATTCAGCAATCATTTATTTTTCTGTTGAAGCACGACTTCACCCTCTCTACCTCTGTGCCACCTCTCTATCTTTATATCTCCCACTCTCCCACCCTCCCTCGTATCTCTCCATCTGCAATGAAAAGGAGAGCGAGCGGGGTGTTAGCACAGCCACAGGATGCCACGCTTCTGAAGGAAACACAATGTCTGATAGCAAGGTGTCTTTGTGTGTGAGTTTGTGTGTGTGTTTGAGTCAGCCCTCAGAGGCAGGCTCCCTGGCATTTGACTAAAGGCTCCAGTGTCTGCAGGCCATTTGGTGCACGTGTGCATGCACGACTGTTTGCACCTGTGCTGTCTGTGTGCGCACAAGTGTGTTGATGCGCGCGTGCAGACGTGCGCACGTGTGGCACTGACCCATGTAAAGAGACGGTGTGTGGGGCATACATAATGGATGCTCTGCCTGCCGCACACAAGAGTGCACAGTGCCGTGAGGAATTCCCAGTTTAACAAGCCTGCCCGAGAGAGAGAGCGAGAGAGAGAGAGGGAGATAACGGGAGGAGAGAGGGAGTGTAACATCCATCACTAATCATAAAGAACTCACTCCCATCTGGATCATCTTCTCCCATAAACATTAACCTCTGCTAATTTTTCTGCTTTGATGTAAACGTCTGAAATGTAAATTTTACTTTCTTTGTTTCTCTCCCTCTCTGCATCATTGTGTCTTCGGCTCTTCGAAAGGCTTTGGTTTATCTATGGGCTGAGGAAAACATTGGACCAAGTCTGTTTAACCTCAGCTGTTTGGTTATTAAATGGGCTTTTAAAGCTGTCTGCAGCAGCCATATTAGTAGCACTGAAACTCAAGCTAGCAATTGCTCAACCTAAAAACAGTCAAATTAAACAGACAATTAAAGCTTGGGCAAGCTTTAATTGTCTGAAGTCTCCTTCCCCGTCCAGTGCTCTGTCAGCACTGAGGATGTCACAATCATCATACTGGTTGTCAAATAACTGTCTACCTGTTGGTCTGTTGGCTACCAGTAGATTTTAGAACTGATTTTAGGTTATTTTATTGGTTTATAAATCTCTTAATGGTCTTTGTCTGGCTTATTCACAATTTACTTTAATCATATGACCCTCAGGTCTTCAAGTAGTTGTTCTTAAGTAGTGCCAAAAGTCCAAATAAAGTCCCACGGGGAGGCAGTTTTATTTACTATGAGTCACATCTGTGAAGCAGCCCGCCTGCAGACCTGAGGGCGGCACAGGGTATCAATATTTTAAAAGCAAACTTAACCCTACCTATTTGTAATTTTATTTATCATTTTATTTTTATTGTGTTTTATTGAATTATATGTTTTAGCTGTTGTTGTCTTAGTATTCTTAACAATCTTTTATTATTTATCTCAATCTATTTATTTTGTGGTACATTTATCATTTTTAGTGTCAAATTTCTTTGTATTTTATTACCTCACTCTTGCTTATTTTTGTTTTCTGGTTTATATAGTGCTTACCAGATGAATTAGACCACAACCTAATGTAAGCTTTATGTCACAGCTGCCCAAAATTAACAGTATTGGTAACTACCAGGAAAAAACAAACAGAAAAAAATAGTGAAGCACATTATTATTTCTTTATCAACATGTCAAATTATAGTTTTTTTGTTTGTTTGTTTGTTTTTACCTGCATTCCCAAACAGAAAAAAAAAATCAGTTTTACTGGTTTAATGTTATGCTTGATTCATTTCTGACTTTCAGAGAAGCCCAGTGAGTGGCTCAAAATTGAGTATAAAAAGGTGAATTTAGTTTGAAATCCTTATTCCCTTTCAAATTGTATGTCGCAAAACAACATTTTCAGTTTTAGACAAGTTTTTGAAAGATTTCTAAATATTTATGCTTTCTCGTTTTTATGACAGGCTGTCTAAACAATTAGTTGAGTAACACAGCAAGTACAGCACATGCTTCACAGAAAGAAGGTCGCTGGTTCAATCCCTGGGTCCGTCAGGGCCTTTCTGTGTGAAACTGCATGTTCTCCCCGTGCAAATTGCCCTTAGGTGTGAATGTAAGCCCGAATGGTTGTCTGTCTCTGTATGTGGCCCTGTGATTGGCTGGCAACAGGATCAGGGTGTACCCAATCTCTTGCCCAATGTCAGCCGAAAGAAATAGATAATGGGTGATGGATGTATATGTAGTTTATAGCTTTATACTCATCTGTCCCTTTATTTAATACCACTGTATTTTTCTAACTATTTTTCTTTTGTTGTTTCTGTCCATGTAAAACAATGCATGCTACATTTTCTTGTAGCACAAGGTTACTGATTGATTGACTGATTGATTGACTGATTGATTGATTGATTGATTGATTGATTGATTGATTGATTGATTGATTGATTGATTGATTGATCTGTCATTTACCATTAAATCCTCACTTTCTTTGTATGGGTCTTGGGTGGTGGGGCGTCAACTCCTCTCACAGAAAAGTAGGGGTGCTTCAAATATAAAAGGTTGAAAACCACTGTTTTACCTATTTCAAAGATTTCAAAAGCCTACAGACCATGGATTTGATTTGTTTTGTTTCTCGTAGTCTATGACTTAATTATATAACCAAACAAAACAAAAGTCATTGGGGCAAATGCTGCACTAGCTCACATCATGTTAAAGATGACAGGAGAAAATAGGTGCTCTTCAATGATAAAGAACAAACCAGCAATTTACTGTTCACATTATGAGACGAGAAAGATCTTAGTCAAATAGCTTTCAATGAAAACTTGAGGCACTCTGATGTGAAAATCGTTTTGCATTATTATACAACTCGTGAAATAAAAAAAATCCATCCAGACTGGTATGACTGGTATATTCCTCTCATTTTGGTCATCTTCTAGTCATGACTAAATCTGCTGTGAGGCCTTAAAATGGTCCAATCTCCCTCGCTCTCTAAAGCAAGTCTGTGATGCAGTGTTGTGACAGCAGGCCCTCATGTACAGCCAGCGGGAGTGAGTGAGCAGTGCAGCCCACAGTTTGAACCCGCATATCCTTATTTTTCATATTTCTTGTGTTGTCACACACATGAACCTGTTGCCTGTTGCTTGCTTTCTCAGCAGCTCCTAGATGTCCTGTTTGGCATGCTCTGCTGTATGAGACCCCACCAAAACCCCCATGCAGTACAGCATACCTTAACTTAAAAGTGGTGGAGTCAATCAGTGTGCATTGAGATTTAGTGATGACATTAAACAAACTATGGAGCTCTGTCAGGGGTGAAAGGTACAGCAGCAACATTGCATTTTAGATCACCTTGTGTGACGTCACAAAACTTGCTCGGGTAAAGCAATGTCTGAATGGTACTATCAAGAGGGCATACTGGAGATCCAAAATCTCCAAAAGACGATAAAACCTACAATATCTACCACTGGAAGAGGGGCTGCTTCTCCAAATAGATTAATTTAACCACATTTTCTGTATTTATTTGGCCTTAAAGCTGTCTTTCAGACATTGATCCTTCTTTTTAAAGTCCAAAGTTTGTTGTTTCAGTGCTGCAGCATTCCCTCTCCTTAGTGGCTTTGGTAGACGCTTTGTCTTCTGCTTGTTGTTTCAGTTTTTGGAGGTTGTATCAAATCGTATGCTCTGATAGTACCTTGAAATAAAATGGCAGTTTTGCAGACATTGCAGTTGGCCGTTGAATTGCTCTCACTGTCCATATATACGTTTTAGGACAACAATAACATGTTGGCCACAGAGCTGCTACTGCTACATCACGTGCTCAGCTGACAGAAACAATCGGGCTGGTATGATCAGTTTCGATCCCCCATCAATTGAAAAATGCATGCCTGAAAGAAATAAAAAAGTCAATACATTCAGGGTCCTGTGTCAGTCACGAGGCATTACAATTAACTGAAATTCACCCCAATACGGTACCTCTGACCACAATGTGTTACTGATCTGTCAGTGCAGTGTTTTTGATGTTGCCTTTCAGCACCTTTAAACAAACTACTCACCAAAGCAGAGTGCATAAGTCGTGGTCTACAGAACAAAATGGCAGCATTAATGGCTGGCTGAGGGCAAAGGGGCAAGGCCCTAGGGTGCAGAGGCGTCTGGCCCCTGGTGATGAAGAGAGAGACAGTGTGCAAGGAGAGGAGGAGAGATAACAGCAGAAGGAGGGTCCTTTCTTATTCTGTTTTCTGCCGTCTGTAAGCAAAAATGTGAAGAAAGAAAGAGGAAGGTGAAGGGAGAAGACGAGGGAGGGAGGGGGTGGTGGTTGAGTGGGAGTGATGGGTAGAAAGGTGGGGGGAGGGGGGGTTGTTGTAATAGCTGGGTCAGAGGGATCCCTGCAATTCAGGATTGAAAAGAGGCCCCAATTAAATGACTTCTTAGAGCAAGCCAGCTGAAACTGTGTGTGCGTTGTGTGCAAGTGCTTTCTTCTGCATCTGTGTGCTTGTGTGTGTGTCTGAGTGTGTGTCGCCGCTGCTGTATTTTGGAATGCAGAACTGACAAATGCGTGTGTGTGTATGTGTGTGTGTGTTTTCTTTGTGTGGTGCACACGCGCTAACTTTTGTAGCGCCGGGGATGACGAGGTACGTGAGGTGTCGCCATAGTGCTGTAATTAGCGAGCAGGGGTTAAAGGTCCGCCACAATTCTGCCAGGCCCGGGACAGGACCCC
Organism: Cetoscarus ocellatus; assembly: GCA_037902135.1. Lineage (NCBI taxonomy): Eukaryota > Metazoa > Chordata > Actinopteri > Labriformes > Labridae > Cetoscarus > Cetoscarus ocellatus. Next base: position 120,018 of record JBAMNC010000354.1, read on the forward strand.
TCTCAAGAGCTGGGGGGGGGGGGGGGGGGGGGGGGGGACGACGACTAGGAAAGGGGGAGAAAGGAGGAGGGAGTGTTTTACAGAGTGGAGACGTAGAAGACAGCTAAAGGAGGCTCCTGAGTGAAGCGGAGAAAAGAAAGCCATTAAGCTGTGTTAGTTTTGTAACCGTTATCCTCCCTGCTCTCCCCCCATGCTGGCATATGTCACTGTGTTTATTGTCTGAAAATGTGAGTGTGTGTTTGTGAGCGTGTGCACAATGAGTGTACATGTACATGCTTTGCATTTGCAGCCATTTACAGTGATGCCTACAAATATAGATATCTGTTATAGTTATAAACGGTGCAGGATTTTTGTTAAAACTAACAAAGGGCAATATTTTTAACTCATTTTAGACAATACTGTTGCTGTTACAAAGAATATACATCATTTTGTCTGTTTTTTTTGTTTGTTTGGTTGTGTGTTTCCTAAGGAAAAAGAACATCAAAGGTCTCCTCAACCAAAATTTAACAGTTCCTCTTTGCTGAAACCCGACAACAAAACAAAACAATCATTATTAATTCTGTTATAAATATATTCTTCTTAAAACAAAGTGTTCATGATTTGAAAAAATAAATTTTTATCATTATCAATAGAGACAAGCCAACAGCACCATACTAACCTGCCACAGACAATGACCTCTGTTTTTATGGAGCTTATGCTATTACATTATGGTACATTTGCTTAGACAAACCCTGAGATAATTTGACAAAGTGGTTAAAATAACACAATAATCAGGTTTTACCAAGTGCAAAGATTAGAATTATAAAAACTTTTTTTGGGGAGGGTCTAAAACTTCAGTCCTGTGAGCACACTTAAAAGTTTAATGGATGAGGAGGGGGCTAAAACTTTATCTGAGGAAGGTCAAATGGTTCTGCTTTAAACTTGTGATGTTCCTGCATTACGCTAGAATATATTGGGCATAAATATTTGGCATAATTTTTGGCTGAAGTTTCATGTACAGTATGTCGATTCTGAGGATGAACATTTAATTTTTCATTTTATTCACATGTCTCAGTTCTACTTACTCTTCTTTGTTGAGGCAAGTCATGAATTGGAAGTTCATTTATTTTTATTTGAATCAAAGAGATGCCTGCAAAACTCCTACTAAATTAAATGTTTTTGTCTCGAATTTGCCTCAAGTGTGTTGACAAAAAACATACATTTTGCTGTAGATTTCAGAGAAACTGAATGCTTTGGTTGGAATTTTCTTCTGAAAAGTCGGTTGATCCTCAGGTGCCCCTACTTTACCAGCTCCTAACTGTAACGTGATTAACTTGGATGTGATGTAATTCCCACCTCCCATGTCCAAGTTTGGAGGTTAATGGAACGCACCAATGGTTGCCAAATGTGTTGGTCGAGTGAGTGAAAATGACTAAAACAAATTTTTTGACATGGTTTTACCAAGTCATAATCTGACATTGCTTTCCTACTTTACACAATTTTTCTGGACCATACAAACTTTGACTTGGTTTGTTGGTGAGTTCGTTTGACTTGGATGGTGTAAAAGCTCAAACAAACTTTAGTCTGTTAGAGGGTCCAGGTTCACTTCCAAGAGCATTGGAGTTCAGTTCACTGTGTGTTTGAATGCAATACCAACCTAACAAAGACTAGATAAGGAAAACAAACCTATAGAGGAGTGAATTTTGTATTGAATTTGGCAGAATATGACAAGAGTAGGCAAGCTAATTTAGAATTCTTAAACAATATTCAGCATATCATAGCCTATCAACCATTAGTATTGCTAGCTCTGCCAGCCTATGGTCCAAGTCCAATGAAATGTATGTGCAAAAAAACAACCTTAGTCATTTCATTTTGCCATAATACTCATCAGTTTGATTTGAGTTAGTCTATTTTATAGTTTAATGTATTGTATATCTGTCTGTCTGTCTGTCTGTCTATCTACTGTACATCTTGATCAGTCTATCTGTCTGTCTCTCTATCTTTCTGTCAGTCAATCTATCTGTCGAGCTATATCTTGATGTGTCTCTCTGTCCGTCCATCTTATTAAGATAGAAAATATCATACAGCTGCAGTTGTGAAGGATAAAGGTTTATAAAGCCTGATAAGTGCCTCTGTAATTTGCTTGTTTAAATGTCTGTCCCTCTGTATGCACATATGTCTGCTTGTCTGCTGCAGTACATCACCATGCATCTCTAAGCGCCTTGTCCACAGACGCCATGTTTCACAAAACACAGCACACTGGGCTCTCTCCACCCCTGCTGCAGCGTATCATCATGGAAGCAGCGTATAAATTAGTAAAGCGACAAAACAAGCTCCCTCCATCACATAAAACCTCCTGTAGATGTCCTGTCAGATTCAGCGCTGTTGAGGAATGGTATTATGACACTCTGTGTTCTGCTCGCACAGAGGAAAAGCACTCTCTTTATCAAAGTATAATGTCTCCAGAGGGAGTGGAAGACAATTGTTCTTGTCAGTTTGTCAGTTTGAGTTGAATAGAAAAGTAGGCCTGTTTATAATTAGAGACTCCTTGCACTGTCAGTAGAATTTTCATTAGCTCATCCTGCATGCACAGAGCTCACAGGCAACTACAGGCCTGCACACACACAAGATTACACATACAAAGACTTAATTCAACACTTAAAGGAAGGCTGTTTTTTTTTTTTTTTTCAAGTGGGGTTGTGTGAGGTTCATGCTATGAGCTTGAACGTGTCCCAAATTGTCACAGCTAAGTTCTCTCTCTGTTCACAAAAAAACTTAGGACAATGCTAATGCTCTGCATTGCTGTACATGGTGCCAGATTCTCTGCTTAATTGAAAGAATTGTGGGAGAAAAATGGCCACAAAACCAGCGTGGGGTCATCACACACAAGAAACAGTTTGTTTATATTCACTTAATTTTCCACCACACTGCCGCTTTGATTAGGCACTATTTTGAGGCACAGAACAGGCCCCATGTCCTTCCGTCCTGCATCCAGCTGAATAAAGTTTGAAAGTTTGGAGAATCTGCATTCTGTTTCATTTTACACAATGTTCCAACTCTAAGGTTGTGTGCTTAAATCCCATCTTTCTATTCATTATCTATACTGCTTATACTGGTCACAGGGGGCTGGAGACTATCCCAGCTGACATTGGGCAAGAAATGGGATACACCCTTTGCTGTGTGGCACTTGCACTACCTGCTGCGCCACCAAACCACCCAGCTCAAATCCCATTTAAACATCATTTTTATCAAACTTTCTTTAAAGTAAGTAATAAACATGATTTTGTCCCAACATTTCTGGAACATTTTGCAGGATCTTTCTGTTTAAACATCAGATACATTTTCTTTCTGCAGTAGGTTGGAAACAAATGTTCTTGTCAATATATTTTGGGTTTTATTCACATTTTTCCCAACGTTCCCACACTTTTGAAATCCGATTTTAAAAATGCACCACCTAAAAGGACAGAAATACAAAGAAGTGCTACAGTTACAGCATATGTATGAGGTGTGGAGTCTGCATGTGTAAATATAAACGTGTATTAAAAGGCTTTGCATGGTGGTGGAGAGGATATAAGCGCTCAGTGGTGCGATATGATGTGTGGGCGTCTGATGCAGAACGGTCTGTTGTTGGAGACGTGAGGCCTCTCTTTTAGTCGGCATATGGTGATTACACACATGCTACAGAATCTGCCAGTGACATGTGTGAGAGGGGAGGAACGACTCTGTGCTGGGCCAGCTCTGTGCCCCCAGACAACTGAATGTGAACAATGTGTTCTAGAAAATCTGACTTATTTGTCAAATCAGATGAAAAATAAATTCAGCAGTATTCAAGTAATACATTTAATTAGTAACAGTTGCAGAATATGATGTTCATAAAGGAAAAAAAAATATTTAAACATTACAAGTCTTTAAAGGGCTCAAGACGTGCTTTTCCTTATAAATACAAAAATACAAAC
>JBAMNC010000364.1:0-60384 GCA_037902135.1 Cetoscarus ocellatus
TTTTAAACAACCCAGACCACTTAGTGGAAATGTGGCTCTTCGGCTCTTCTTAAGCACACCCAAATTTATTGCCTCAGTGTCCTCAATAGGACACTGAATAGGCAGATCATTTTCTCACTGGGAGCAATTGTTTCATTTTGAGGGTGTTGCAAGATGGAATCTGCAAGATGACAGACGTGGAATCTGCTGAATCCAGCTGCTTCAAGAGTCTAGCTATGGAAACGCTTATGGGACATTTTTTCCATTCATTTTACTCACTTGTCTTATGAAAACCAGAAATATAGATTATCAGCTTACTAAAAGGGATGGGAATTTGTAAAATGTTATTGATATTGATGACAATATTGATTCTGTCTGTTGTTCAAATTCATGATCAACAACTTTGTTGATTCTTTAAAATTTTCTGTGTAAAAGAAGTACGCTTACTCTTGACACTCCTGATATTTATTCTTTGCTGGGTCAACAAATATAGCATCATTTTGTTGTGGCGCTGAAAACAGTCCTAGTCCAGGGTATGAGACTGATACCTTGGGTGGCCTATTCGAATTGAGGAATTTAAGGAGGGGGGCCAAGCTTTCAATTTGGCCATACCCACCACTCTCCAAGTATTAGCTGCCACCCCTACCACCCCCACTCCCACCTATGCTTGTGTTCCTGACTGTTATAGAGGGCCTGTAAGGATAAACACACTATGGAACTCAATTACCCTTAAAAGGATAGTTCCAATTTTTGAAGTGGGGTTATATAGGGAATTGTCAATAGTAAATGTATTAGCCATGGGAGAAGCCAGACAGCATGATCCCCTTATTGAAAAAGTTGGACCTTTCTCAATTTTCACAAATCACATTGAAAACATGAAAGCAGACTGGATGTCAAAATGACTTGTCAAAGAGCCACCCTGGAAAAAAAAAATATTTTATTAATAATTATATCATCTGCGATTTCTACGTCTAATTTCCTTAAATTTGCCAAATGATGTGGAAAAACTGACTGTCTTGTAGAAACTTGCTGTGTCATCATCTCACGTGGCTTTTACAGTCATTTCAGATTGGATGCATGCTGTCAGTGTGACGGCTGTGGCACAAAGTTGATCTTCATTTTGGCATGCATATCAGTAAGTGAAGGCATTTACCCCTAAATTCCACATAGGTGACAAGTTTCTATTGTAGTCAACAATGGCGCCTCCACCAGATGCACTGGCTATCTCTCGTGCTCCATCTCAAGTTTTGCATTTCAGAGCTCTCTGCGGCAGATATGCAAATCTTCAGCTCCGGCTGCCGCAGCACCACCATGCAAGAAATTCAGTAAAGAGCAGATCGATTGAGGCTAGAAGTCAGATACCAAAACTACACCTACAGCCACATCTGTCTGGTTATTACACAGAAATAAGCACTAAATCAGGGGTGTTCAAACAATGGCCTGAAAGCCAAATGCCTGGAGGCCATTAATTATGTGCTCTCAAGCAAGTAAAAAAAAAAAAATGGGATTAGATTTGAGAAGCATCAGAACATTGAGTTTTTGCTTGACTAATCAATAAACAGGAATTGACTATGTTAGTGAATATAACATCATTTGCTCTACTTGAACTGTCTCAAAGTCAGCTGTACAAAGCAGAAATGGCTACCATCTTCAAGTACCACATTCATATCACATTTATAGCAGCTTTATGCTGTTTGCTCTTGTTTTTGTGTCTAAACAGAGAGATGAGTGTTTTGTGTCTCCCCCATCATCTGCTGAAGAGAGCACTTTTTCCTCATTCTCATCCAGACAAGGGACAGACAGGGGCACCAAGGATCACCAAGAGCCTCCTGAAACCAGATTGTCCACTGTAAAATCTTTGGATTTTATACCGTAAAGCTGAGATGTATTGAAGTGGCCCAGTAACACTTGCATTTTTCATTATGTGGCCCTCGAAAAAACAAAAGATTGAACATTGCTGCACTCAATGCTTCTCAGATGCAAATTTGTCTCCAGTATCAAGGTGGTTGCTCAATATAGTATGCAAGGACAAGTGCAATAACAAGACTTTGTAAAGTTGACCTACATCACTCTATCCAAACACATAGGGCTCTAATTTCGGAGACCAGGCACAGGCGGGGCACGACCTGCCCTGCACCGCGCCAACAGGGTGTGTCCAGGGCATTTTGCAAGTTTCGTGCAAGGCGCAGTCTAGCGCAGGGAGGCGCACCCACCCCTCCGTCCCTCTTACCGGCGCATGTAGCAGAGAGGGAGGAGATAAGACTTGTGAGGGGTTTTAACACAGCTGAGTGTGATCTTCACCAATCAAATGAACGCCTCTCCTCGCCTTTAAATGCGCCGCGAGCGAGGCGCAGTGACAATTTCACCTCGGTGGCGAAGACGGTTAGAGCTGCTGTCACTTTTACAGCAGCTGGGAGAGTGCAGGGGCCACCGGGCTTCGCATCAGAGGCCAAGAGGCGCGTCACCATGTGGACCACCTCGCGGGACAGATGTAATCTGTTCCGGTGTCATAATAGGAGTGCCAAATTAAGTGATAATTACATTTAAACACAGCAGCAGGCTAATCCATTCATCATGCTTGTGATCCACCTGCATTACTGGTCTGTCATCGCCAAATAGCAGAACCTTAGGTGAAAATATATCTCCTCCTCATCCTCCTTGCAATAATGTACTCCATCTTTTTAGATCACGTTACGAATAAAGATGAAAACAGAGAAATACGGGCAATCACAGGTAAATCCTTAAGACACCGAGTGACTTACATTTATTCAGCGAGCGTCTCTCTCTTTTTCTTTTCTTTTGAATTTCATGAGATGAAATCCGTATCGAATGATGTGGCTGTTTGTGGTTGGCTGAGAGATGTGAACTCGTTAGTTATGACAAACGGCTCTGATCTGACATCAGATGTGACGGGACAATTAATATAGATACAAATGTATGTGCGGGTTCAGACGATTACATTAAAACAGTGGTTGCTGTGATTGTTTATTGCATTGAAATGTGCCCGAAATTACCACTGCGCGGGGTGTGCCACCCTGAGTTGCGCCAGGAAATTAGAGCCCATAGTAATTATGTGCACTTTCTCTGAAGATGGTACTCATCATAGAGAGCAAAAATCTAGAAAGTGACAAATCCAAGCAAGTCCATGTCTCTGTAACTCTCAAAGACAAAAACGGTACCTTCACATTCGTTCATTTTCATCATAGCATATACACTACATTATCTTGCACTCATGTTAATAACTACTGCAGACTGCCAGCATGAACTATCACATTTTCACCTGTCATGTGTGGGAATCTAGAGAATAGAAGGCTTGTCCATTTAAAGTGTAAGCTGTGTGTGTCCAAATATGGTTATAAAGCAGTCATTGTTGTTGACTCTTGTGATGCTCTGCGGAGGAAATGGTTAGTAATGTAACCAGTTATGTTTTTTAAGGTATACTGTGCCCACCTGTAAGGAGTAACCCCACTGGATTGAGTTTTTTCAATCAGTTTTGATTATCACTAGTTACGTAGTAGAAAGTAGTATTTTTGGCCCTACTCTTCTGTTTTAGTCCTTTTATTCAACAGAATTTCAATCTAAAGTTAACACACTTAACACTAATTCTGACCTAACCCCTAACTAATGAGCCACAGTGTAAACAAACACGTTACCCACCCCCTTTAGCTGGTGATGTGTGAGCGTGTTTTGAAGCGGAGCAAAGCTTTGGCCGGCTCGCACATTAAATCTCCTGTGTGTGATGTGTGGTTTGGCCTCGGGCTGTTGTGGCAGCCCCTCAGCTGACGGCTTAAACAAAGTAGGCCGGTCTGATCTCTGACCTTCATCAGAGTCTTCTTCCATCTCCATATTCACCCATTCCTCCTAATCAGCCATGGATTATAAAGCTGCGGCGCGGCCAGGGGACAGAGATGAATGGAGGCGGGCGGTGTGGCGAGGGGCATTAGGCAGTCAGCGACACGTACGCTCACACACCTGCACAGCTGCTGGGAGCAAGGCAGGTGAGCAGAGGTGTTTAGGTGATGTGAGCGTGAACATTACGGCGGCGGTGTGTGAGGGAGTTCAGGCAGAGAAGGCAGAGTGACAGGCTGACTGATACTAATGCTGCTGAGGAGAGAGGAGGGCCCAGTGAGGAGAGGGAGAGAGAGACGGTAGTTAGGGCACACACACTCTCACACACAGAGCCATGCACTGCAGTATGATGTGTGTGTATCTGAGCCAGTGGCAGCTAGTCTACCATGTGGCCATTAATTTGCCCACAATTACTCTCTGATGTCCTGGCTGGAGGCCTCAGACTGGAGTTTCCCTGACACCAGCTCATTTCATTTCAGGACTGAAACTCTGCCGTCCTCCCTTAAAAACCCTCAGATCTCTGATGTTTGCTAAAACGTTTTGACTGTGGAGTTGTAGAATTAAAACGTGTAGATATAGGCTTGAGGATTATTTTAACATCAAGGGTCTGTGTCCCAAATTATCTCTTGTGCAGAGCTTCCCTTCTTTAAAGCAAGGCACACAGTGAAGCCTGATTTATACTTCTGCATTGCCGCACTGTCATAACCTATGCCAGTGATTATCAACTGGTGGCATGGGGGCCACATCAGGACCGCCACATACTCCCATCTGGTCCCAAGAACATTGTTAGATTAATATCAATCAATCAATCAATCAATCTTTATTTGTATAGCGCCAATTCATAACAAGTGTTATATCAAGACACTTTACAATAGAGCACAAAGCTCTTCATATTATGGATACGCATATATGCATAGATACATATATACATAAATAAAATACACATATACATATGTATACAAATATATACATCCAACACCCAACATGAATCCATATAGCCAGTCATGAATCCCTCCATCATGGCGGCAAGAAAAAACCTTCTGTTAAGCAGCAGGAAATCTTGAATGTGGACCCCAGTCTCATGATGAACAGCAAATCCACACGATGCTGTGTTGGGTGTGTGGGCAAAGGGAGGGAGGTAAGTGGAGACAAGTGGACTAAAGTAAGAACTAAAGCTAGTAACAGATCAATGGACAAATCATAGACCCGTCGTTGTCAAATTTGTTTCTGCTGGAAACAAATTTATTAGAGGTTAGCCTCTTGAGATGCTACAACTTGTTTTCAGGAGAGTCCTCATGTCTGTATGGTTGTGGTGATAATTTTACAGAAGTATAATCAATGAAAGTCTTACTGAAACTAAGAATTTATGGTAGTGACTAACTCATGGGTGCCCAGACCACAAGTGCATCCCTACCATATTTGTCTCCGTTAAGTATAGGAATGTATTAATGGTAGACCTCTTGAGATGTGACACCTCATTTTCAAGAGGGATCTCATGCCCATGTGGAGCTAGAGATAGTTACTATAGATGTATCAACCATGGATAGAAAGATCATACTAATATCTACATTAACTGCTTATGGTTATGAACTAGAATGATATGGCCAAATATGTGTTATGTCTGTAATTGTAGTTATTGAGGCTTCGTGACTCCACAGCAGCAGGCAGTCTCCACCAAGGATCCCAGGCCACCTACAAGACAAGAGCCAGAGACGAGTACAGGAGTATAATAAAGCATGTCCACAATATTGCCCCTCTAAAAAGCTACAAAAACTCTTGGGTTGAACTCATGATTCTAAGTTGCAAGAAAAACATCTTAAAATTAAGACAACAAACTATCTTGTGTTAAGGTAATTTATTAATCAAATATAATCTGCATTAAATAAAGCCTGTGGTTTATGGCAGTATTGAAAAAATGACTCACCTAGATCAGAAGCAGAGCTACCATGGTGGCACAGGGGGGCACCCGTCCCCCCTGAAAACTGATTGGCTCCCCATGTGCCCCCCCAACTGTCACTTGTCCTTATGGATTTCAGTCATTGTGTAAAGTCTCCACCGACAATTAACAGAGACAATCAATCAAGGCTCTAGTCTGCAGTGGATCAAGGCCCCTGCAGACTAGAGCTGGAGACCCCATCTTTTTTTTTTTTTTTCCTTAGATTTATTTGCTCCATTTTTAGGCAAAATGTGTGCAGAGAACTTGGTTCGACTACATCTGACCTCTATGTAAAATACCTAATAAAAATGGTCGAGATAATACTTTGACCAATGACAAAACGTGCTAATTTTAGTCTAAAAATAGATAACGTTACATAACACAGTAAGAAGAATGAGTCACAACAAGCACACAGGACCATTTAGAATTGCTAAAGAGTTTATCTGATGACTGTAGGCAGAGGTAGGCTAATGCTACCCATTGACTCCCAGGGCTCTAATTCCTTGGCGCAACTCAGGGTGGCACAGCCTGGCGCACCCCGCGCAGTAGTAATTTTGTCCAGTGCACCGCCGTGCGCATCCAATTTGGCAATTTGGTAGACCTGGTGTGCCGATATGGGTGTGACGGCGCACCAGGGGGAGGTGTCGAAAGATTCAGCTTGGCGCAGTGACAATTTCGTGCCAAAAAACTGTGCGGAAGGTGCGCTGAAAGCCCGCCAGCTCCAACCTGGTTTATTCTCGGCGCAGACGAGGCGAACTCGGGGCAGTGGTAATTTGACTGACAGGCGCGCTGTGAGCACACGTCACCAAAACCTCACAGGCAGGTATCCAGATTGTCAGACACATTTCAATGCAATAAACAATCACAACAACCACTATTTAATGTAACCCTCTGAACCAGCACATACATTTGTATCTATATTAATTGTCCCGTCACATCTGATGTCAGATCAGAGATGTTTGTCATAACTAACGAGTTCACATCTCTCAAGCCAACCACAAACAGCCACATCATCCTCTACGGAGTATCCGGCTTCTCCGGCTTCTCTCATCTCATGAAATAAATAGAAAAGAAAAAAGAGAGAGACGCTCGCTGAATAAATGTAAGTCACTCGGTGTCTTAAGGATTTACCTGTGATTGCCCATATTTCTCTGTTTTAATCTTTATTCATAACGTCATCTAAAAAGATGGAGTACATTATTGCAAGGATGATGAGGAGGAGATATTGGGGGGGGGATATTTCACCAAAGATTTTGCCATTTGGCGATGACAGACCAGGAATGCAGGTGGATCACAAGAATGATGAATTGATTACCCTGATGCTGTGTTTAAATGTAACTATCACTTAATTTTGTATCCATATTAATGAGACACGCAAGGTGGTCCACACAGTGATGCGCACCGTGTCCCCCGATGCGCGGCCCGGTGGCCCCTGCGCTCTCCCAGTTGCTGCAAAAGTGACAGCAGCTCTGACCTTCTTCTCCATCGAGGTGAAATTGTCACTGCGCCTCGCCCGCGGCGCATTTAAAGGCGAGGAGAGGCATTCATTTGATTGGTGAAGAATGCACTCGGCTGTGTTAAACCCACTCACGCCTTCTCTCCTCCCTCTCCACTTGCGCCGCTGGGAGAGACGGAGGCATGGGTGCGCCTCCCTGCGCCAGACTGCGCCGTGCACGAAACTTGCAAAATGCCCTGGACACACCCCGTTGGCGCGGCGCAGGGCAGGTGCGCCCAGCCTGCGCCTGGTCTACGAAATTAGAGCCCCCAGTGTTTGAGCTGAGCTAATTATCAATGGGTGAGCTCTGCCCGTTCCTTTCCTTGTTACTGCACGCACAGTCGAATGAATGGTGTTATACTGCTCGTCATGGACTCGGGAGTGAGGCAAGACATGAGAACAACACAAATGTTGGTGTATCCCTTTAACAAAAAGGTTAAAAATGCATCTTTACAGTTACTGGTGTTCAGGTTTCAAGTACCAAAAGCCTGACAGTGGTGTGCCAATAATAACATAAAAGGGTGCATTTGTTTTACAGCAAAAGACAAACTTCTCAGGAAGCTTCTTCCCCTACCAAAGCCCTCTTTTTAAGCTAGCTCCTCTGGTGTTTTAGAGGTTAAAATGGGTTCCGAGCATGACTTGAGAAACTCTGTTGATGGATCTTCCACGCCTATGAGCTGCTCCCCCAGCAGATGGAGATGGAAATGATGGTGGTCGTCTTAAGGCAGAAGGACTTTTTGGTGTCCTTTCCTCACAGGTTCTGTGATGCTTGAGGGAAAAAGGGAAAAATAAAATTATCAGTGCTCGACCAGCCAGCGAGGGCTGACTGTGCAGAAAAAATCATAAAAGGGGCTGTGAAAGAAAAAAGAAAGGAGAGATGTTCTGTGGACTGAAGCTGGTCATATATGGGAAGTTAAGAGAAGTTGGTTACAAGGGGGCTTATAGGCTGGGTCCCCTGCCCTTTTTCCCAGGTAACCAACAATCAAAGAAAAGGGCCCTGGTCCCCTTTTCCTTTTCACACATTAGGAAGGGGAAAGTGCGGCAAGACATGCTGGGAGCTCCAATCTTTGTAGTTATTGTAGCTTCTTCGTCCTCTTTACACACAGACTTTTGTGGATGCATGCAGGCCTGAGTCTATGGATACACACTTGTCCAGGTCCCATCACTGAAGTCTATGTAAACCATACTGTTAAAAAAAATACTTTTTTCAATTTGATTAAATGTCACTTCAAAGATGCTCTTTCCAAGTTCTCCAAAATGACTTTAAAGTGTCTTAATAAGTTCAAATTTATCAGTAAATTTAACACTGCAAGTACAAAAGTGGTCATTGTTGATAGAGTTTGCAAAAGTAAACACAAAAAACACAAGTAGCTATATCCTGACTTTTCATAAATGTGTGTAAAATTTCCTTTTATGTTAGTTTTAAGGTAATATTTCAAGACAAATGAGAGTGGTGTGTATTTCTACCTTAAACTACTACACTGGTTATTTTGACTTGGCCATCATCCACAATCAGGGATATCATTATCTGCTAATTTATACAATAGCAGGTACATCTTCCTGCTCGGCAACTATATGTGACCATTTTCAATGCCATAATTTTAAAGTAAATTAATTTCAGCTTCAATCTAATTTAAATTGCATCATGATAACATGGGAGAAAAGAACAAAGGTCATTTCCATTAGTGAAGCAGACAGGTGCAGTGTAGACACAAAGCCTGATGCCTGTTTTTTTTTAAATAGAATAATTATTGACAATTTAAGTTTTTTTTTTTCAATTACAATATCTGATGATGGTAGTAATGTGCACAAAAATAAATGATTTCTGTACTGATTCCTGAAATCCTGAAATTGAAAAAAATAATGTTTTAATTAATAAAAAAAAAATGTAAATAAATAAATTGATAAAAATAAAGAGATAATGAATCAAAGTTATGTTAAAGGTAGAAAAAAGGACATATAAAATTGGTAGAATGGTATGAAGAAAAGGAAAGAGAGTATTTGTGTCCCTTTTTTTTCTTGGCATTATTAGATTTGGATTTCAAGTGATGGTGCCAAAGGACTTTATGTGAGGAAATTTGGTTTCCCTCTCATTTGCTCTTCTTTCATCTGAGTTTCTCATCTTTCAAGTTTAGTGAATTTGATCAATCTTGACAATATGCTGATAAATTGTTCTTGTTGCAGTTTGAGTGAATATGTTTATTTCTTCATTGAGTATATTTGATAATCCAGTTCTTGAAAGATGGGACTTGGGGTTTTAGTTTTACACAAATAGAAAACATCAAAATTGAAATGGATGTTAAGTAATACTTTCAGGTTCTGTAGCTTTGTCATAAAATGGGGTCCAGATTAAAGAATATAATAAAAAAGACGTCACGTTTGAGTTGTCCTTCTGCATTTAGTTAATTTGGTTTAATCTGATTTAACCTTTGGTGCTTCTGGCTTTTTAAGCTTTTTTTGGGTTTTTTCTCTTATATCTGTTTGGTTATAAAACAGCTGTTTAAGTCTTTGTCTATTTTTCTATGTACAAGCTTGAGCATGCCTGTGTGTTTAATTTTAATTCTTAAAAATAACTCTTTATTGGTGATGTCCTAAAACCCAGCCTGAAGCAAATGTAAAGTTTGGTTTAAAACCTTGAGACTAGTGAGAGACTGCAGTGTTAATGGAGGCTTTGCAGCTTTCTGACTGAACACACTGAGAATTATCTGTTTGTTAATATCATCTTCACCTGTATAGGAAAGTAGGGGACCTTCTTTTCACATCAATGCATTTCCTTGAAGGAGGGAAAGTGGAGAAACATTTATTGACTCTTCAGAGGTATCTCCTTTTGAAGAGTTATTTTTATAGAAGAAAATATAAAGATAAGGACAGCCCCAAATAGTATTTCCCTCTGAAAGCTACTTTTAAATAACAAGGTATTTCAGCTGTGCAAAGATATTGACGGTAAATAAGTGTGGGAGTAAATCGCAGCCGTTAAAGATTCATTCTCATTACAGCTCCTGATGCCTGCTTTGTGTTTTTGTGTTGCAGTCAACACGCCGCCGTCAGATGGAGATTTAGGCCGACCAGACGAAGACACATTTGGGGTGAGTTTTTCTCCTTAATGATGTTGATGTAACAGCTGCTGAAGATGTTGCCTGTGGACTCGGCACGAAGCGGCTGTGCATTGTAACACAAATCTAAAGTGGGTCTTATCTGTCAGAGGACCCTCGTAGCCGTTTGCATTGTGTGTTGACTCGCAGCACAAAGAGTAAAACAGAACAAAACACATGTTCTTGTCACTGTTCAAAGTTGTATGTTTGGCTGCTAATGATGTTGACTGTGGCACCACTTTGCTACTGAGTGTACTGCTGTTTCAAGATGTTATGTAACATGGGGTTCAGTGTAGAGCTGGGCAACATATCAAGTTATATTTCTTAATGAAATATAGAGAAAGACATTTTTGTTTACATTGTTAGAGATTGTGTAAATACTGCTTCTATAAACAAGACTAATGTGTCCACCAAAAACAGACAAAGTGGTGGAATTGATGGATGGATGCCCAAGAAATTATCAATCCAACCACAAATCTCTTTCTGAACCTGGCTTTAAATGTGAATTTCTGTTGAAAAAACGTCACTTTGTGAGGACTTGGTCTCTGGTGGTGGCCAGCCTTAATCGAGCACCAATGGAAGTGTGACTTTTTGCACCCCAGCATTGGATTTTTTTTTCAGAGGCTGAAGGTCTGTTCTTGCTCCTCCCCTTTGCCTACAAATAGATCTATGGGCGGTTTATTAAGCATTTCCAATGTGGCAACTAATGTGTTTTGGCTTCAAAACAACTCTTAGGAAACAAAGGGTGAGCTCACTGATGTTGTGTCCATGTCATATTCAGTCTTGGACAAAGTGATAAAACAGAGCTGTTGATGATCCGGACTTTTAAAGAGAATGCTGCGGTTACATACTATATATTCCATGAACTGACTTATGTAAAACTGGTTTTATTTGAGAAATAGATTTAAACAACTTCCTATAAACTGGATTATAACTGCACCCTAAGCAGCTGTTATTTAAAATACAACATAATTTATCACAATTTAGCAGATTAAACTACTTAATTTTCAGCAAATACATTGATAAGAAAGACAGGATTGCAGTTCAATAATAATAATGATCTTTACTCTGATTGGATCTGACACAACTCTCCTTTTTCCTCAGGTTTCCATCGCCGTTGGTCTGGCGGGCTTCGCTTGCGTCCTCCTTGTCGTCCTGTTCGTTCTCATCAACAAATATGGCCGTCGCTCCAAATTCGGTATGAAAGGTAAGTCCACACAGATAGTCAGATGAGCAGACAAGGCGGGGAGAAAGATAGCTTTGTTTTATTGTCGCCTTTCTGCTGGTTGCATCATCGCTCCATTGAGTCCCCCAGATAATCCTCTCTTCAAAAGACCTTTGTTCAACAGAAAATGTACATATGCAGATACTGTAGACATCTAAAGCTTTTACTGTGCCCGAGTGGTGTCCCAAAGAGGACTTAATTTAGAAAATAAAGCTTTTTCCTCAGTGGAGTGGATGATGAATGATCCTTTGCAGGACAGTAATATTCAGAGTTTCTGTAGTTTAATCCTGCAAAAGGCCATATATTTGCAATTGGTCACATATGCTCACATGCACACAAACAGCTGGATCAATACTAAAGGGCAGCGTGCATGCAGATGAGGCCTATGCACATTCACTGTGACTGCTGTGTAGAATGATCCAGAATTAATTAGTGGACTCGGTGCTGTCGATCATGCTGAAGAACTCAATAGGATTAATATGGCTTTTGTGCATGCTGAGCTTTCATCTTGTCAGCTCCAGGTTTTTTTTTTATTTTTTTTGCTTGGGTCTCTCTGACGTTGGCGGTGTGGAAGAGGCGAAGTAGTCAACGCTCTGATCTTGAAACAGAGAGCAGAGCAGATAGAGGGGGGAGACGGTATAGATGCTGAGGTCCTGAGGTTCTGGTTCAGACGTTTGCTCACCAAATGTAGCTCTTATCAGTTGGACGACCCTCGCTGGTTTGATGTAGGAAGGCTTGTGTTCTACTCAGAAAACACACACACACACACACACACACACACACACACACACACACACTGTGAGCCTTTAAGACAAGCTGCATGGAGGCTGTTTTACTATCAGGTATGGACTGCTATAATAAAAGGGCAGAAGTAAGACCCATTCCAGGTCTCTTTTTGCTCTTTCCCTTTAACTAGTGAACAGATGTTGCCCTTAATGGTTCTGGAAAAAGGTTTTAGGAGACATTCCAAAATAATAAAATTGTAAATGAGGTATTTATGAGAGACTCTGCTTATGCTATTTAAAAGAGTAGGTTCCATCTGCTTAGATTTTTTTAACAGGTTATTTAAATTAAAAAGAAAATATAAAGTTTAGAATTTTGAATCATGCAAGCTAAATTACATAAAACCTCTATGCTTCTCATTAAGCGTTGCAAGGATGGCATATTTTCTTAGGCCAGTTCAGAAGTTAGTATCAAGCTGGTTCTCTGGGAGAAAGGTCTATGTGGATTTAGATCATTGCACATAAAAACGACTGTGCTTAATAAAAATTCATGCAATTTACACATTTTGTTCATCATGATAAGCCTCACAAAAGAACCTAACCTCAATGAATTTTTAGGCTTAAATCTAGTCAGTAAGAAAGCTGTTATCCAGCTATTAAGAAACCACAACATTCTGGTTCGACTTTGCCCGTTTCACACTGGAAGCATTTGGCACGCATGTCCGCTCAGGAGAGTGTCGCTACAGCTTTCACACCAGGCATGGATATGGAGATGAAACTCTGCAGCTTTCTTTCTCCAGTGTTATCATCGTGCATGTAGTGACGCTGCTTCATATTAACTTCTGTGTGCTTTAATGCACCTCTTTAATCGATGCTGCTTACACTTTTTATCTTGATAGTATCAGGGTTACAAATGTAAAGGGCTCTTTTTAGCACTTTGTTAGCAATCATCCTTTAATAAACCCAATGAAGCTTTGAAATTCAAAATATCAGAAACATTTCATGTTGCAAAATGAAACATTCAAATCCTGTGTGTTCACTTAGCGCCTTATTTCAGGTATTTCAAAAGGTGTTCTAAAATCCCATAGACTGTGGGACTTACTGTAGAAACTAGATGTTAACTCACTTCCTCATTCTAGGATTCACTCCTGCATCATTTTATTATAAATTAATGTAAAAACTGTATTATTTACAGTGACCATAAATTACAAAGACACCCTCCATCCCTACCACAGTCCTTAGTGCCATAAAGCTGTTCAAATGGAATTTTGAAGTAATGCTCTGGTCCGCAGTTTTAGTTCTTAAGTATGATGAAACAGGTTTTTCTTGGAGTAGACAAACATGTCACAATGCTACTAATTTAGTTGTTTTTTAAAGTAATATGACAACCTATGCAGTATTTTATCATCCAATCTAACTGAATTATATAGTAATTGCAATATTTGTCTTAATACCATCATCACGGCTTTGACCACAGTTTGCACTCCTTATATAGTTACACTGAGATATTTTCATGCAAATACAAGTAAAAGTAACACAAGTAAATCTAATTTATATTTTTTTTAAGTCCTAAATATTTTCAATACATTTTACATTATCCAGTGGAAAGGACAACTGCTGTAAGGGTGCTGGGTCAGCTAGTTATATTTTTCATTTCAGTTTAATGGTAAAATATATCTTGAACCAATAAATACAACTATAGAACAGCACAATGTAAAATAAAGCTGGGCTGAACTGAAGGTTCTGTCAACAAACACTGCAATCCATCAGGTGTATAAAGGCAACAGTACATAGCCATTTTGTTTCATGGTTGTAGTTTGCATAACGAGAGAGAAAAGCTGTTAAAAATGACCTTTCTGATTTGCAATCATAATGATCCCAGAATACGCTGCAAGAAAATGAGTCATTTTTTGTGATTGTTTTGCGTGGGAGTCCTCTGGTCAACCTGAGGAGCTGCAAATGGAGGCCCAATGTCAATACATGTAGTACCCTAAGTGTCCACTTGAGGCTGGCTGCAGAAACCTGACACCTTAATGATTGTGTGCAGGGAAAATCATTTTTTTACAGCCTGAATACACATCCATAGAGCCTGGTTCAAAAAGCAACTTCAGTCTAAATATAAAATACATCTATGTGCTCTCATTGAGAGGGGGGTGGATTTTTGTTTTTAGCTGTTTTTACTTTTACTGACGATTACTGAGGATTAACGGATATAAAAATGCAGCATTGCTATTGATCAGACAGCCTTAGGTCCCACCTCAACAAAGCCTCTCTGTCTGTGATAAGGTTGAGCTAAAATTTGGTTGGGATGGCACATGCAGTATGTCAGCGTCCTTTAGAGGGCAGCAACAGTGTTTCATAGGCTGCTATGTTAATCAAACAACTAATGTGACATGGTGTTGTCCAATTCTTCAGTCTATGGCTTTTAAGTCGGTAGTGTGTTGACAGTTTTCTACTGCTACAGCAACTTACCTAGCCATGCTAGCTGTGTAGAACTAGCTCCTTAATGATGAAAAGGTCACTTGCTTTGAAACATTCTGTTTGGTTGGTAGCCAGGACCTTTTTCTTTTTTTCTCCATCTCTCTCTGCCCCATCTTTTCTTCCTCTGACTGTCTATTTCACCTGGCAAGAATGTAGTCAATGTAAGTTTATGCAGCAGGTAGATGGTTGCTTTGCGTGTCACAAGCACAGCTATGATAAAATGTTTGCAGATGGCGGCCTTGACTCTTCTGAAACAATAAACCAACTGTGATAGTCGCACCTGCATATGGTGATAAGTTTATTCAGAAAGCTGTATCATTTTTTTTAGCTGTTCACACTGATGCTCACGGCAGGCCAAAAAGACCCCCGGCCACCAGCAAATGTCCCTCTGCTTTGTCTCACGGTCTGCCCTTGATTGATTCAGTGGTTCGGGTTATGTTTCAGCTTGTAAGGCTGGAGGCCTGGATCCAGTTCCTTCACTTTCATCATGTGTCCTTGGGCAAGACACTTAACCCCACATGGCTGTGCTGTTGGCAACACATCTGTGAATGTGTACAAACTTTATTAGATTTTACTGATGAACACTTAACATAAACCAGTGAGTGGGAACCTTGGGTGTAAGGAGCACTCTGAGGCATCAGGTGACTAAAAAAGTGCTATACAAGCCCCATTTCAGTTGCAAATATTCCTCAGTGCGTCTCCTTATCATGATTTGATTCAACCCAGACTGCTCTTTCCTCTCAGTTTATAGCATTTGTCAACCTCCTTCTAAAAAATATGCAGCCACCCAGCGCACTCTCCATTTCAAACCAGAAGCAAGACTAGCAGCTTTAGCATCTGCCAGCCTTTAATTAGCTACTTTACAGGATTAAAGTCTGTTACTCACTCTGGTTAAGAACTCTGCGTTGTAATTATTTTGGGGGCGGCAATTATTACATTGACCCACAGCTGGCTTCTGGTTTTATAGCTAATGAAGCTTCACAGGCGTGTTTGTTGTGTCATGAAAAGTCTTATAAGGCTAAACTATTCTAACAAAGTCTTTCTACACAGAGAGCACAGAAATAACTCACACTGAAAGGGAAATAAAAGGTTATAATAAAACTACATGTCACAGAGGCGGTACGCCCTTTATGTTTGTATGTATGAGATGAGATTTAATGGCGGCCTGGCGGCTTGCTAATGATGCGTCTGCCATGTTGTTATTCTCTTTGATCCAGAGCACCTTTATATGCTGGATGGTGATGCATTTTCCACAAAAGAAAGATTGAATATTTATAATATCCACACAGAAAATAGGTAAACAATAGAAACCTTAGTCTCCAAGGAGGCTATTTTACATCATGCCTTGTTTAGAACACTGGCTGGTAAATAAAAGAAGGCCTTGCTTAATATATGAGGCATTTTTGGGAGCTAAAAGCTGTGATATGCAACCATGCCCTTCTCAAAAGAAACAGTCAAAAAATTTAGTTTCTTCCTTGAGTGCAGTTTAATTTGAGCATATGGCTAGCACTTACATTGTCCTGGGAATGGAAAACATTATATATGTATAGACAAATGTATGTGCTACAACTTGGGACAGAGATTTCTTATTTAAATTGATGATTATATCCTTATCAATACATCTGAATGATCCAAGCCTTCAACAGTGATGCAGTACTGTTGGTTTAAGGGTTGGTTGAAGGGCTGGTTGGCTGGATGGATGGGTTGTTAGTTGGTTGGTTGGCTGGGTTGTTGGATGGATGGATATATGAATGGTTGGTTGGTAGATGGAATGTTGGTTGTCTTTGTTGGTTTAATGAATGGTTTGTTGATGGGTCTGGTGGTGGGATGGATGGGTGGATAGATGGATGAACTGTTGGTTGATTGGTTTGGTAAATTGGTTAAATGGTGGTTGGTTGGTTGGTTGCCTAGATGCATATATAGATAGGTGGATGGGTGGTTGGATGGTGTTTTGGCTGGTTGGCTGTTAATTGGGTGGTTTGCTCAGTGGATGGGAGATTGGTTGATAGGATTCTAAGATTGGATTTCTATATTTGAACACCAGTGCAGGCTTCAAAGTTATGCTGTACTAATAGGGTAAATGATATTGTCCAAACATAAAATTACAGATTTTTACTCACTAAGCAGACGTGTTAAATTTGACAGAGTTTTTTTTTTTTTTTTTTATCTCTCATTAAAAAAGAATACCACTGACACAGAACTTACACAAGATAAGTATTGACTTAATTTAATCCAATAAGTTGCTGCAATAAAAAGAAATACCTTCTTAAAACTAAACTACATGCTGTGAAAGGGAAATCAAGTGACAAGGTCAAGGAAGTCAAGGAAAAATTTTCATTTTTAAAAATCTTATGTGACAAAAAATTCAAATAATTTGCATTTATCGCTCAGCTCTATGTTCTTACAGTGGCTGCTTTAAAAGGAGAGGATAGACTGTCAAGCAACAGCAGCAGTCAATGTGACTTGCAGCAGGAGCCAGAGTTAAAAAAAAATAAACATTTATATATATAAATGTATTTTTGTTTGCTTTGTCATTTTTGTTTCTTTTGTAACACCTAAACAGTGACAAGGTACCAGATTTTAGTTTAATATAACTTGCATAATAGTCTTTCTTTCTTTTCTTTTTTTCAAAATTGGCAAAAAGAGCATGAGTCTTGCAATGAATTGTAGTTTGTTGGTTGCCAGTTTGGTTGAGCTGAGGTTAAGAGTATTAAAGAATAACGTAAACCTTAATCAATAATTTTTTGACTTTTTAACTTAAAAATACTTTTTTTCTTTAAGTAGGATTCAAAGAGTCACACATGATTACAAAAGAGTACTGAGTTCTATAACAGCAGCAGGGTTGCCAGATCTTGCATGAGAAACAAGTAACCAGAGTGATAGAAATATTCCCAAGTGTTGTGAATTTGTTTTTTTAAATAAGTGATAGAGTAGACACTCAAAACAAGCAACCTAATGCAACATCATATGTAAGAAAGAGGAGACTGGTCCAGGGAAGATATACTTTAAAATAAGTGTGGGAACTTGCTTCATCAGTCAACTTTACAATACTGTACAATTTGTATGGATTGTACATTTAGGGAATGAGTAACACAGCTAAACCTGTAGGCAGTGCCCCAAAAAATGTGTCAAAATCCCCTTTTTCCCTGGAAGAAAGCCTACAGATCCTCAGTGAAGCAAGAGTGAGGAACTGGCCTTCTTCCTTTTGGGACACCCACTATGCAGCCTGTCTTTGACTTCACCAGTTTCCTGGAACTTTGTCCTAAGATTGGAAATGGTTCCAGGGCTGACGTGTGGGGTGCTACCCACACATTTAGCCATGTTGCTCATTCCTAGCATGTCTATCAAGTTTTTTTAAGAGTATAGATTAAATCTTGGCTGCATTTCATAAGCAGCCATCAGCAATAAACTGTAACTTGTAATTCTACATTTCCAACAGTGATTCTATAAAACAGCTTGTATTACTATACAGTAGGGACTGACACAGGGAGTAAGGCAAGCCCGAATTAGCAGCCTCAGAAACATATCCAAAGGAACACAACTCTTGATGGACAGTTTACCTGACAAACAAGCCCAAAGTCACTTAGAATTACATTTTGCAGCATTGACTTCAGGTTAAGTGTGTCCGCATGTACACAGCAACTCCTAACTTATTTCAAATTTTAGCCAAAGGGAGCATAAAATGACATTTTATCCCCATGCTGAAGTGATAAACGGTCATATTTATCATCTCCATGGTGAGGTCCAAAGCCCTCTTACACAGTGATGAGATTCTCTAAAGAATTGCTTTGGAAGGCGATCTAACTGTGCACCGCATGCTTCCCTGGATACACTCAGTGATTCATACAATATGTTGAGATTGTGGGCTTCGGTCAAGGGCATCTCAGCAGTTTCTCTTCAAAGACCGAGCAGCATGTTGTAAGGAGGCAGGAATGCTGTACATACAAATTCTTACCACACAAAGGGCATAACAACCCCATCGACAACACTCAACCTCTTCATGATATACATTAGTAATATGAGTGGTTTGAACTGGTTGTTTGGGGGCGGCAGTAGCTCAGGGGGCGGCAGTTGCTCAGCCCATAAGGACCTGGTCTGGGGACCGAAGGGTGGCCGGTTCGTATCCTGACCAAACCATGATTAGAAGTTGGTTTGGTAGCTGGAGAGGTGCAAGCTGACTTCCTGGGCTCTGCCGAAATGCCCCTGAGCAACGCACTGAACCCCCAAACTGCTCGGAAGCGCTTCTTCAGGAGCAGCAAGCCATCACTCTGACATCTCTCCATTACTGCATGATCATAGGACCTGTTTGTGCATGTGCATGTGTATTTCAGCCTATGTGTGTAAAGCATGTCTCAACAACAGAGTGTAAAGAATCTGAATTTCCTGTGAGGGATTAATAAAGTATGTCTTCTTCTTCTTTCTTCTCCATGGTTCAATAGAAAACATGATAACATGCATCTGATACACCTTCTTATTTGCTCCCTTCTGCATTCATAAAAGTATATTTTACTCTATATTTTGAAAGAGAAATTAAAATGTCAGCAGCTTTGTTAATGAATTACAATGATCATTTTTTCCAACTTGTTTAGAGTTGCAATCCAAGCATCATTATAGGTGATGTTTTGTATTTGCAGCTGTAAAAATATCCCTTAATTTCATAATACTGGAAATAATGGCTATCCTTACCCTTGCTTCTGGCTGATCATACAACCTAACTCTTTGACAAGGTCTAAGGATAAGGATGCTATGGTGGCTTCATATGATTTTCATTTAGCCTTGTTTCAAAAGGCAGTTCATTATTCTGTTATTGTCTTTGACAGCTGGTAAAATTGGCTTGCTAGGCCTCAATTCTTTATACATTAAAGTGGATAAATGTGTTCTTGAAAAGGCTTAAAACAATGTCTGAAAATCTGGAAAACTAGAATTTTATCATTCATATAAATGCAAAATAGTCCCTTCAGCATGTGCTACAATATCTTAATGATCAGTAAAAAAAATATCATATCTAAAGTCCTATATGATCAGACAGAAAGCTGTATTTCTCTGTCATATTTATCCCAAAATATGCAGCAATGTGTTTAAAACTTTGTAAACTTTAAAAAAGGACACATTTAAACTTGACAGGCCACATTTTGTGACATTTTCAGAGCTTATAAATAGGGCAAAAGCAAAAAAAAAAGTCACACTTTCTGATTAGAATTGTCCCCTTGAGGATTTTATAGAGATTACTGAAAATTACAGAATTTGCAACTAAGAAAACTAATATACCTTAAATAGTTCTAGCTGTAATGTATTGATTTTCAAATGCCCAAGGCACACCTAGACTTCCTCTGTGCCTTGGCCCACTATTTGAGAGCCACTGCCTTTGCGAACATGTGTCAGTTAATTAATATATTCCAACAATCAATCAATCTTAATTTGTGAAATGCCTCCATCTGGGAGCTACGAGCAAGACAACAACAGGAAGTAGCTGCTTGTACAGAGATTAGCAAAGATGCTAAAAGCTTCAGTAGCAGTTTTATCAGATCTGGACCACATTTCTTTATTAAATTAAAAACAAATAACACTGAAAGAACTTCTCGATGGAAAGAATATGTTTTGCTCCTCCTCTAACATGTTTTGCAAGAGTTTAACCATGTCAGTAGCGCCCGGCCACAACATTATCTGATTGGCCTGCAATGCATGTGATAGGAGGAATGATCATCCAATTACCTCCCAGATATGCTTTTCAATGGTTCTGCCTATTCCCAAAGACTGTCTATGGGCTGTTGCCCAGATGGAGTCGTGAAATATATTGAACTTGCCATCTCGTGTGTAGGGATGGAAATTAAAAACCAGTTCCAGTTGAGAATTGAAAACAACTCCCTCAAGGAATCACTATCATAAGATTTTTTTTATTGCTCAATTCCTTCCAATTTGATCTGCATGCCTTGCAAATGAAGGATGTCAAGCTCTCATCAGAGGCAGTCAGTAGAAATGACAGCGAAGAAGTCAGAGATAAGAACAGAACAGACAAACTGTGGCCTAATTTTAGACAAAATGACTCTTACTGCATGCTTTGTGGGTAAAAACAGTGACGTACATTTGACATTGCTGCCACTGAAAACCTGTGTAGGCTGACTTTTGCTCACACAAAAAATCATCAGGAATCGAAAAGGAATCATTTGAGAATTTAACCAATAAGCAGTATCGATGATAGAATTGGTATCAATAAAATCGTATTAATTCCCAGCCTTATGGTGTGTCAGGTTAGACATTGACAGGCCCCTCCAAATTTGCATTGCTGGCACCTCGCCTGATTTCCCCGTTTAACCAGTCATCTAAACCAGATCTCCATAATCTGCTCCATATTTGCATTGACTTTTTGTCCCCAGTATCCATGTGTAACTGCTGGTTATTGTGACGTCTCCTCCACATTGATCAATAAGAGATGTCAGCTCTGCTTCGGTTCTGTGTCGGTTGTTTTGTATCAGGAAACTGTAGGTTGTGTTCAGAGATTGACTGTAAATAGAGATGCTGTCCACTGTCACTGTGTGTGATTGAAGGTTTGAAACGGTTAAAGAGAGGTGATGTTAGTGTGTGATCTCCACAACCTCACTCTGCTCTCTACAAAGGTCTG
This sequence comes from Cetoscarus ocellatus, assembly GCA_037902135.1. NCBI lineage: Eukaryota > Metazoa > Chordata > Actinopteri > Labriformes > Labridae > Cetoscarus > Cetoscarus ocellatus. The sequence continues at coordinate 21,399 of JBAMNC010000364.1, forward strand.
ATTTGTTCTATATGTGTGTGTGTGTGTCGGGGGGGAGTGTGTGTTATTCCCTCCCATTCTTGTTCTGGAGAATCAGCTGGAAGGCCTGAAGAAGTCATTACCTTTGGATGGAGCCATAATGGATTTTCGCTCCACTAAATCACTGTGGCTCTTTTGGCTGTTGGAGTTTGATCACCGACCGTTTCTGGGCGGCCAATAAAAACTCTGTTTTTATTTTTTTTTCTTCTTTATGTGGATGGAGCGTGCAGGCGTGTGTATGAGTGTGTACAAGAGTGTGTGTATGAGCTGCATTCAATTGATTTGCTAGCATTTCAAGGCCCAGCGCCAAGTCTGTCCACTGACTGCCTTGCATTTACAGCTCTGACTGATATACTCCTGCTCTCTTTATGTGCGTGTAATTGTGCTTTTATTTAAGACACTCTGCCTGTCTGCATGCATGCACTTTTGTGCACGAGAAAATGGACTCATACTGTAAAAAACCAAGAAAAAAAGTTGTTCTGATCAATATGTGGTGGACTTACCCCTCGGACAAAACATCCTGTAGTCTGAGCTGTCGGTCCATCCCTGACATTGTGATTCTCTCCAGCGGGTTTTGAAGTGTCTCTCACACAGAGTTTTGTCAGCAGGGAATCAATAATGCTTCTTTAGAAACAGACACTCAGCATGTCAGTAATAAGTATCACGCTTCCCTGTTATCTTCTCTTATGTTGTGGAGGAAAATTTACTCCACCCCTGCTGCTGTAAGTGAAGCCGATATACAACTAAATGTATATCATTCTGTCACCACGCTTATCTTACCGCACAGACGTGTTGTAGAAAGACTTATTGACTGCAGCGTCTATTTTCTGCCGCAAAGTGCAATAGATCTGGCTTTTAAGAGTGTGACTGACGATAAAAACAGAAAACTAAGCAAAGATAAAAAGGATTAAAGGGCTTTTTTTATGCAGCCTACACACTACGCTTCCCAACCTTTTCTGCTTTGGAGACCCCAGCAGAGCTGATTTTGGACCCTTTTCATGGGAGCTGAAGCACCTTCAAATTTCATCTTAAAGCTCATTTATGCTCACTGTTTGTGCAAAAACAGAATTTGCATCCTAAATGCATTTACCATCACTGGCTGTATTCTGTGGACAGTGTGTGGACAGTTTTTATTTCCTTTATTAATATGTTTGACTTAATTCACAGTCAAAACTCAAATATTTAATTCTATATGAGTTTCATGTTTGTGATAAACATGACAGCTTGTTACCTCCGCCAAGGAGGTTATGTTTTTCCCTTCATATGCTTGCTTGTTTGTCCGTTTGTTTGTCTGTTAGCAAGATTATGCAAAAACTACTGGACAAATTTTGCTGAAATTTTCAGGAGATGTTGGTTATGGCCCTACTTAAAAGTCATTAGATTTTGGTGGTGAACCGTATATTTTTCTGGATGCAAAAAATTCACAAAATTTTTAAAAATCCCATAAGTTAACATTGGGCAGAAATTTTAAAAAATCGTATCTCTGTAATTTTTTTTTAACAGATTTGCTTCCAATTTCACAGGATAATATGGGGTCCAAGTCTCTATAACCAAGGTAAATTTCATCTGGATCTGATTCAGATTGACGTCACAAAAAAGCATCTAACTTTATAATGGGAAAATCCACTGACGACATTCAATAATTCATATAAAATCAAATATTATGTGTTCAAAATGTAAAGTTTCCAAAACTTGTTGTGTTCATACAGGATAACAACCTCCATGTATGTACTGAATTTGGTCTTGATCCTCGCACTATTGTTGATCTGGTGATCCAGAATTGTATCTTTTACAGGGGTTGTGGAAAAACCACTGCTGGTTCTGAGCAGGATCTGAGGTCTGCGCTCTTTGAGTGATATTCTAGTTAGCATTAGTATCAGGGTTTTTAAACCAGCGCTTCAGCATTTCAGGCAAAGGACTGTTTCCCCCACCCTGATGCCTCAACTATAACATACATTTACATATTTAAAATGTCATACACTATACCTTTAAATTTATCACTAATTATCACAGCATGGGATCTTTTTTGTCTTTAATTATTGGTTTAAGTGTTTTCTTGCAAGTTTCCTGTCACACTTAGACCCTAAGCTCAACTGAATATCAGTGTTATTGACACGAGGCAGCACAAAAAGAGGGTGAAAAATAAAGTTTGCGATTTCCTGTGTTAACCCTGAATAACACAGCTATTTAAAAGTACTACATTTTGGAAATGAAACCGTCCTGAACTCATTCTGAGGGTCCCGGTAGGGCTCGGGAATCAATGCCACATTGTGCTGCATGCTGGGTATTTCTGGGGCTCATCCACAGTGACTGTTGGCAGCTGCTGTGTGTTTATATAAGGAGCAGATGATACAGACACTATTTTTGGCTTCCTTTCATAGCAGAGTCGAGACTGAAAATATACAGTGACAAACAAAAGCGAAGGTAAATGTCAGGAAGAAGTGACAAATGATGGAGGGAAACAATTTGGATTGACATGACATGTACAACTGGGAGATGTTATTTTCTATCCAGCAGGAGTTCAAAGATTCATTTTTATTTCATGAACTGAGAGGAACTTGATGTATTTCGGTATCAGCCTAAAAGTTATTTTTAGTTTGATTTAGTACAGTAAGAGTTTATCTGTCCCTGCAATATACCTGACCAAGGCTGTAGATCTGATTTAAGATACAAAACCCTCTTAGAGAAATCTTTTGTATTGTCAAAGACCAACATATGTGCAAAATTATACACCTTTTGTGTATCACTTCATTATGATGCTGACTGACCTCTGCATGTAGATTGAAAGCTTAGCACTAATTTTAATATCAACTGCAGATGGTATTTTTATAATAAAATTGAATTATTTTTTTGTCTTTTTCTTGTATCAAAATGTATGCAACTATCTACAAAGTGAGCATTTGATCACAAAATCTGGTTCCATTTCATGAGCCTAAACGGTTTAATCTTCTTGTGTCCAAACAACTTTTATTTAGTTATTTGTGTTTCCAAGAGCACATCTTTTTCATGAACTACCTTGAAAGTAAAAACTTTCACCAAGGTATTTCTGCACATTGTTTGGCAAGCTATTGTCAAAATGGGGAGAACTGCTCTTTTGCCCACTGTTAACAAATCCTTGAAAAAATACATGGAGCCACATTTGGATCAATTCTAAAATCGAATCACTTCTTCTGTGTACCATGACCAATATCACCACAAGATATCATCAGAATTCCTGTTTTTGGGGTTTTAAAGGCATTTGTAGTCCTTGTTCTTCTGATGAGGACTACAGAAATGGCTGGGGACCTTAATTCATGCATGTTTCATAGTTTTTTGAGACAACAAACAATAATTCACAACCTACTGCAACAGTCATGAGGACTAACTTGACCAAATTAGACAGTTATGAAGAAATTCTCAAACAAAAGGTCACAGCCTAAGCCAAGCCTTGGAAATTTTGAAGCTGCTCATTTTTGAACTGCCATGTTGTAGTTCCAAAGTAGCTTAATAATAGCTTTTTACTGAAGCTAATTACATTTTAGCTTAAACATAAATATACAAATTCAAATTTGCTTTAAACATCTTGTGTACCTTTGAAACCCCAAAACTCACGAGACTTTACGGCTAGAACAGAATGGTCTGTATAGTAGGGTGACCATAATCTGAAAACCCAAAATGAGGACACCCTACTGGGCCTCTTTGAGAGATTGCAAAAATACCCAAAGATGCTCAAAGATGTTGAAGAATCTTAATAAACCATACATTTATTTAAAATGTTCCTTTTCTGTTTGAAGTGAAAATTTTCGATGATGTTAACATGAATAATGCCTCACAACATACTTGAATAAAAAAATAAAATAGAGGTAGCCTATTCCTTAAAAATGTATCTCTCTTATGCAAAAATATAAATAATGCCTCAAAACTTAGGTTAAACAAAAAGAAAAATAAAGGCATTCTTCAGTGGGGTTTTTAAACAACAGAACAAGAGAGGTCACCCATCCTTGTTTTATTTTGGCTAAAGTTAGAGTATAAATGAAGACTCAAAGCTAAAGAAAAAGAAAATGAGAGGTAGCATATTCTTATTGTTTTCCTTCAGGCTTTGTCTTCCTTGTCCTTTTCTATCATTCAGCACATAAGCATGAAAGTCTTTTCATTCAGTGTCTTTGAAATTGTACTGGACCAACAGAAGCCCTTTTAGTGACTCAACTGACAACTGGTTCCTCTTCTTGGTCCGTTGGCTCTGCATCAGTGAGAAAATCCTCTCAACATCTGCATTATTAGAGGGAAGTGCGAAGACAAACTGCAGTCTTCAGTAGCTCTGAGTAACATGCTATGCTTTTGGCTTGCTCAAAGTATTTTGTCCACATTTGGTGTACCTGCTTGCCTCTGAACTCTCCATCACTGTTGCACCTTTCTGAGAATTTCTTAACACTTTACATCATCAGTTTGTACCCCCTTCTCTCTCAAGTACTTGATGTAGGCCTTCACATCATTCCAATCAGGTGTCTCACTCAGATCCATCCACATGAATAGGGAGAACTCTCCCATGGGAGCCATCCACTTCTCCAGATACTGCAGGCATGCTGTGTATAGACCTTAAAATAGATAATAATAATATTTTAAAAAGTCTTTATTGATTAAGCACCTCTCAAAAACAGGGTCATAAAGTGCTTCAGACATGAATACAACACATTAGAGAAACTAGCAATAATTAAAAAAAATAATAATGCAAAACAGGAATTTTAACTAAACAGAAATATTGACCTTGCACATCAGCACTGAACTCGTCACAGGCCTTGTCATGCCCAACTTGGCGCTTTTGTGCCAGTAGTTCTTGACTTTGATGGACATGATGAAGGACAGTGTGGATGCAGTACAAGATGTTCCTCACTTCCACAACGTAATTGTTTTCCTTTTCCATTTCTTTAATGTTTTCATGGAGCTCACACATTCGTGAATGCATAAGCCAGAGGTAAATCTCACTGAACTCATTCTCAAACAAGCTACTTGATTGCTACAGGTGTCTTAAGCTGAGACAAAAACATGCCTTTAGTGCTGAAAATATCTGCAGCAGCCTGTAAATGTGAGGGAATAGTGACAGCCATCGTGTCTTGCTGTGGGAGAGGAGCGTTCTGTATTGAATGTCAACAAACTCACAGTACTCCTTCAGATTCTCAGTGTGCACAGTGTAAATGTGGAAGGATTGGTAGATTTTGTACAAAAAATTCTCAATTTCAACATCTGGTGTGTCTGCACCATGATGGACACAATTATTCACTCTGTGTGCTGGACAACCCACACCGATCAGAGATGTGTTCTGCAGCAAATATTAATATAAATATTAATGGTCTGTAAACAAACTGAAAAAAAAAATGGACATTTTAGGAAATTTCATAAAATCCACCCAAAAATAATTTTATGAGCAAAAAGGAGGACATGTCTGGGCAAAAGAGGACATAAGGTCACCCTACTGCATAACACATTTCCAGAAGTCAATCTTCATCTTGCTCACACTTAAAACTAAAATGTGAAATGGTTCGACCTAATCTACTTTGCAAAGCAGAACTTTATATTTCCGAAAAGTTACTGCACTTAAATGTACTTAAAAACATTGATTGGTATCGTACTCCTTAACTGGTGTGCTATTTTTTGATGGGAGTTCTTGTAGGTGGTGAAAATACCCTCTTCTTGGTAGAATACTTCCCTGTTTGCGGCTATATCTGACTTTTACAGACTGTGGCTTACTGAGGGAGAGGAGAGAACGTTCTACTGCATCTAAGGTACTTAGTGGCCATATAGAGCTCATACAACCCAACTTCAAAAATACTGAACTATCCCTTTAAGGTCTTATATATATATATATATATATATATATATATATATATATATATATATATATATATATATATATATATATATATATATATATATATATATATGTATACTGTGTTAAAGATCTACAAGAAATGTCCCAAAGATCTGCCACTAGATCAAGATCTACAAACCCTGTTTTAGACCATAAATGGATGCTACAGTTTAACAGCATAGTCATTAGCTGGGCTGGCAGACTGCATAATAACAGCAGACTGCAGTTAGACGACTAACTACTGCAGAGATCAGTACATACTGTGTTCATCAGAACTATGTAGAGGACGGTTTCAAAAGCAGCAGTTGTTTAACAGCATCAGGAAGGCAATGTACAGATCCTGCTATGTCAAGATGTTTCAGACCTGAAATGTGCATATGGCTGCACTGAAGTTCTTTTATTTTAAAAGCTTCATCTTCTTCTCTCCATGGGAATCCTTGCATTTTGATATAATGCCTCAATCCTGAAAGTACCTCCAGGACAGATTTGGTGACTTGAGAACCAGTTTAGCTCTTTCTTGGGTAATTCCTGTTAAACTCTAATTTAAAAAGACACAAAGGTTGTTTCATTACCCTTTGTTATTTTTAGAAAGCCTCAGGTTTAAGGCGGTTTTTATTCATGTACGGTTTCCCTCTCACTCTCATCCTCCTTCTCTGACCAGGCTCTGTTGCAGTTGTTTTTGTAGGTTAGTCAAGCAAATGCTTTGGATGTAAACTTTTGCTAAAAGCAAAATTTGTAAAATCTGTTTAATTTCAACTATGTCTCTGCCTGAAAATTTAAAGGGTGATAAACGTGTACATTTTATCAACGTTATTACATACAGAACAGTCAAGCACACAGCTCTCTACGCTGTCCCTGTTTACGATCAATTTTTACGATGTCACCAATCAGTTTTAACCAAGCAAGACTTTCTTTACCTTGATGTAGCTTAACTGGAAAAGGAGTATCACAGAAAAAAAGAAACTACTTTATTCTGATTTGTGTGAGCTGAACTTTGAACTCCAGCTCATTTTAAGTAGGAAAATGTTGCATGTTTTTCCTGAGGCAAAACACGTTTCCAAAATGCTTGAAAATACAATGTTGATCACTAGTTGTAAAATTCCCACTGAGGGCTGCCTAACAAATGAGGCTTTCTCCAGAAATACAGTTAAACAGCTTAGCTTGGCAAAAACACCAGATAATTGTGGAAACTGCCGGCCTGTCTCTGTCCAGAAATAAAGCCAGATGACAAATTCCTCACTCCTGAATTGAATGAATGAGTGAATGAACCTTTATTGCCCCTAAGGGAATTTGTCTTGCACAGAGAGCATAAATACACAAACTACATAGGACAACAACAACCACACAAGACAAGACAGCACATAATAACATTTAACAGTTAGTCAAGAATAAAGTCTTAAAATACAGCTATAATAATCTAGTAGATAAAAAGATCACTAAGTGGTCTTAAAAGTGCAGCGTGCCAAGTGATTAACTGATTGATTAATTGATTAAAACATCAATTAACAAGTGATGTCATGATGAATGCTGGGTAATTGCTTTTTTTCTTCATAGATGTGGCCAGAAGTCCAAAGGTGACTCTAGTAAGTTACTTGACCTGCCCAATATGAGAAACAGATTCAACATTGTTTTAGAGATTAGATAAGATTAGATCGAACTTTATTCATCCCTTGGGAAGACTCCTTCAGGGAAATTAAGGTTCCAGTAGCATTGTAATGTGCAAAGGTATAAAAGAACACAGGATAGAAAAAAGTAAAAACAATTAGCAGACATAAAATCTCTCATAAATGTAAATAATAAATAATCAAATAAAATAAAATATACAATATGGCTACTGACTGACTAGTAATACTACTGCTCCTTCCCGTCTTCTGTCTTCCTGTTACTCCCCCCCAGTGAGGAGTTGTATAGTCTGATGGCCTGAGGGACAAAAGAGTTTCTCAGTCTGTCTGTCCTGCACTTAGGAAGGAGCAGTCTTGGGCTGAACAGGCCCCTATGGTTACTGGTGATGGTGTGCAGAGGATGACTGGCATCGTCCATGATGTCCAGCAGTTTGTCAAGTGAAATTATTATTAACTTACTGTTTTCACACCAGCCTTGAGTTTTAAACCACAGCCTTCAGCTGTTAAGATTAAGTACACGCTCACAACAAGTAGCTTCCCAAAGATCTCAAGGCCTTTAACTCTTTAGTACTTTAATACTAAAAGTGCTGACAGGTTCAAAAACCTGATTCATAAATGCTGAGACAGCAGTGAGTCAGGGTCGGATGAAGGGTCAGTGTCAGTGAGGAGGTTACCTGTGAGTCAAGGTGAGCAGAATCTTGTAATTAACTGCAGCCATGAAGCTATTTAGTGAGAACTGTTGCTCAGTGAAGGCTGCTGGTGCAGCAGGGAACATTGGCTTCACAGGAAGAAGGTTCCTGATATGAATGCCTGTTGGAAAGGGGTTTTCATGGAGTCTACATGCATGGATTCTTTTCAGCTTTCACCAACAGCATAAATATATGCTCCTCAAGGTAAATTAGTGACTGTATTTCCTGCAGATATGAGCATCAATGTTTTTTTTCTCTATATGTCAGCTCAGTATAATGAAACACGAGCAAGACCTAGCCACAGTGGATCAAATCTGAAATTCTGTACTGAACCAAAAACAGAGCATGAAGATAGTTTTAAGTCGTCTTCACACCTAAAGTTTGGCTGACTTGGTTTGCTTCAAGTAATATAATTATTTAGTTCAAAGTATTGGAAGTACCTTGTGCCATAAAATAAAGATAAAGCTGCATTATCTGCTGGCACTTGCATATAGACGTGAGTGATGTGAAAACATATTCCACATGGATTTGTAGACGTTCACCTGTTAAAAACACTGGAGGCCGGCAGTTCTGGCAGTACCAGCAATGCTAACACTAGCCACACTTTGCTTAATGCTGTCAGTGAATGCTACATTAGCTTTTCTGTTGTGATAATCAGCCAGATCCAAGCTACAATTCATTGTCTTTTGGTTTGCTTGCCTTGTTTGGTTCGTTTTTCTTTCACATCCTCCCCAAACCAAACTCTCATCGGATCATCGGTCTGCACTTGAGTTTGTGTGAGCTTTAATAAAGTTCGTCTGGTCTGAACCAAAAGTGTTAGCACCCTTGTTTACCATGTCAGCTAGGTTCATATGAAAGTGGTACAAAACAGGCCTTGAAAGGTAATGGATGGACTGATGTTGCTTGTTCTTCTTTGTCAGCAGTCGGCTAAGATATTCATTGTTGCATTTTTCAGACATTTCTAAGTTTAAGTTTTGACTGAATCCACACTGACAGCTTTCGTGTTCTTCGAGAGACAGACAGACATGGAGGTAAATCACAGAAATGTCCACTGACAAATTCATATATATGGACACAAACACACACTCACATGCAAACCATGCCCTGCAGCCTCCTGCAAGCCTCTGTGATCCAGGCATGTGTGTCGGGACAGCTTACCCTCCTCTCCACTACATTACCTGAACCAGGCCTGAGGATGATCAGCCCACACATACACAGTCATGCTGCAGCATTAACCGCATCACTGCTCTGCTTGGCCTCCAGTGGCTGGAGTGATCTCTGCTGCCAAAGCAGGACGTGTCCATCCATGGCGAGACAGACAGACAGACAGACAGACAGACAGACAGGCAGGGAGACAGCGTGTTGTGTGTCTGTCCAAACATCAGAAATGTTTCCAAGAAAATTCAGAATTTAACTGTTTCACATGCATCAGTAAATTTAGAACAACTGCGAAAAAGAAAATTGCAATTCATCTGAGTCTCATCACCTTACATGTTTTATTGAACTGAGTGGTACAGAGACGAGGGTTTGCATTCACTCAAGCACGATGCAGTGTTGGTGTATTTGTTTGATACTTGAGGCTCTGTTTCCATCAAGTGCACTTTCAATGCTGGCAGCTCTTTTTGAGCTCTTCACCAGGACTTGTTATTGCTGAAGGAATGACATTTGACTTACACCAGGCTGTGACCCATGAGTGGGGGTCACTGCAATGCCAGGGGGGACACTGCATGACAATATGCTAACACACTGTCATGCTCTGCATGCTGTGCTATGCATTCATAAAGATCTGTCAAATGATGTAAAAGGAGGTCCAGGTTAACAGAAGGCTAACATTTCACACTACTACACAATACTAGTCACTGTCATGATCAAAATAACAATAAAACCAAATTGAAAAATATTGGAGCCATCTCTTGACCTGTCTGACATTGATATAGGCTTTTGTATACATATATATATATACATATATATATATATATATATACATATATATATACATATATATATAAACATATATATACAAAACCCAAAACCAGTGAAGTTGGCACGTTGTGTAAATCGTAAATAAAAACAGAATACAATGATTTGCAAATCCTTTTCAACTTATATGCAAATAATCATCAACTTAGAATTTAATGGCAGCAACACATTGCAAAAAAGTTGGCACAGGGGCATTTTTACCACCGTGTTACATCGCCTTTCCTTTTAACAACACTCAGTAAACGTTTGGGAACTGAGGAGACCAATTTTTGAAGCTTTTAGGGTGGAATTCTTTCCCATTCTTGTTTGATGTACAGCTTAAGTTGTTCAACAGTCCGGGGTCTCCATTGTTGTATTTTACGCTTCATAATGCGCCACACATTTTCAATGGGGGACAGGTCTGGACTACAGGCAGGCCAGTCTAGTACCCGCACTCTTTTACTCCGAAGCCACGCTGTTGTAACACGTGCAGAATGTGGCCTGGCATTGTCTTGCTGAAATAAGCAGGGGCGTCCATGAAAAGACGTTGCTTGGATGGTAACATATGTTGCTCCAAAACCTGTATGTACCTTTCAGCGTTAATGGTGCCTTCACAGATGTGTAAGTTACCCATGCCTTGGGCACTAATACACCCCCATACCATCACAGATGCTGGCTTTTGAACTTTGCGCCTATAACAGTCCGGCTGGTTCTTTCCCTCTTTGGTCCGGAGGACACGACGACCACACTTTCCCAAAACAATTTGAAATGTGGACTCGTCAGACCACAGAACACTTTTCCACTTTGCATCAGTCCATCTTAGATGAGCTCGGGCCCGGCGAAGCCGGCGGCGTTTCTGGATGTTGTTGATAAATGGCTTTCGCTTTGCATAGTAGAGTTTTAACTTGTACTTACAGATGTAGCGACGAACTGTAGTTACTGACAGTGGTTTTCTGAAGTGTTCCTGAGCCCATGTGGTGATATCCTTTGCACAGTGATGCCGGTTTTTGATGCAGAGATCGAAGGTCACGGGCATTCAATGTTGGTTTTCGGCCTTGCCGCTTACGTGCAGTAATTTCTCCAGATTCTCTGAACCTTTTGATGATACTACGGACCGTAGATGATGAAATCCCTAAATTCCTTGCAATAGCTCGTTGAGAAATGTTGTTCTTAAACTGTTCGACAATTTGCTCACGCATTTGTTCAGAAAGTGGTGACCCTCGCCCCATCCTTGTTTGTGAATGACTGACCATTTCAGGGAAGCTGCTTTTACACCCAATCATTGCACCCACCTGTTCTCAATTAGCCTGTTCACCTGTGGTATGTTCCAAATAAGTGTTTGATGAGCATTCCTCAACTTTCTCAGTCTTTTTTGCCACTTGTGCCAGCTTTTTTGAAACATGTTGCAGGCATCAAATTCAAAATGAGCTAATATTTGCAAAAAATAACACAGTTTACCATTTTAAAACCATCTATCTATAAAACCACAGTTTTATAGATAGATACCTTGCCATCAGTAACATTTTCTTTTTCCATGCCGGCATGTCAGAACAGATGAGAGTCTATTGTTGCGATAGAATATTTAATTTCTGTATTACAGTCTAACCGCCCCCCACCACCACCCCCATCACTCACTTCCATTCTAACTCTGTCAACTGTCTTCCCACAATTGTAAAGGTATTAAAAGTACTCACTATATATTTTTGGTAGTGCTTTTATTTTGAAACAGTTATAGGATGTCTTTCAGGAGACAGCCTGATATTAGGAAGGATGGCTGGTACAGTTTTTAATCTACCAGTTGCAGTATAGAGCAGGAAGAGAGGGTTATTTCCAGCTCTGGTTGTACTAGGTAGCTTGGGTATTTCAACTATATTTTTGTTTCAACAATATTTTAGACCTTTTTTAACTGTGTTTTGAGAAACTTGTTCCTAATCGTACTGCTTCATAATGATTTAGATATGGTTTATACAGTATTTACCTTTTTCTGTCTAAACATGCTGACTTGATCTGTTTTGCGTTATTAAAACATTATTTGATCCGCCTTTAAAAAAAAAATCACATTTCTAATTGAGTGCACAATAAATAAAGACACAAATTTGGAGATTCCAACCCTCTCCTCCTCTCTGCACAAATGGTGTTTACCCTTTGCTCAGTTGCTACAGCAGCAGCCGTCGAAATTGGCTGTAATTCATTGTTTTGTACGCAGGCGACAGATGGGGACTTCCGAGAAAACAGCAAAAGGCAGACTGGGAAGCGTTTCTTTTTCTGTCCTTTTTTGCCACGTGTTTCACACCCCATCCATCCCCAAAAGGGTTTTTTTAATAGTAAATAGTTCCCTTTCCATCATCTCTTCACCATCACCGTTTTGCTTTTTTTCAGTTTTAAAACCAGTGCTGATGCCTCAAACCACCAGCACTTTTAGTGAACTCTAAAAGGATTTGGATGCTGTCTGCAAGGCCTCGGCCACACCATGATCTCACATATCTTCCCTTCGTTCTTTTTGCACCTTGCATGGAAAATGAATTCAAAAAAGGGATGTTTACTTATTCATCCCCCTTTAAACATGCATGAGAGCATGCTCTGTGAGTTTGGATGCGGCGCTCTGTGTCCCTGGATGGATATGGAGTGCAGCATGGCCTGTGGTTGTTGCTGTGGACTCAGTGTTCCTGATACAAATAGGAATTCTATTTTTTGTTTTATTTTATTTTGGAGTTTCAAACTGTCAGCACAGGATGGCTAATAGCAAAAGTGCATTCTCTGTGTCTGTCCTCAGAGCTGTCCATGCATTGTAAAGTAAGTCAAAGTGAAAGGCCAGGCCTGCAGAGTGCTCTTTGTGAATGCACTTTGACGTGGTGTTTGGAAGCTTCCCTTTTAAGTCCTTGCTATCAATAGTTTAGAAGGCGAGCCTCTGCCTTTCACGTTTAATAATAGCTTTAGATGGTGCCTTTAAAATTTCAGAATATGGCAGCACACAGATGTAGGCGAATGAAAGAGAAGCCGCACTTTTCTATAACAGGCTTTCTCTTCTGCTGCAGCAATTTGACTTCGTCCCCTGGGGAATTGTTCAGGAAAGATCATGTTTGCTCCTTTTTCCAGCCATGGGAAGCTGCAGGAGCTCGCTGTGTGAGAGACATGAGCATTTTGTTTCATAATGAATACAAATGTCGTTTACACAGTAAACCATTTACAAGGCAGAACTGTTTTCACTGCGCCTGAACAATAGCTCCATGAAAATGCATCAGGGACAACTTCTTCGTTTCCATGTTTCAATTAGTATTGATCTGGAAAACCCCTCAACTGCTGCTCCATTCTTCTCATTGTGTGCTGCAGAGTTAAGCTTGGCATCTTGCTGCTTTTATTCAGATGCCAGCCCAATCAAGAGCATTGGTTATTGTGGAAGTGAGCACAATGCCTAATCATTGTTAAATTTTCACACATTTAAATGCTTTAATTAGCTCAGGGTGCACATGGCTTTATTTTTATCCCATACAGCACACCCACTGTCTTTAGTCAGTTATTTAACATTAGACCTTGTTTGTCTGCTTAAACAGTTGGCTAAACAGGAGGGGTATTTGTGTAATCATCCCCGCATTAATCTCATCGTGTAGAAGTGAAACACCTTTGCAGTTAAGGGAACAACGTCATAAATGCTCCTTTAAAAGCAAAGTGCCGCAAGCTGCTGAAAACTTCACACTGGAAGGAGTATGCAGGCATAGATGTAGTTTGGTTTCAACAAACTGTAAAACTGTGTTTTCAGAAGAGATTGTACTTTACAGTGAACCAAACTCTGGTCTGTATGAAAAGAACCTGGACCTCAGTGTTTTGGTGGACCACAGTTTGGTTCTTCAGTCTGCACCCGAGTTTGTGTGAGCTTTCACACAAGTCAGAGTTCATTTGATCCATAGGTCATGCTATTGGCATAAGCACAGCATTAGCGATAGCATTAGGTTTTGTTTAGTTGTGCCCAGCTAAAATGATGAGCCAGACTGATCGAGCCTTTCAGAGATAGAGTACTTTTACACGCAATACAAAAAGTCTGCTGCTTTATGATCCTCTCTTTACAATGTGGCTCTTGCAGCGACAGTAGCTCCCTGAAATGGCTTGTTCCTCCATGTGTTCAGAAATTACATTAGAAGGGCAGTTTTCATCTCATTTTTTACCACAAGTAAAGCATGTATATTTACAAAGTCCGCAGTTTTTTTCTTTTTTGTCTGAAATACAACCAGTTAGCTGCCTGCTAACTTGTTAGCATGGTCAGCAGGGGGTGTGACTCTGTGTTTACTGTTTTTAAAGCCCATGACGGCCTGTATTATTCATTTCCGAACATCAGAGGCAGAAATGGATAACTCACTGATTAGATAGCAGGGAGGGTCCAGCAGATTCAGCTCTGACATTAAGCAAGCAGTCTCAACAGATAGCACTGAACGTCTCGTTATGATTTAGGATCGGACATGTTGGTTCTGGTGCCATGTTGATGCTGAGTTCTTTACCCATCCCAAAGGCACACTCACAACATCTGGGCTGTACAGAAAACACAGCTGCTTGAATCATTGTCATTACTCATCAGGTCAGCCTAGCAGGTCACACCGTAAGCAGGCAAAACAGTATTTGTGTTTTGTTTTTTTTTAAAACATAAAAGACGAAAATGGATTTTGACTTTTTTAATGATGGTGAAAGGATCTCCATCAGTTCTGTCAGTAATTATGAGGACTTTACTCTGCCATGAACTCTAATTCAACCTCCCAACCATACAGTATCTCCCCTGTCCTGGAGGACTTTACTAATGACTATTGCGCTCATATTTTCTGCAATTTACATGAGGCCTTGAAATAGACTCTAGCGGTATAGTGCTGATTAGTTTCTTCCAAGTTAATGAACATTAAGAGAGTGAGTCTCTGCAGACTGTCTCACAGTTCAGCTTGGACAGCACTCCTCACACTCTGACGGCTCCCTGTCGACCGCACGCTGTCAGCAGGTCCGATTAAAAAGTGCTGCTCTTGTTGTTATTTAGAAAGAAGTCAGGTTAAGGCATTGTTTGGTGTGAGGGATGGGAAATCTGTTGAGGTTTGAGGTTCATTTTATTTTCAAATGACATACAGGGCAGGACCTTAATGGTTCAAATAGCTCATGTAGACATTGATTCATAAATCTTGGTGTCTTATGCCTGGTAATGAGATTGTTGACAGAGGAGTTATTGAACACAAGGTAATCCATCTGAAATGTTTATTCTAAAGGAAGGGTTATATCTTTAATGATTTCTGTTGATTAAATGAGCAGTTTTATTGCTAGAAAGAATTAAATGTTGCTCATACATGTTTGATATGACATTAACAATAATAAATGCCCAAAACACCCAACATTGGACATTCTCTTGTCTTTAAACAAAATATATTAAAAAACAAATACGCAGGCACACTCCTGCACATTTTCTTATTTGCATGAATAAGTTGGCCAAATTTTGTAGTTTGAGGAGTGTAGGAGTCGAATTGCAAAGTAACAATCCTGCAACCCTAAATTGCAAACCTTTTACATTCACCCACTGGCCCCTTAATTAGGTACACCTTAGGGGATGGACCCCAGTTGCCTTCAAAACCATTATTCTTCATGGTATTGATTCAACAAGACCCTTTTTTTGTTTCTGTGAGGTTTAGGGAACAAAATAAAGTTCAATCCATTCTCCAACCTATCAGTGTTACATGTGTCACATGCACATTGTTTGACCATTTCTCGAAGTCTTAACTGTATTAATTTTAATAAAACCACAGAGGATCCAAAGTTTCTAATGCTTTTCAATGGGAGTAAATGAGCCAAGTGCATTGAGTAGTTGCTAGTAATGTGATTGGACAACGGCGTTGGAGGGCAGGTTATAACGATAATAAGGAGCATGGGGACCATGTACATTGGTGAGTTGGAGTTGACAATTTGGTTGACTTGGTCTGTATGTTTGTGTTAGCTTGCTTTCCTAACCTGTATTTCCAACATATAAACTAAGGAAGTATTCTTTGATACAATGATAAATAAAAGTGAAGCATTGAAGGGCACACCCTCTGGTTTTTCTGGTGCTTTGACTATGACATCTATCAGCACACTTGGCAGCAAGTCATCAGTTAACACGGTAACACAGTAACTCAGTACACCCATACCCCGAGACCGTTCGGAAAATATCATAGAAACAGAATTCACACGATTTTAATGGTGAGATCTGACCACTGGTCATCCATTGTCAACAAGTATTTGATTATTGATTGTTGATGATTATTTTGTTACTCTCATTACTGCCATGTTTGCAGTCCAGTTCTAACATAACAGGTAGTTACATGCAGCCTAATGTCTTTTGCGTCCTCTGGTGGTGTCCACTAGTAGCAAACATGAATGCAGGGACAAACTGCAAGCATATCTCTAGCTTTAGACCAAACTAGGAATAATCCTTGTGCATGCTTCCTTATCAATTCAAGTTCATAAGGTAGTTAAATAAATTATTTTCTACCATTCTCAACATAAATATAGATTTAAGTGTAAATTAATGACAAAAATTCCCACCAAAAAAAATCTTAAGACAGAAAATATTTTTGAAACTTAAACACAATTATACAATGTAGTTTTCTTTAGTAGGAAAAAAGTGTAAAAATTGTGTAACATATGTCACATTTCAATATCATTTAGCCCTAATCTTGACTATGCAACTGGCTTTTGTGATTGGCTGTTTAGATATTCGAGTTGAATGGGTGTACCTAATAAAGTGTCCAATTATTTGTTTGACTGTTGCAAGAATCATATCAAAGTCAACAGTTCTGATATTGTTAGCTTCATTACCTACGCCAAGGAGGATATGTTTTTGCCAGCGTATGTTTGTCTGTCTGTTTGTTTGTTTGTCAGCAAGATTACACAAAAACTACTCAATGGATTTTGCTGAAATTATCAGGAGATGTTGGTAATGGCCCAACTTAAAAATGATTAGTTTTTGGTGGTGACTCAGATAACTGCCATTAACAAATTATCGTTTTTGCTCAATAACTGTCTAACTAATGATGATATCAACATAATTCTGAGTGCTACATGTGGGTTTTCGGGGTCAAGGAATCATATTATGATGGTAACTTTATCATGGAACTACTGCTTATAGATGTAACAGCAATGTGTGAGCTACCTTGATGGAGGTTTGCCCTCTCTGAGTGCTTTCTACATTTTTATCCATCTTTACGTACAGAAAATAAAATCTAAAACACATCATAAAATGCCATTCAGCTAAAAATATTTCATTTCATTTGTGGTCCATGTCCACCAGACCCTGTAAGGGTTAAAACTGCACATGTGAAAGCCTAGGTAAGAGAGGAGAAGCAGCCAAACTATGCTTTTAGAAACACTTCTGGCAATAACAAGAACTTAGCCATTAGCTAACTGAGAGCACAGACAGTATAACCTGCACTTTAAACCAGCTTCACAAACAAGCGGAGATCTCCCACAAAATTTCAAACATTTTAACATCCTCAGGAAGCCTTTGGCTTGACTCCAGTTTGGATTTCTTCTTCCAGATGGTGATGTGTTGTTTATTATAACATACAGGAGGTCTTTCACTCTTAAGTTTGAAGGTGAATTCAGGATCTGACATGATATTTCTGTCTTAATTTAGATTTTTTCTCCTCTCTTCCCAGGACTGCAAAAGAGAAGCATGCTGTGAAGGTTTTTTAGCCTCCACTTTAACCACTAGTTAATTCAGTGTGAATTTTAGCCACCGGCCCAGCAAACAGCTCAGATTATGTAACAGCCAAATGTAGGGTGCCGCATGCTCACTCCCACGCTGGAGAGGATTGTGCTTCTTTTATACGGACACATTCAAAGTACAAGCTGCTGCAGTGAAGTCAAGCTCCTCTGCTACATCAAAGATGATCAGATAGTATGTCTTATAAGAACAGCTCAGTGGAGATATGTACACATTTAACACCGAGATCTAATGTATATAATATCGTGGATATTCTCTGTGGGTTTAGTAATGGCCGCGCTGCCCTTTATTTTACAGTAAAGGACTCCTGTAGTCCTTCATGTTGAAGGGTGACTTTCAGTGCACTGCTTAAATTAGACTCCACAACAGCACAACCAACGGTAAAGCTTACATACAGGCGAGTGGAACGAAAGTGCAACTATAAAAATGGCAGTGTTATACTAAGATGTCTTGGCTCAACTGACTACATATGACAATATAAAGGAATATTATGTTTTTAAGAGAGTTATAAGGTTGAATAAACTGCATTTTCATTCATTCCAACTGTTAACATTTATATACCATATGTGTCATAAGCCCTTTTCACATATGCAACCATGATATTATAAGCATAATATCCAGTGGACTTGGAGGGGTAATTCCCTGATATGGTTGTTCACACTTGATCCTCTCAGCAAGGAGTATTCCCTGCTCGATGGGACCGAAGCATGGGGAGGCCTCAAAAAAACATGGCTGAAGTCAGTGTTCACAATATAGGAGACAAAGAAGCAGAGTTTTATGCTATAATGACAATTTTTATCCTTACTTCAGTGAAATATCCATCCATTACTTATACTGCGTATCCCTTTTGGGGTCACAGGGGGACTGGAGCCTATCCCGGCTGATATTGGCAAGAGGAAGGGTACACCACATAGAAAGACAGACAACCACTCACTAGCTCACACTCACACCTCAGGGCAACTTAGAGTCACCAATCAACCTAATGAGCATGTTATTGGTCTGTGGGAGGAAGCCGGAGTGCCCAGAGAGAACCAACGCGTGCCCGGGGAGAACATGCAAACTCCAATAAGAAAGGCCTTGGTCGATATGGGATTAGAACCAGCAACCTTCTTTCTGTGAGGGATGTAAGCTACCTGCTACACTCCCGTGCCACTGCTCAGTGAGACATGTTAAAAGCTTACCATCAAGGAAAGAGTTGAGAGGAGCTTGTTTTGTCTTGGTTTTTTTTCTTTATTTTTTTTTCCATTAATTCCTGTTAACGCCATTGAAAACTTCCCAGAATTTTGCAACCCAGGTCTAGACACTGGTGGAGGTGATGAGGGACACAGGATAAGATGAGGAGTAGCCTTCTGAGCAGCTTACTGGAGCACCGATGCGATGGATTGAAGTGCTTATGAGGCCTGCAGGATGAGGACTGTTGAGAAGTTGGACCTGGACACTCCATCCCAGACAGGCTGGAGGGGAGGGGGGTTGCCAAGATCACGGCACAACACAGACTGTGGAGAAGCAAAGACACAGTTTAAGAAAATAATAGCAGAAGGATGATTGTGTAGACAGGTTATAGCAGAATCTGGTTGGCTCAGTGCTTCAGTGAGGGTACGCCACTAATCAGATGACTTTAAAGTTGTGTTTACATCCGAACTGGGAAGAAGGGAGTTTTCCAGTTACAAAGAAAAAACTTATCTACCAGGATATTGTTAGCTGTTGTTAGCATGCCCTACGTTGTAGTTCGCACATACCACATGAAGAATGTAAATAACACTATAGCAGCATTTCCATACATATACATCGAACAATACTATGCGTACGGCTGATTTAGCGCAACAAACACAAGTCAGAAGTGCTAATAAACTGAATATTACAGGAGCTTACTACCTGTTCACACCCAGGGCAGCCATCTTTGATTGTCAACTCAGGTGTGCTGAGGATCTGCCGACTTCCCAGTAGGAAATTCCGACCTCAGGGGGCGTTCCAGTTGATATTTCCCACTCGAAACTCAGAAATCCTGACTTCCAAGTACAACTGGAAGGCAGCATGATCACCTGCTCAGGAAGGCAGGGTTAGAGAAGAAAGGAATGAGAGGTGACTTAAAATGAACAAATAGGTGACTGAATAAATACAAGGGTCTTTCTGCTTGAACTTTGGCTATAGCTTTATTACAGCCCCCACTGTGGGACGCGAGTGCTGACCCTGATTCCCCTTACAACCACATCTACCACTATAAGACACTGACTCTCAGCTGCCCCTGTGTTATAAGACAACTGTGTCAAAGGCCTTATGGAGAAAAAAGAGCTTTCCGCTACTGAGAAATGTGTAACTCTATCATTAATAATCCATGGACTTCAGCTGTAGGTGAAGATTGTAGAGTAAACATGTCTGCAGAAACCTCCCCTGTACATCTCGTCCAGCAGCCTCTCAGACTGACCTCCTACTGACCAGGCCGTCCCCCTCTCCTGATGTATATCAAGCTGGACTTTCATCAGAGGAATGGCTTCGCTAATTCCCACTGGCTCGTCTTCCCATCAGCCTCTCCTCAGTTTGCATTAATGCACCCATGGGACCTCCAGACCACAGCCTCAGTGTTAGAGAGAGAGCGCGCAAGTCCTCATCTTTCACAGGGACGGTTTGAGTTTTACCTCTAGAGAGTAATTGTTGTGTAATCACAACTCAGGGATTAATTATTCATGGATGCATACGCATGCACTCTCACACATACACACAGTGATCTCCCAGAATCTCTCTCTGCGTACCTCTTTCTCTGTTTGTATCTTTCTTCCCTTATGTCTCTCTCTCTCCTCACTAATGGAGTTAGTGAGCGCCGAGGATAAAACAATTAAAACAAAATTCATTTGAATGAATTAAAGAGCGGGGAGCTGCAGAGGCTGACACTTCTGAGGCAAGACGAATTATCCTGCATGGCTGGTTTAGTAGCGTTTTACAGTGGCCTTGTCCCACCTCATTAACCTGTTTATTAACCCAGGGAAAAGCATTGTTGGTGCTCAATAATGCAGAGTAGATGGAGGGTAAATGTGTGAGGAGGGAAAGAGTTACAGCTCTGTGAAAACACGCATCTTTTGGATGTGGAAGTAGTGGTATTTTTCCTTCAACTGCTGTGAAAATAAACTGCTTATGGATAAGGTGGACCGAACAGGCATAGAAAGTAGTAAAACAGTTACGACTAGAGGTGTTTACAGAGCAAAAACCTCTGCCTAGGCATTTCTGACATTCTTAGTCAAGTGATCTGACCTGACCCACTAGATGGACTGTTCAACACATTCCACTAGTCGATTTTGGAAAGAGTCCATAGAAAATGTTTGGGAATGGGCAGAACTTTTTAAAAGGATATCTGGCAGCTGATTGGATGATCGTTCCATCTATCACATTCATTACAGGCCTATCAGATAATGTCATAGGTGGGTGACTGTCACCATGTAAAGGACAGAACGTGAGCCACTTTGTAACCCAAACTATCACCGAGACATGTCAGTGGTGGAGCAACTTCTCTATCAAGAACTTTGTAGGGTTGTTTCTTGTTTTTTGCTTAAAAAAAAAAAAAAAGCTCCTAAAGCTGTTAGCATCCATGCTCGCTCGTAGATCGCATCTCCTCCTGCTCTTAAGGACACAGATTGGGTCATGCTGCTTTGGCCTGCTCACAAACACTGTAGTTTGAAGTTTGGTAATATGGATATGTGTGATTACAGACATCAAATCAGGATTATCCATGTGCACTGCAAGGTTACAAGAAAATGTGGAAAACTGTCATATCTGATGGTGTAAACAAATCCTTTTAAAAAAATCCCTTGATCTACATTCGGATTCAGACCACTAGCAAAATCTAGTTTCTTTTTCCACATGCCATAAC
The DNA here is from genome assembly GCA_037902135.1 of Cetoscarus ocellatus. NCBI lineage: Eukaryota > Metazoa > Chordata > Actinopteri > Labriformes > Labridae > Cetoscarus > Cetoscarus ocellatus. The sequence goes on from JBAMNC010000364.1 coordinate 43,114, forward strand.
CAACATTCCCTGAAAATGTCATCAAAATCCATGAATAACTGTGTGAATTATTCCGGTAACAGAGAAACAGAATGACTAACATAACCTCCTTTGCATAGCTAATGATATAATAACACAAATGTGTGTTAAACTTAAACTAGCCTTCAGAGGTACAAATTAAAAAGCTGCATATGAATCAATCACACTAAAACCCTGCAAGTTGACTAGATTTGTCGTGCAACTTCTTGTGAAGGGCTGCATCTTCTGATTGGCCCAAAATGAGTATGACTTACATAGAGTCTGCCCTCCCAAAACACTTCAATAGGCTGTTGTCCAAATGGGCTTGTGAAATAGAGTACATATTAAACTGTTTATCAGGTTATTTGCCTTGAATAAGCGGACTGAATACCATCCACAGAGTCAGTAATGGACTTGGCTCTTTTAGTTATCTTGATCATTTGGCTCAGCTCAGCCAAGAGTCTTTTCTGTTGGGTCCAAATGGCCCTACATTTTGGTACCATTTTGGCTTTAACACACAAACTGAATCTAACAAGGTTTTATATGAATGATAGTATAGATGAGTTTTAATGATTTTTTTCAAAAAAACTCAACTGAACCATAGTTTTAAAATAATGATGTTTTATTTGCTATTTGGTAAAGAAAGAACTGATATGTCTGATTTACACGAAATCTGTTTTTCTCAGATATGACAAGCCAAACTATCAACACAGTTAAAACTTTCGTATCCTCAGAGTTAGGTGCACTGGCAGTAGATGCAACTGTGTGTTGTGCTCAGCTTGGCAAAGCTTAGGTTCAACTCTCTTCTCGGGGAGCAAACAGAAAATGAATGGGTTAATAATGACAAATTTTGGACTCTGCCTTCTATCTAAAAGCCCTTTTACTCTGAGGCAGTAGTTCCCTTTTTTTTCTGCTAGGCCCGCCTTTGGCAGATAAAAGTACCAAGCTAGCAGGGTGTACCCTGCCTCTCACCCAGTGTCAGCCCCCCCATGACCTTGAAAGGGATAAGCGGTGTAGATGATGATGGATGGATTTATATTCAATTATGAAAATCAAATAGACTACTTTAAATAGATTACTCCTCTGGATAGCATGTTTATTTTATGAGAAAAAGTCTTCTTAGCAGTGGTCTTGTAAGGTAGAGCAGTGCAGTACATTTTTATTTTTTTCAAAATATCAGCAGATTGATACAATACTTATGGCCAATGTCTATGTTTAAAGTATCAACTGTAATTACTGCAGAAAGTTTAATTAAATGTAACCCTAATTTAATTTATTAATGTAAAAATCTCACTTTGAGACTATTACCAGGCTTTTGCAATTCTAACATCACAACATTTTAACATAGAGTTCTCATCAGTGTCTTTTTGATTTCCAGAAACCATGAATTTAGATGGACTTGGTGGAGTAACATATACCTGGTGCCTGCAAGCCTTCACAGACTGCAATAAATAAATAAACAAATAAAAACACCTTCCAATCATCCTAAAGCATCCTGCACATTTCCCAAGGAGATGCACAAGATTGGCAGATGGGCCAACGAATGACTTGAACGGCCATTAAAGAAATGCCAAAGCCATCTGTGCTGCTCTAAGAGGGTGTGAAATGAAGACTGAGAGAGTGTCACATGGTGATGAGAGGTCGTTACCGACTCCTCAAAGGCAGCAGATTATGTCAATTTTACAGGTCACAGTCTTGTGGGTCACTTCATTTTTTATCCTTTTGCTCTCTGTGACACCTGAACACTGGGTAATGAGTCTAAGAGCATCTCTGGTTCAAATGTGCATTATGAAGCTGTGTGGCTTCAGGAGCAGCAGCCTAACGGGTGTCATTGGAGATGATCGGTTGTGGCCAGATGGTGTCAGGATGTTTCTTCTCTGGCTCAGAGTCGTTGCAACAATCGCGCTCTCTCTCTCCTGGCAGACTGTCACTCTATGTGTTTATGTTGGGCTTTATGGCTGAATATTTGCTGTTTGTTGTAGATCTCGCCGGATAAACAGCACCATTTTCTCCCCGCTGGATTGTCTGTGATCCAGAGAAATGTGGGATGAGGAAGAGGTCTGATTGTCCGGCAGAGGCTTTTCTTCAGAGGTACACTTAAGCTTCTCAGCTCATATCCACCTCTGACATCTCTGTGGAGAGGTGTTTAGAGGTGTGAGAGAAACTTTAGAGGTGTGATTTCCCAGCTCATGCCATGAAGGGCCTTTGTTACTGACCTTTTATTAAAATTACGGCCCACTACTTCAGTTAAGTTCACAGTCTATTTAAAAAATGTATTATATTAACAATAAAGCCTTTGGGTTTTTTTTTTAACATTTTATCTATGGTGTCTCATTTATCAGTCCGTTATCATGTATGCCTTCATCAAAAAGCTATTCTAATAAATGTTTTACAATTGAGCTTTTGATATCATTTTACAAAAACGTTAAGTATTATAACAAGGTGACTTCAATATTTGGGTACTAATATGGCAACTAGTGCATAAAAATACAAGAAAACAATTTCTCTGTATGAAACGAATGTGCTAAGTGTGAAAATATCCATAGAAAACAACCCTGTAGGAGCATTTTAATTTTCTTTCAAAACAATATTAGAATACAGTACAGTAGAATAGAATAGTTCTTTATTGTCACTATCAAACACTTGTTAGGCAACATAATTTGTACAGTGAAACATTGTTTGGCATCCTCTGTGGCAGCATAAAAGAGAAGTAAACATATTGAATAGACAAGTTATAAAAGGAATTAAAATATATACAAATAACTAAGGACATTTTTATGTACATCAGGGCATTTAGAAGAGCTGAAAGTGGCGAGTGCGAATTGTCCGGAACATACAGAGACATGACATTTAGGAGCACTTTAAATAAAAATAACTGTGTCAGGTGGAAACTAGAGGTGCTCAGACATCACAAATCTCCGCCAAGGCATGTCTGACATTGCTGAACAAGTTATCTTCAATCCGGAAAACTGCCATTTTTTGCACTGCTAACAATCCTTGAAAAAATTCCTGGATCCACATCTGGATTCAGATCACCACTGAAATCTAACGGCTTCTCCCTTGTGCCATGACCAGAATTCCTTGAAAATGTCATCCAAGTCCATGGATCACTTTGTGAGTTATAAGCAAAAATGAGGAAAACTGCCCTATCTAGCAATAAAAAAATATATCCTTCGAAAAAAATCACATTACTTTTTTCTTATGCCATGACCAAGGCTATCTCTGTCATGAAAATCTGTTCATAGCTTTCTGAGTTTCCCTGTTGAAAAACAAACAAACAAACAAACAAAAAAACTAATAATTGCTGACAAAAACAAATCCTCCTTGGTAAATTTGAGAGACACCGGTGCTGCATGTTGTTGGAAATGGTTTTGCTTTTGTATGGCTACACCTGGAACCAGTGGACAAGATTACACACATTATCTTATATTGTACTGTCATTATTTTCTTCATTGTAGGACACAACCAACTTAGCTTGCTAACCCATCAGTAAGGTCAACAAAAAGGTGGTTCAATAATCAGAGAGGCATTTTGCCCCTTTACATGGCAGAGGCTAACACAGCCCCATTATCAAATAAATGATTCCCTTATGCTCATGCTGGGACAAGGACAGAAGTCAAGTTAAACTTCTAAATCAAGTCATAATCGCAGCTCTTATTAGCTGAGCAAAACCTGCTGACTGTCAATTTAGCGTGCAGCGTGAAGAGTACCCTAAAAGAAATTAACCTTCATTCACCAGATCAGAACACTGCCGGATCACTACATCAAGTGATAAGACCAAAACAGCTCTGCTAATTTCAGCTGTGGGGTTCTGTGACGGCAAAGAAGCTTGTTGTGCCTGATCACTGACAAGTTTAAATCACTGATATACCAGATGGTGTGTAATTGCTAGGATGTGTTCGACCATGCCGCCTGCTGTTTTAGATCAACACTGTCCTTAAGGAAGCAGCGTGGGGTCTGTCTCATTTCTGATAGACACCTGTTTAGTAAGTCATCAATTTGACTGCTTTGCCGCGGCAGCTTTCACTAACACCTTGACTTTAAAGTTTGGGTTACTTTAGGTCTCTTATCTGGAGGGAGACATGCCCTAAATGCCTTTACAGAGCAGAGGGTTAGATGAAGGGGAAAGAGACACAGTGTGCATGGCTCATACATTTATATCCATACATTAATAATTGAGAATGACATCCCAAGGACATGACGTAAGTAGTCTGGATCTAGTGATGTTTGGCTGAACCCCAAAAGGTTTAAATAAGTCTATACACTTCCAAAAGGTATAAATCCTCTAGCTGAGACTCACAAATGTCATCCATGTAAGGTCAAGGTGTTTGCTCAAAGGAAATTGGAAGAGGGCCTGGAACGACTACATTTTTGATTGACAGATGCTCACTTTCTCCTATGGCAGGATAGATCTTTTCTTTCCCGATCTCAAAGCCAGTTTTTCTGTGCAGGATGTCAAAGGGCCCATGGATAATAATCCTGCTATTACTTGGATGTGCAGTGAGGATAACTGGCAGCGGCCCTCTTAGCTCCCTGACAGATGTGTCAGCCATAGTTAGACTCTTTGTCATTCTTACACGCTCGGTTACCGAGACCCGAATCGGAAAAGTGCCGGGTTATAAGGTTTGGAGTTAGAAATGGTCCTCTGGCACAAAGTGTAGGAGTTATTGTGTGGGTATTTCTTGGATTTGATTATGGTCTAAAAATTTAGAATCAATAAAGAAGTCTTTTAGACACAGTGGGCTGAACCAGAGCTGAAAAATGTATTTCCTTTTTAAGATATATTGAAATTATTTTTAAATAAGATAAAAAGCAAGACAATATCCGTCGTATTAGTTATTCTTGTCCTGAGAAGGAATACATATCCCTTAAATGACAAACTTCTCTTGGAGTAATGAAAAGAAATTGACAAGACACTGGATATCTTCAGCCTTGCAAAGCCCCAAAAATCTTGATCCTCTCGCTTTTTTATGTTTTTGCTTTTTGGACAGGAGTAGAAAAGCAGTTTCATCAACACACCTTCTATTAAAGTTGCAGTGATGAAGTTGTATCCTGCTTGTATGATCTGAGCTTTATCATGATATATTTATGGCCTGGACCTTGTTCTCACCATTCATCTGACTTTTCAAGGCTTGCTTCACTCTGTGTAGGTGTTTGATTGTGACGACTGTCCCCTTGTGTCCTCCTCATGGCTCCCATTTGCCTGTGGGATCCCTGTTTGCATCTGCTATGTTAAAACCCTTTCAGTGCAGAACAGCTGTCCTCTCTTTTAAACCGCTCACCCACACTTGGCCTGGCCAAACAAAACTCTGATGTTATTGCTGTAGATCCTGGTCCTTGTGAACCAGAGTCAATGTCTTGCTCACTCTTGGCACACAGCTTTATATCATCCATGTAGGGAAGGTGGCTGATGGTTGTTCCACCCCTGAACCAGTGTCCCCTCAGCCACCCTTTGCGAGGACCTGGCTGAGGGGATTGAGTCCAATGTGGAACAGCAGTGGACAGAGCATCTGGCCTCCAGGTTTGTTTTCAACAGCCGTATTGAGCTTTTGATGAGGGCTCTTAGTGTGGTGTTGATGTTATATAGTATTAAGCATTCTAGTATCCATGGTGCAGCATTGAGTTACAGGCCTTCTTGTAGTTGATCCAGGCGGTGCACAGTTTGGTCCGTCTGGTCTTGCAGTCTTGAGTGACTGCCTCATGTTTGGCTCCTCTGGTGCCAGGTCAATTGTTCAATTACCTTCTGAGCTTTATCTATTGAGCCATGTGCATGCCTATCCTGGTCATTATGATGCTTGATGGGAGCTTCCATGTAGTGCAGAGGCAGGTTATTGGCCGATAGTTGGGTGGGACTTCCCTTCTCTGGGAATCCTTAAGTGTCCAGCCTTCAGTGAACCATTCTGGGTGGGCCCCATCTATTAGCAGCTGGTTTATTTGTGCTGCCAAGCTTCTTTAGGCAGTAGGCATTGACCATGTCAGGGCTCAATCCTGTCTAGCTTTTCATTCCTGATGGTCTTTCTTTGATGTCTATCACTGTGATGGTTACTGGGTCTTGTTCAGAAATTCACTGGGCATCCATGCGATGTGATACCTCCCTCTTTCACATGTTTTTTTAAAGTACTGTTCAGTCTCCAGCCTTGGTGGTTCAGCCCTCATGTCATTACCTTGTCTTGAGATCATACATGTATGGTTTGGTTGAGAACATCCTGTTTATTCTCTTCTCTTCTGCCTCTCTGGCGTATCTCTTTAGTTGCTTCCTTAGTGCTTAAGGAAAAGACAGTTTGTTGTATTTTTTTAGCTAGCCCTTTCTTTGATGCACCCTTTTGTAGCTCTGGTAGCTGGCTAACTTCCCACCATCGCCTCAAGCCTCCTTCACATAGGAGCTTCCTGTCTCTGCTGAGTGCTGTTCATCTCGTAGCCAAGCATCTCAAAGATCATACCTGTGGTGTTTATACTCTTATTGTTGGCTGTTATCAACTCAGTTGGTATGGTGGTCAGTGCTGCATTTACATCTACTAGTAAACTTTAAGGGGATATTAACGTGGCCAGCGGTGGACATCAGCTTTTCGGGTTACAGGTATTTAGTTTTTGCCATGGCCTACATTCTCAGCTGCCTTGTGAACAGTGTATCATCGTTAAGACTTCGTGTTATTGGGGCTTGGTACCCAATGGCAGATGGTGGGGATGATGGTATATCCCCCCTAATTTGAGCTTGTGTCTTCCCTTTGTTAACATTGTTGTATCTACTCAATAAACAAATACATACAGTATATATACTAAGACATACATAGTGTGTTGCCACTGAGCAAATAACATTGAACTAGTAAGCACTCAGGGAGCGCAAACCTCCACCAAAGTAGTTTGCATATTGCTGTTACATCTATAAGCAATAGTTCCATGATAAAATTATCATAATATGATTGCTTGACCCCGAAAACCAACACCTAGCACTCAGAATCATGTTGATATCATTAGTAGTTAGACAGTTATTGAGCCAAAACAATCATTTGCTAGTGCTGGTTATCTGGATCACCACCAAAATCTAGCAGTTTTTAAGTTGGGCCATAACCAACATCTGAACATTTCAGAAAAGTCTGTCCAGTCGTTTTTGCATAATCTTTCTAACAAACAGACAGAAAACAAACACAGGCAAAAACATAACCTCCTTGGTGGAGGTAAATGTGCTGCATGTCTTTTATACAAATCACCCAGCCCTATGCTGAACTCTTTTTTGCAGTGCCGGCTGTATTATGAAACCCAGCATTGGTTGTTTCTTGTCTGATTTCTCTTTTTTTTTCCCTGCTTCTGCGTACGTCAGCCCGAGCTCAGGCTGCTGTTGATGTTTTCAGTGGAGCATCTGTGCCGTACCATTAAAGAGCGTCATTAGAGAGAGCTGGTTTCAGAGCCTCTGTATCTGATCATGTGGTGTAAGGACACCTCTGGGGAGGAGTGTCTGCCAAGTCCATGCTGGGGGAAAAAAAACAAGAAAAATCTGCCTGTCAGTGTTTGGTACCTTCTACAGTAGCTACAGAGTTGATCAAATGGCTCACTCTCAGAAATTTGATGTAACGTTTCAATTTTCTTTCAAGATGTGTTATCCTCTCAATCAGTCGCTGGCCGGTTCTCTGAGCTGCTCACAGTTTTACTGGTGAGTGTTTCTTTCAATTAGCTTCAGGCTTCTCAGAACTAACACTTGAAGGCATGATATAAGCATTCAGGATCAGTATAAGAAAAAGCGTTCTTCAATAATAGTAAATTGCTCTTGAATGCAAAGTCAGTATGGAATTCAACTTTAATGCAGTCATGGATTATTCTCACACCGAGTCATGTTTCCACCTGTTGTATTATGTACTACTCATTAGTTGTGCATTTCTTTTTGATTCACAACTGAAACTCAGAGTTTTGGCTGAGGTGAATCTACCCTGGAATGAAGTAATAAAGTCCTGAAAACATCACAGACAGGGCTGGGGGTGCCAGGGGGTGGGGGCCACCAGTCTTTATTTGTGTAGCTCCCGTTAAGAACAGTTGTTATCTCAAGGCACTTTACAATAGAGCAGGGTGAAGCCATTCTCTTCATTTTATAGATACACTTATACACAGTTGTACAAAAACATATATATATATATATATATATATATATATATATATATATATATATATATATATATATATATATATATATATATACATATATATATATACATATATATATATATACATATATGCACATACATTCATCCAGAGATGTATCCATCCAGGCAGAGACAAGGGGGCTAAACGGCATTTGTCCTTGCTGGTCTTCTTCATCAGCCACAGCACCTTACTGAGTATGCTGCCTTCATGGCCATAATGTCATAGCCATCCAGTACAGACTTAGCACAAGCTTCCTGAGTCTAAAACAAGACACATTTTTATTTATCAACCTACCTATAATGAATTCATTGTCTATTTTCATCTCAAGTGACTGACCTGCACCACCCACAGTCCTTAAGTGTCAAATCAACATCTGTGATTGGAGCCACATCCTGTGCTTCAGAAATTTGTTTGTTTTGCAAAAAGAGATGTGTAACACACTTGGATCTGCCTTACTAGACCAAATTTGATATTAGGTCTTAAGTTGATGGTATTGCTAGTTATCATATGTTATAAAATAACTATGTTGGCATCACATTATGCTTAAGCTAATGGCAGTATAACATGAGTTGGATTACGGTTTAGTAACATTACAGCTACTTAAAATAAACAAAACTTAATGTATTGTTAGTATGAACACCGTTTTCTCTTACCTTACAGCTTATGTTTATGTTCTTTGTGGTTGATTATCATTGTCAGATCAGCCACATGGTGAATTCAACTCTTTGTATAAAATACGGTTGGACAGTACTCCTGTATTCTGGTGGGGAAATCCTGAATCAGGATTGTACACACCAAACAGAGGAGGAGTTGTTCTGACACATGTTGGCATTCCTTGTTTGGCACAGCTTCTTTAAATATGTGAAAACACAGCAATCAATCTCTGTTTCAGTGCAACCATACAAAGCTCGCCTTAAAAGGGTGGTCTCAGCTCATCTCTAAGTAGCCCATTTCATACTGCTGTGATAAAGCATAATATTTACCTCTTTGTGATATTTTGCCTCCCTAAGAACATCCTGGAGACAGAACAGGGGGAACGAGTTAACCGCCTCTTTGCTCTGTCTCCAAAAGTAGTACCAGAGGCGTGATATTGAAGAGAAGGGGAAAGTGGACTCAGCAGGAGACAGGAGAGCAGCAAGTGAATAACTCTGGATGTAAAAATAGCGGAAGCTCGTTTGCAGCACTTTTGCTTAAAGGAATTGTGAATTGGGCTATTGATTCCTGCAGCAGTTTGTCTGAAGTGAGGACACAATTGACCCAGCAACTGGCACAAGCAGGGTGATGAGTTAACTCATCATACTGCTGTAGTAGTATAGCTAGTGGCAGTAGTATAAACAATTGCATTAAGGCTACCAGGCAGCCAGGCTGATCACAAAGTTGATAGTTATGTTTGAAAGTCAATGTAATTTTCTGTGCTCAGGCAAAACATACCATAAAAAAAGCAACAGGTGAACATTATTTACCGTCTCCACAGCAGATCATCACAGGACTCAACATTAACTTATGATGACAGTTGTTTAGTTCCTTGAGTTTAGTCCAACTTGTTTAAGCTAATGCTAATGTATCCTCTTAAAAGCTGCTCTCTACTTTTAGATTGTTACAGTGTAATAATAAGTAATGTTCATCAGAGCAGTCACTCATAAGATATTTGACTTCCTCTATAAAACTACAACTTGCTTTGTTTTTAGTTTTGCTAGCTAACTTCTCTCCCATAATGCAGGGCATAGCTCATAGTCATGGCATGCTGACTGTGATGTAATGCCATTTTTTTTGTGTGTTCTGCCCGAATCTGATCCACTATGCAATACTGCTGTGTGAACATGAGACAATCCAAATGAAATGTGCTAATTTGTCTCATTTTTTCAGCTGAATTTGAATGAAGAATCTGAGTTCTAGGTGTAAAAACCACGGAAGTCATCTTGACTAAAAGTATCACTTTATCTTTTATCATCTGATTTAAGTAATGAATTCCAGATGATGATGCAGTAATGCCAGGATTTTCAGTTATGCACAAAGATTTCAGGTCACTGTATCTGATGGAAACAACCCTGAGAAAAGCAGGATGACACCAGCTTACCCTTGTAGTTGCATCTATCTTCATGAAAACAGAGCCCTGTGTGTTTTGTACATCTCAGACCTTGACCTTTCTTTCATAAGAACATCCTTCCCCTCCATTAAAGTCATGCCTGCTCAGCAGACATTCTTTATTAAAAAGCATCCTCGGAGGAATCCAGTCTTTCTATCTCATTTACAGTGCTTCAGAGAGCCCTCTGAAAGTCCAATAGGTGCTGTTATATTGTATTGGAGTTGTTTGATTGCATTTCAGCTGCCTGGCAAAGTGGCTTTATTCCTGTTGTTTGGGTTTCATGGCAGCTAACTGGCAGGGAGATAAACTCCATGTTGCCCAAGGGAGCTCAGTGATGATGAGCTAAACAAACAAGCTAACTGTGCTACAGCACCGCTGCACAAACAAGGCTGCTGAACATTTCATGGCTGTTATGTATGGAGAAGGATGAGAGTGGAGGAGAAGGGTGGAAGGAAAGGAGAGGAGGAGGGATGATGGAGGTGTGGTGGGGGAGAGCAGGGGGGGATATGTTAGGGGAGCTCTGAAAGGCTGGCTCAGCTGTGTTTTTAGTTAATGGATGAACTGGGGGACTTTCTTTGTGGCTGTTGGGACTCGGGTATGAAACAGAGTAGGCAAATTTTAGTAAGAATTTGGACCCCACATGCCCTTCTCAGCGACTGGGGAGGGGGGCATTCCCTGATTTCAAGGCTTACAGCCACAGACTTTTGGCCAAAATAATCCTCAAATGTATGAAGTCTGTATATTTTTGTTACTGTTCCATGATCTCAAATACTAACCATCATGTTTAAGAAGTATGACTCAAGGACTGACAGCCTACTACTTGATACCTTCTCAAGCCAATGAGAGCAAGCAGACAGGGAAGCATCATCAACCAGATTATGCCTCCACACATGGCAGCAAACGAAGCCTTAACTATGACACATTTTCCACCAAGGTCTGCTCCATGCTCTTTTCTTGGTATTGTTTTTGTTGCAAAACAAAATTTAAACAATGATTGAACAAAATCAGAATCAGAAATAAAACACAAAAACAATCAAGAATAAAAACACGTGAGCTGATCATGTTGCCTTTTTGTTTTGTTCTAAAAGTCACAGGTTTTACTCTTTCCAACAACTTTATTCTGGTCTCACATACCCCCTCAAAACATATTTTTTAGGTTTCTTGCCTAAAAGTCCTCTAAGATGTTGGATTGTGTCATGTTTATAAACCCCTCTGTTTCAGCCCTGCTCTGAACAGACTGTTTTAGTGACCCGCAAGATGCTGAGCATACCAAATCAACCCCAAAAAGTTTAAGTAAAAGTGCTGCAGTCTGTTCATTGGTCATAAAATTGTCAACCCTCAAGCGACAGAAGCAAAAAACGAAAACACATTCTTCGTCATGTTTGAAAAGGACATGGATTCAGACTGATTTGTCCTCTGCTGTTGCTGTAAGGGATGTCCACATGAAACAATGCTTCACAGAGTCCTGGAGTGCTGGTGCGACAGGCTTTACTTCAGACCACTTCACTTCGTCGCACTGCTGTGACGTCATGCATTTATGTAGTGACTCTCTCCTCCCGGCTCACATCCCCTCTCTCATGTGAAGGTTCACCTGGAAGTGGAAACCAAAACATATCAGGGTTTACCTCTGCAAACTGTGGCAAACTGATATGAATCACTCATCGGGCTTTCACACATGCACGGTTCTGGTTCTGGAATTGGTTCTGTGCTGAATTCTCAAAACCCTGGTGCTTTCTAGCAAACCAGCCTGCATTCATGCCAGTTTAAGTGGAACGAAAGTGGGAGGGTGTTATTCCATGTTCCTCAGGCGGAAGTAAACAACCAACCGGCATTGTTCCGAACCAATATTTTTTAGGTCTGAACATGCCGGCCGGTTCAAAATTAGGTTCGGGAACCAGAACCAGCGTGGAGCCATGCCGGTGTGAAAGCCCTCTCAGTGGAAACGAGGCTTACTTTATCTGATTGGCTGGTACTGAATGTGATTGAAAGAAGGATCGTCTATTCATCTGCAATATATGGTATTGAAAGGATCTGCCCATTCCCAACACTTTCTATGGGTTGTTGCCCAGATGGACAAGTGAAATGTATTGAATGATCCATCTGGTTTGTCAGGTTACCAATGTTTGTGGTCTCTGACCTTTTGAGAAAAATTACCAACTAAAAAAAAATATATATATATATATATTTATATATCCAATATGTTGCCTGCCTTAAAAGTTTTAACATGGACTTTGATAATTACAACAGTTAAACATGAACATCTTTGTGTCACACTGTAGCTGAAATAAACTTACACAGCTTCAGAATGTTTTCCCCAACTCCAAAACTCATGCTTGGCTTACACAAGAGACACTAAAGGGTAAATTTTACATCAGATCATATGCATGATGTGCAAAACTGCACTTGTATTCCCATCATGTCCACAAATTGGTACATATGTAGAGCTCTTATGGTGCATATATGTGTGTGTGTTGGGGGTGGACGAGGGGGCACACTTGATTTAATACCTTCTCCAGGGACCATGCTCTGATTTAAGAGCCTCTTCATGACGACCACAGCACGGCAAGAAGCACTTTCTGGGTCATGTGAGAGCTGGCATCACTTAGATTTATTTATCAAAACCATGTATCCCCATCACAGCTCGCTCTCACACGCACATACATGCACCAATTTATGTGGAGAAGCGCAGTATAAATGTGCAAAGCGAGAAATGGAGTGAAACAAACTAGATATGGTTTATAGTTGGGTTGTCACAGAAAAACACATTTATGGTAGGAGTAAGACTTTTTCTTTTCCCTTCGCTTCAGCATGAACTGCATTTTGTCCTTTTAGCTCCACTATGTTTAATCAAAGGTTACTGATGCCAAAAACAAGCCTGAATTGTTATCAAGTTGTTTTTGGCTTGTTTTTTATAAGTCTCTCAGGACGTGAGGTCACCTGCTCACTCTCAATGATGCACTCAAACTGTATAATTAATAATTCCAGCACTGCCACACAGGAGTAGAAAAAACAATTTTAGCCTTTCGCTTTAATAAAAGATGCCCCAACCAAGCTTTATGTGGCTTGTACTGATAACTGATCACTTGCAGGCGAGATCAACTGATACTGATATTGATACCAATAATGTTTTGCTGTTACAGCAGCAGGTCAAGTGTTTACTCAACAGAGAAGTACAGAAAGCTCCAGAGAGGCAATGCAATACATATTCTACAGAACTGATAAGTGCATTCCACAGTGTGATGATTTATGCATTACTTGGGTTTGTTTATGTGAATCAACAAATAACTATATAAAATTATATAATCAGTTATTAATGAACTGCAGAAAAGTTCCATCCAACAGGCTAATAAATAAAAAGCAATCTATTTAAGAATATTAACTCAGACATGTTATGTTATATTGCTATAAAGATGACCATATTTTGCTCCTAAACATTATTTATTTAAGGTTTTTATCTTGAAATGACATTTGAACACATCAAGTGCTTACCTTGGTCAAACACTAATTATGCCAAGCCAGTGTGAATGCATGGTAATGTTATTGACAGGACCTAAAAGCATCACAAAGCATAAGAGCCCTCATTTGTCCATCTGCTTTAGAATTTGGGGCAGATTTTGGCGTGGAAATTGACTTATACCAACTCTTAAGTGTGATGCTAAAATATACAAATAAAAACGTTTATGTGTTGATAAATCTAGCCGGTGAGTACAGTTATCACTTGAATAATAGTTCCCTAAATATTCATGGTTTAGCCCGAATTTACAACATGAAGTTGTGGAATGTGGTAAAATAGAAGAAATTCCTTTGAGTTTAAGGGCTGACACCATCACAGGAAAAGAGAAAAGGCATAAAATATTGTAGTTTGAATGTCTGAAAAAAGAGATTGAGAGTCAGTGACAAAACGCCTGCAAATGGATGCTTGAGCTCCAGAAAACCAGGAAAATACTTTTATTTGAATTTCCAATAATAAATATCAGCCAGTACCGAACTATTGGGACATCTTTAATTGTTACTATGGATCGTTAAATTTAGAATTTTCATTTTAATTTCTTCCTTACTCTATCAGTGATGGAATATGAGGACACTTCTGTTTCTTCGATTGCCTCAGTTCACTTAAACAGAGTGTCTTACATGTATGATAGAGCACCTACATATGACAAAAAACTCAGTGACATCAGTGCTTCCCTCTTTCGGCCTGTGAACAGTATCAGTAGCTTCCTAAAATCAGGGCTGATTCCATGAAGAACATCTCTTTACATTAATTTGATTTTCACTCTTTAACTTGTAAGAATTTCTTCACAGTGTCAAAATTAACTTTACAATGAGAGTTGTGCAGTACAGAACATTTGAAAATGATTATGATTTGTCGGGATTAATCATCAAATATTCTAATTATGTTCTTAATATAATCAGTTATATATAAATGTATGTTTAACATCTCTCGTTTGTAAGAACATGGATGCCTATATGAGTGGAGTGCTTTTGCTCTGTCAACAGTAAAACACTGTTAAAATCTATCTTCACTGAGAGAGGGGCAGCAATATGTCTGGACTACTGCTGCAGGTGAGATAAGATCCACACTTCTACAGTCCACAATCTGATCCTGCTGCTGTGCCAGAGGGCAAAATCCAATTTCCTCCTCACGGCAATGAAAAAAATAAATGCAAAACAAGAAAAGCAAAAGACTTTTTTAATCAATGATTAATGCTTTGCAGGAGATGACTATTTATCTTCTGCATATTCCAAAAGGACAGAGTGCAGAAGCTAATATATTGTTTGTTCTCTCAGTTGGTTTCTGGCAGAATAATTGCATGATAAGGCCTGGCACGTCTTTAACCTGAGCTTTTGTCTCTCCCTGGCCTTCTTCCACCAGGCCATGTTTGCCTTCTCGCAACATGACATTTGGAGCGCAAATTGTCTGGCCTTTTGGAAGCTGGACCGTCTCGCTCATACTGACAAGACAGACAAAACAGTCTGTCTGATAACTGCTCCGTCCTCAATTATTAGACTTCTTTGAAGCCGGTGTTCCCTGTGCTGTCCGTGCCCGTCATCCATGGGAGATAAGCAGCAGGTACACTGTGCAGGTACAACTCTGCTGTTTGTTTGTTACTACATTCTGTCACTGAGTTCCTCTGTAGACACTTATTTATTGGTCAGCAGGAGTCCATCAAAATATCACATCAGGACAAACTGACGGGCAGAATTTGGTGTTTTCTGAACCACATTCCTTTACTGTCTCCAGTCATACAGCAGCTTACCGACTGCTGCTAGCTGCCACATCATGCCTATCAGGATGGATGCTGAAGAGTATTCATGTTATCAATCAACCAATCAATCAGCCAATCAATCTTTATTTGGATAGCGCCAATTCATAACAAGAATTATCTTAAGGCAGTTTCCAATAGAGCAGGCAGAAGCAAACTCTTCATTTTATAGATAAACATACGTACAGTATAAACATACATACATAAATAAAATACACATTCATCAATTGATTATCTATTCTGCTTATCCCTTTCTGGGTCATGAGGTGACTGGAGTCCAGCTTACATTGGGCGAGAGGTGAGGGACACCCTGAACTGGTCGCCAGCCAATCTCAGGACCACATAGAGAGACAGAACCATTCATGCTCACGCTCATACCTAAGGGCATTTTGGAGTCACCAATCAACAATGAGTGTATTTTTTGTCTGTGATAGGAAGCCTGAGTGCTTGGAGAGAACCCATGAATGCATGGGGAGAACATGCAAACTTGTAAACTCAACATAGAAAGGCCTTGTGGGGCACGTGCACTACCTGCTGTGCCACCATGCCACCCTAACATATATACATATACATATTACTGAACACAAATTTAACCCATAGGGAGCACAGCACTGGGCAAATCTACAGTGTAGTGCATCTATAGGTGGCTTACAGTAGCAGTGGCATGAAAAACCCTCTCAGTTCCATCCATTTAACAAACACTTCAGATATGAAGATGATACTTTGTGGTTGAAGTTACGATGCATTTTAGGGCTGGAGCACTGACCCAACACAAAGAAGTAACTGAGCCTTTGTTAAGTTCTGCCCTTCTCGGTATCTGTTACTAAAAGTGATTTACTCTGGATATATTTTGACTGTGTGACGGTGGTTGCGAGGATCAATGTTAAGATCAGTTATTTCAGTCTGGTTCTGCTCAAGATCTGCTGAAAAGGAGTGTTTTTTGTTTTGCTGCTGAAACTTTTGCTAACTTTTGCAAAGTTCTGAACTCACAATGGATTTATGTCTAGATTAATCAAATATTTATAATAATAGCAGCAATACAAATGAAGAGAATGGCTTTAACTTTCTCTTCTGTCAAGCGTCTTGGGATAACATTTGTTTTGATTTGGTGCTGTACAAGTAGAGTTTGCTTTAATGATTGATTTATAGATTGATTGAAAGTAGAAGGTTTGGCCAAGTGGGATTTGTCTGTTCATGTAGCCCTTTTCACACACAACCCTGATTTTTAAAAATACACAGAAAAATCACTCAAAAACTTCCCTACCTTCTTGTTCACTTTGGCCCTCATAACAGGATGCTACCCTGCAGTTTGCATTTCAGCCAAGGAAAGGGTGGGGTAGAGTAAAATATGAGGGTAGGGTAGGGTAGGGTAAATATGGGTTAAAAAATAAAAACAAAACTGCTGTTTGTGTTCATGCAAACACACAAGCAGCTACCACACTTCCAATGTACAGTGGGATGTTTCAACCCTTTGTATGAGAATAACCTTCTAGTCCAGCAACCTGATCCAGTGGGTGCCATTACTGTTGCTATTATGTGTATTATTGTTTATCAAAAGATGATCAGAAAAGATTGCACTGGGTCTCGGGTCATTTTGTAGTCCATCTTAGCCGTACATTAGCAACTATCCTTTCAAAGTTTCAATAATGCCTTGAAATTTAAAATTGAGGCAACATCAAAAATGCAAAATGAAGTGTTCAAATCTAATATACATGTGTTCATCATGGACCTAATTCCAGGCATTAATCTGAAAAGCCATTCTAAGACCCCATAGGCTCGGAGAAATGGGCA
>JBAMNC010000365.1:0-97131 GCA_037902135.1 Cetoscarus ocellatus
AAATGGGCACCATCAGTGCTTAGCCTCTAATTCACCTATTTTAAGTCTTGTTCCTGCCCCACCTTATAGATGTAAAAAATATTAAACTTACTTTTAATAGTTTTCTTTCTACTGTAAAAAAACAGAATTTTAATAATGAGTTTAAATGTGACTACTTGTGCTTTTTTTTGACAGCCTTAAGTGGACGCATAATGAACTGCAAAATATCATCTGCACCACATCATACCAGCAGATAGTAGCTTAAAAAGTCGATTATAGTTTTTGCAGATATTAACATTTCTGCCTTTATTTATAATCAATAGATGGGTTGACAAAATAAATCCCATGCATTGGCTGCAATATCAGCAAAATGCATGAAAGTACCATAATGTTCTGCATAATGTCTCAACTTGAAATATCAACAGAATCGTTTATAGGAGGACACAACGTTGTTTTTCTTGTTTCACATCTGTTTCAAACTCAAATCATAGGAAAAGGTCAACATAGCAACGGAGAGACTTTGCACTCTAAGCAACAACAGGTGGGTATTTGTAATAAGTTTGGAAATACAGACACACTGGATATTCAACATTATTCAATATCCTGCATCCCTGCTTTTTTGCAGTACTGTATTGCTCTGTCTTAAAGCACTAGAGGTCTCAGTGTTAATTAATCATTTCTCATTTTAACTGTAAACTGAAAAAGATTCAAAATGTGATTAAATTTTTGTATATTTACAATCAGGAGAGCTGGTTTGAGTTTTAGCCTTGTTAGATTAAATACATTGTGTTTTTAGTCTTTCTCCTCTGAGCTTTACTTGTTATAGATTTAAGTCAAGATGGAAATTGTAACTATTTTCTTAGCATACAATCTCATAAACATACAGAAAAACTAAAGTAAAAAAGTTACACTCAAGCTCAGTCACTTCTGAGGACGCAGTCAGAATGCACAGCCAGTTCATACAGCGTGTCTGCAGCAGGGAGAGGAGAGGCACAGCTCCTCAGCTCCTTCTGAATGTAATCCTCTCCTGATTAGCATATAGCTCTACTGTATTTCTCAGCTAGCCAGCTCCTCACATTGCCCCCGGAGTCTTAATCCTTCCCCTCCCCTTGTTGTGTTTCTGCTCCACTGGGGACCAATCGCACCAATTCCACTCATCAGGCTTGATAATTAGTGACAATTGTAAAAGTAATTTACAAACTCAAGCGATGCCATTGAGCAAATGGTGCCAATTAACTAGAGATGCTAATGTGGGCAGAAACGCGGAAAAAGCAGCATCCGACCTCCATTACAGTGAGAGGAGGGCCTGGAAGCCGTCCTCTGAGTGTCACGGGGAATCGTCCAGGGAGGAGAGGGGAGGGCGATGCACAATGTCGGCCGGGCTTGTCACCATGCTGCAGATTAATCCCACAATGCAAGAACAAGTATCGTGACCAGGGCAGCAACATTTTAATTTACATCGAAGGCAATTAGCTGATGCCATTATTCAGACTCACTGGCTTTCCAGCGGCAGCCCGGCACCCTGAGCTCTGCACAGGACTCGAGTTAGGATTCAGGAATTAATACCAGCCTTCCCAGCTGAAATTAAACGGCTTTGTGCACCAGAAAAAGGGCATCATTACTGCAGCTACCTGAGATTCTGGACATGACCACCAATTTTTATGAGAAGTGGTTGAAAGTCCTCCCCACACTTGGGGGCTTATCGGCTGGAGAGTGAGATGAAGAAACCACAGCAGACCTCGCCTATGGAGTGACTGCTTCTGAGCGCTCTGAGATGATTTATGATGTGAAAATGTGCCTTTTTTTATCCGGAAATAATTCATATCTGACTGCAGCCTGCAGCTTCTGTCTTTTTAATTAATCAAGTGAAATAGCCTGGGAACCAAAAATAAGATTAACCTTTGCTCATGTTAAAGGTTCACTTGTGTCCAATAGGCATGTATAGAATCCTGAGGAAGAGGTTATGACCTGAGATCAAACATGTTTTAATCACTTCTTTGCAAATGTTTTCAAAATGATTAAGTTAATAAAAGTTTGTGCTGAATTTACTGTTTTTTCTAAAATGTGGAAGTGAGTCATTTCAGCACTTCAGGTTCCCTTGTCTCAAAGTCTTTTGTATTTTTATATTGAGCTTTGGCAGACAAGTGACTAACATGACGTCGCTCAGTTCTTTGGACTGCTGTTGTCATTAGACTGTAATGCATCTTAGCCAATAATTACAGCAGAGATGCATTTTTGAGCTACTAAAGAAAAAGAAAGTATCATTAATACTAAAAAAAAATGTTAGTAAGTCTAGTAGATGAGTGTGGTTGCCTAAAAATGACTCACAGACAGACAAACTTACGTAGACTTGACTAATAGCTGCTGCACAGCAGTCAGACAGCATGTGGATCGGCTGTTTACAGGGAGGCTCAAAAGAGGAAAAACAACCATTGCCAAGCTAGATAATTAAAAATGTCTGTTGATGAAGACTTAGTGGGTTTAAATGACAAATGGCAGAAACCACATTGAGGACTGGAAGGCATGATGAGGATGACTTTGTGAGAACACTTCAAGATGTCTCAGGATCAGAGGATACTAGCAGCGGCTGCTGTGTGTAAATCTGCAGGCTGTGGCATACGTCATGCAGATTATCTTGGCTGTTATGAACATTTATCCTTGTACAGACTGAA
Source organism: Cetoscarus ocellatus (assembly GCA_037902135.1). Classification (NCBI taxonomy): domain Eukaryota; kingdom Metazoa; phylum Chordata; class Actinopteri; order Labriformes; family Labridae; genus Cetoscarus; species Cetoscarus ocellatus. The sequence goes on from JBAMNC010000365.1 coordinate 2,652, forward strand.
ACCAACGCTATTCAAACTCAAAAGACAAACCAGAAGAGCTGAATGGAAGTTACAATGATTGTTGTTTATTGTATAAAGACACATACATGTTTTTAATGGTGGGTTTACTTGATCATTGCTAGCATTAGCCTAAATAGTGCTTCTGTTACAAACGATAGTTTAAACTTCATAAAATGACTCACAGATACATAAAACTGGCATTTAAAGCCTTGGTAGAACTGTCCACTTTACAGCAGTAGAAAATTATGGTCTGATATGTAGGTTTAAGTTCACCATTCATATTCATATAGCACAAAATGTCCAAGAAGTTACATGCTGGATGGCATTGTTTGGGACATCCAGCCAAAATGGAATGGAGAGTGACGTAATGTGAAAATGGACAACAGGTTATCAATTCCTGAAGTGAGGTCTGTGGTGATTTCATGTGTATGAGGTTGTGATGAGTTTTTTTTTTTGTTTGTTTTGTTTTATAACACAGCATTCTTTAAAAGACAATTGCTAACCAAGCCAAAACATTAAGGGCTGAAAAATTAAGCCTATGCAGAAGTACACTTTTTTGAGTGTTCACTTGAGGCTGGCTGCAGGAAACTAAGTGTAATAATACTAATTGGTGTCTATTCTATGCTGTTGGGATGCCTGATTAGTCACCTTTACGAGGTGCAACTTGTGAGGATCCTGCGTTTGAGGAATGAGCGCCTTAATCATACTGCACTCGTACAATGTCAGTCTAATCTTTGCATTATCAGACATGTGTGTATGAGTGACAAATGATAATAGTGATAATATGGTAATAATATTTCTTGAATGCATAAAATCTTGTCATAGTCTTGCTGGTGAACTTCTAAGATTACAGTCTTCGGAAAGTTGTAGACAGTTTGTATGTCTTTTGATTCAAGAGGGTATATATATATATATATATATATATATATATATATATATTTATACACACACACACACACACACATATATATATGTATATATATATATATATATATATATATATATATATATGTATATGAATATTTTTTCATACAGTAACCTAACCTAAATTTCTGAGGATCTTTCTGCCAATAAACTGGTTGGCAATACGAGATTTTGGGCTTTTTCAGAGGCTGTGACAGATGGCTCGAGAGCTCCTAATGGACTACCTCTGGATATTAAAATCTGTTATCAAGCTACTCTGTACTCTTTTTGCACCTTGTTGATGCTTAAGACTCACTTCTAAGTTATTAAAAGCAATTTAAGACATATACCTCATAGACTTACACCTATATTAACTGCATTTTTAAGCTGGTCAGAGCACAAGGCCCTATGCAATCACTGTAAGGTAAAGCAGCAAATATCCTCAAAAATCTGTCTTGAAGAAAGTATAAACCATTTGAAGGTAACTGAAACTAATTTTCCCTTCTGTATCATACCTTGCGTTAGTTGTCTGTCAGAGAAATCACAAGCCTAATGTGCACAAGAAACAGTAGAAAACAAAATAAAGTTTGATTGACATTTTTGATAAATCAGTGCTGAATTGAAGGCAATGATGTCTGTATTTTCCTGAATGTGGGTTAAGTAAGTCTGATAAGAGCAGGGCATGATAAACAACAGGCAACAAACACACATTCATGGTCTTATTTAAGAGGAAAATGGGACATGTTAATGTTTAACGGATATGACTAGGGACACCCTGCTTAAAGCAGAAAAACATCATAACAAACTGGGACATCTGGTCACCCTAGGCATTGACAACCACAGGAAGGCACTGTAACTGCCCCACAGGCTCCATATTTCTGTGGAATAGAAGGCAAATTCCCTATTTCTGTCACTGTCCTCCACTCTGAACGCCCTCTCTCTGGCTGACAGTTATATAACCTCTCAGTCATAAGTGTAACAGATCTGTGACACTCATGGCCTGTTAGAAAAATATACTCTTTATCAGGGGTGGCAATTTTAAGCAGTTATTCTACGAAAGTCACTGGAAATTCTTTGAATGAAAGTTTGATTAACCCCAGCCCTTCATTCATAAAGCTTTTTTCACATTAAATGATAACAAGGGGGAAGCAGAAAGAAGCCAAAGGCCAGATTTCAAATCGAGCTGAAAGCCATCAAGGGGATGGAGTGGTGCAGTGATGGCATATGTTTGTAGGGCAACTCAAAAGTTAACACCAGGTCTCTTTAACAAAAAGCTTTTGGGATTTGTCAGTTGTTTTGATTCTTACCTCCAGCAAGGAGGCTATGTTTTTGTCGTGGGTTGTTGGTCTGTTTTTCTGTTTTTGTGTGCAAGATAACTCAAGAAGTTATTAATGCATTTTGATTCACTTTTCTGGGAGGAGGCAGTGACAAAATTTTGATCGTATTCTAGATCTGGATCCAAATCTGGGAATTCTATAAACAGTTTTTCAGAAAGGTAGGACAGTTTTCATTGTTTTCTCGAATAACTCAGTTATAATGTCAGTAGACTAAAAAATTTAAAAAAAATTGATTGATTAAAAAAAAAAGTCATGCTGATGCATGTCATGAGGGCCTATGCAAAACCACCGATGAAGTTGGATACACATCAAGATCAAGATCCAGTTTTTATAATGGACTTTAGTCTTATCACATTGCGTGTGGCCCTTAATGAAATAGTCTACATAGGTTTTTATATCCATTCACTCTGTTTTGTCTATTTCCAATCAAAAAGCAAAAACTTAGCACCACAAAACAAACTTTGATAACTACAACCTCTGTAAAACACACCCTGTGCTAGCCTTGCAGTGCAGATTGATCTACCTGATTCATTGTCTGTAATCATGCAAATCCATCTTGCAAAGCTCCAGTCTACAGTGATTGTGATTGGCCCAAAGTGGCACGACCCAATCTGTGCCCTTTTAAGCAGGAAGAGGTGGGAGCTACGAACCACACAACAACAGGAAGTGACTGCAGGTACAGAGATTAGCATAGATGCTAACAGCCCAGATCTTGACCGTATTTCTTTGCTAAATGACAAACACCAGCACTACAACCTTCTTTATGGAAAGGATATTTTTGCCCTACTTTCGACATGTTTGAATAGTTAAATGTATGAAGTGGCTAATGTTCTGTACTTCCCCATGGGTACCTGCCTACTACAATATCTGATTGGTTTGAAACTATTGTGATTGATGGAACAATCATCCAATCACTTGCAGGATACTCTTTTGAATGGTTCTGCCCATTCCCAAAAACTTTCTGACTCTTTTATTGATCAACTAGTGAAATATATTGAACCGGTTGACTGCGTGCTGCCTTTCAGCAAAACAAACAAGATGAACAATCGTTCAATCACTATGAGGTGATGTCCGGCACTAGATACACTCCCCTTAATAGACGGGATCTTCCATAAGATCCCATCTTCTGTTCTGCCTTATATTTGTTAGTCTCACTGCTTGTTAATGTGCTTTGCTTCTTGCAAATTAGTCTTATAAATTGCCTTTTCTTCCTCCTTTGTCAAAGTCTTTTCCTAATGTAATTTGGTTTCCAAAAATATGAATTTGTTTCAAGGTTTGTAAAAGAGTTTCTTGTTTTCTGAAATGTAAATTTGCTTCCGGTCATAAAAGTGTTTTCCTGGTGTTATTTTTATTTCCAAAAATTCAAATTACTTTTGAGATTAGTAAAAGTGTTTCACATTTTTCATTTTGTTTTGCACTTCCTATCAGCCGTTCATAATGCAAATGAATCACCTTCTGTTTTAAGCTCTGCAGTGCTGTAATGTTAATAGTATAATAGTTATTTACTACATGATCTGTGGTACAAAAGATCTCACAGCTCATGACTCTCCAGGGGCACAAACCCTCACCTTCGGAACCGCTGCTCTACGGCCACCCTCTGGCGGTGGTACCACATCATAGCCTGATGAATATTGCAACCAAAAATTATCTCGATCAGGAAACAAAGATGAGCTAAAAGTCACATGAAATCTAGTTTTTATTAGCTAATGACTGCTTGAAGATTTGAAACCATGTCCCATCTTTCCCCTGAATGATGTGGACATGTTAAATCTGGGTCTATTAGTGTTTTAGAGGCGAGGATATCCAGAGAAGGCTCGTTATTTGAAGTCAAGGCCACGCTGTCTCATTATGATTGCTGTAATTGTTTCCCGGTTCGATGCTTCCAGCCTCCTGAAAAAGAATCAGTAATAAGACTAATCCAGTGTAAGCAGCAGGGAGCCTCCTGGTTAGTGGTACAGTTTGCCCTTTGTACCATCCTATCCTCCTCTTCTCCTTTTCTCCCCTCTCCTCCTTCCCTTCATCTCGTCCCTTCTGCGGGATTGAAAACAGGAGGTGTAGTCTCATTCTGTCAGTCAGTGCTGCTCTGCCTCGCAGGCCTCAGCCTCTATCAGTGTAAACAGAAGAGGGGAAGCAGTGTTTGGTGTTTTCTCCTGTCTAAAAACCTTCTTTTGCTGTCTCTTTGATCCCGCGCGCTGGAAGAGTAATTGCTATCACTTATGAAACAAAATGACAAGCGCATGCCAACAGCTTAGCAGAGCAAATACAAAAGATGAGAGGAGAGCGGGCACTCAGGATGGAGGTCTGTGAAGAGGAGCTGGTGTTGTGAGGAGGTCCTGAGCTCACAGCTGTCGTGCTTTGATTCGTTTTAGAAAGGCCATAGGATTATACATGTGAGAGTGAAATATTTAAGTGTTTATATTTATATTCTTTTAAGTGTTAATCCAGAAGACCTCATCATTTTTGTCTTTTTTTGGCACCGAGTTTGGTTGCTATTTTTTTTTTTTCTTCAAAATTTCAAAGAAGAGCCAAAGGCAACTCTCTGTACTCTCGATCAAAGCTGCATTTTGTATGAAAAAGAAAAAAAAAAGACAGCTGAGCTCAACAATTCTTCATACTGGACACAGAGGAGTCTTATATTTACAGTTTTGTGTGGATATATGTGTTGTGGTCTCCCACAGCTTGTATGGAAAATCAAAAAGTCAACACCTTGCCTTAAGCATGACAAACTGCAAACTCTGGCACAAGAAAAGAAAGCCCAGGCATCAGTCCAGAAACTGCAGTTCCTGGAGTTTCCACATGGGGGTTGAGGAGAGCATGGAAGAGAGTGTGGAGCTGGAATATTCATTGAATTGCCAACAAGTCTTAGTGTAAAATATTGCAGATGTATCAACCACGCTCTACACTGATATTTTTCCATTTGTCTGTGATGGCTTTATAGACCAGTTTTGGTTAGGTGTAGCAACCGCATTACGGTTGTAGCCCAAGTATTGTGATGGTAAAAAAAAAAAAAAAAAAGCAGAAGCAAATGGAGAAAAACACAGATTGGTGATATTTGTAGGGATTTACTTGGTAATAACGTACAATACAGTTGACTGAATGATTTAGAGTTAAAACTATCCAATTCTCAATCAGCATGTGGTTGTTTGACCTGTTCATGATAATCACCATCTTAGCGAACTATAGCTTAAGCTGTTGCTGTTGGCTGTGCAGAAAGTTACTTCTTAATCCATGAAAATCTGTAATACTGTATAAACTCAATCCAGTCAAGTATATTGATTAAACCTGCCTTCAAACTTTAAAGGGATAGTTAGGTATATTTTAAGTTGGGTTGTATCGGGTACTTGAAAACAGTCAGTAAAGTGGCTGAAAGGGCTTTCAGGAGCGCTGCCCCTTGAAGGAGAATGGGCCCAGATGCCCAGTAAGGTACTGGGCTGCTATTGGGTACTGTTATTTTGTGTAATTTTGTGAGTTTTACATAAAATTGACCCACAAAACCATGGTGGATCAAACATATGATTGGGTGAAAAACTTCAGAGCACACTATTATTCCTCCAGGAAGTCTCAGCCTGTGTTCATTGATTTCAACGACCTGCTGTTTCGCTCTATGGAATCAGGGAGACACAACAACAGCAGAGGAAGCTAATACTGAACCGAGTATGAGTGAATTTGACTGAAGTGATGGAGATGTACTTTTTACTGTGGATTCACGGGGTTACCCTTAGTAACCAGACTTTACAGAAGAAGACATCCTTCAGAACAAGATTCTCCAGGCAAAGAAAGAGGGGACAGACTTTTGTTTTTGTGTCTGACCATTAAGTTAATAATAATAATTCCTATAAAGCTACTCTACTCCAACTACCACCACCACTACTAATAATAATAATACTACTTATAATAACAAAGTAATTGTAACTTTATTTGCATAGCACTTTTTAAAGCGGAGGTTTACTAAGTGCCTTGACAAACAGAAACAAACAGAAGACAAAGAATAAGAGCCTCAGCACAAAAGAAAAACAATAAGGAATGTGAAAACTTAAAACCACCAAAGATGGGCACAAACAATCCAGGCACCCAACACAGTCCAACAAACACGAATGGGACCTAAAACCATAGGCTCAGAAACACACACACACAAAAATCCACACATTGACCAGCGTCCTCAAAGAAGCATGACACACAAGATCTATGCAACACTATAGAAAAGGACGTGGCTTCAGCTTTCCAGCACTGTGTTCTAATGTTTACTGTGGCTGCACGGGCAGGCTTAGATATGTTCCTGCCACTGAAGCCACCTGTGGGCTGAGCAAACACCTGGCTTTAGGAACCGTCTCCCATCCAAGGGGTGCAGCATATCTTCTTTTGACATTAATTGGTGAAATTTTAAACAGACTTAATGAGGACATTCTTTCTCCCAAATGTAGGAGGAGGGATTTTCCTTGTGTTGTAGGGGGTTTTGGACAGACAATATCAGTATCAATCTATCAGTATCAATATCATAATATATAACAGACAAATCTATTTTTGTGCATACAAGACCTTTAAATTATCTTCTTTTTTGAGGAGTTCATTTTTAATTGCTATCTGGTACAAGAGGGGAGAGTTAAGGCATGTTGTCCATCTTTATATACAGTCTAGTATCCTTTTAGCTACTGCATTTAGGAGCACATACCCAGACCTTGTTCCTCTGTTGTGTCTATCTTATTTAATTAGAATTGACGAAGCGTCAGGCGTGGCTCTGATCCTGCGACTGAACATTGAAATAGATGTCTATAGCATGAGAAGTCTTTCCAGGAGGGCAGAGAGCCGGCCCTGCAGGGAGCTGCAGTCTGGCCGAACAGAGTGGACGCAGCCAGAGCAGTGATGGCTGGATGCTTGTTATTCAAAGAGCATACAGAGGGAGAGAAATGAGGAGACTGGAAGGCTCCTCGCCCCTCTTTAAAGCTGTGGAAGTGGATAAGCCTCTGGTGTTATTCACAGACTCCCTCTGACATCTTCTGTTGATGTTTATTTAAATGGTGCTCAGATCGGTGTGGAAATCGTCCCGTTGCGAATGCCCAGCAGGACACAAAACAGCTGGGATCTGGAAGGGAGACAGAGAGAGAGAAAGAGGGAAAAAGAGAGAGATTTCTGAAAGAAGAGGGGAAAGAATAAAGAAGAAAGAGGGGAAATTTGGAGGGTTTTATGTAAAGGAAGGGATTTCTGTGAAATGTATTTTGTGTAATGAGACGCCCCAAATTCTGCTCTTTGAAAATAGTGTTACCTGGAGCTGCAAAATAAAAATCTCCTTTTTTTTTTACATCCCCCACGGAGCCTGCTGTTCTCGGCTTACACCGGGCCTATCCTCAGTTCCACAAAAACACTCCAGCTCTGTATTTTTTCCCTTTTCTCTCTTTCTTTTTTTCTTCCCAGATTTAGACTTTAGCAAGGCTGGCCGTCAGGAGAGGGTGTCATTCTGGAGCTCCTGCTGTGAGATTGCTCTTTTCTTCTAGGGACATTGTGATACGGAGCGTTAATAATGTAGCTCTCTTTTCATAGCACTGGCAAACACAGTCATTGACCCCAATGGCCATCAGCAGAAATGTCCATTCTCTGAATAAGCTGGTGCTGTTTTCGTACGTGACTCTGTGGAAGGCGGCAGACACTCATTTTCAGACACAACATTGAAGTTTTTTTTTTTATTATTTTATTTGTTATGAGCATCATTGGACAGTTCAACAGCATCGGAGCCCATTTACTTCATGTGTGGAGCACTGGAGCAAATCTTGCTGTGGTGCATCATATCAAGCAGCAGTGATCTATTCTATAGGGTTTAATTAATCTAATTACCGTAATTTCTCGATTATAACACACACTTTTTTGCTTCTGAATAAGCTCTGATTTTTGGGTGCTTATTATACACGAGTACAAGCAAAAAACGTACCATATTTCATCTTGCCAACATTGCGATTGCAACACATCTGGTACAAAAAGCCAAAATATTCTCTTTCTCTGTGAAAACACATGCAAACACAGAGCGCTGCCATCTTGTGAGCAAGGGGCTGCAAAATAACTGCGCTGTCATTGGTCGAAGACATCAGCATGTTGATAGCTGCTCTCTGATTGGTCGGTACACTACAATTGAGCATGCTCGGGCAGAAATTGAATAATTGCACATGCGTGAAGCAAAAGGTGTTTCCCTACACACTCTTGTACAGTAGGTGGCAGTATGCACCTGAACGTTGTTTGCGATCCGCCATTTAATGAAAGAAGGAGAAAGAGAAAAGGTTTTTCCGCATCCGTTTGAGAGGGAAAATCGCTAATGGTATTTGTTGTGGAAATACTGAAATTTCATAAATTAAAACTTTACATAAAGGTAATGTTTGAGTTGTCTGAGAGAGTAAGGTTTGGCCAACATTTGGGTGCGTGTTATAGTCAAGTAGAGTGTTTTTCAGGCAAAAATCGAGAAAATATGGGGTACGTGTTATAATAGAGTGCATGTTAGAATCGAGATATTACGGTATATCATATTCACTTTCATAATATCTTATTGTATTGTAATATATCAAATCAAACTGTACCAAATGCAGTTGTGTAGTTTTGCATCCTATGGTGATGTATTGGGAGTTTTTTCAGCTCATGTTGGTACATGTCATACAGTCAGTGGCGGATCTTCCATGGGGGCACAGGGGGGCAGTGGCCCCCCCTGTGATCTGATTGGCCACCCTGTGTGCCCCCCCCCCCCCCCCCCCCAAAATTTTTGTTGGAAATTTACATTACTGAAACTCCGATTTCCAACGCTTATGAATGTAACTTCGTTGTCCGACTGCAATTGAATGCACCAAAGACGTAAGTTTGATCTATTGATTGGTACTGTGCATTTGGTGTGGATTTGAAGGAGCTTTGAAAACGTTTGACGATGCCGGAGGAGAAGACGAGCAGTTTTGCACCTTTGCAGTAAGAAGACTATATTAGTTTTGAATTGCATGAAGTTTGGCTAACACCTGTGCAAACTACTGAATCTACTTACCTCCATTTGCATGGAAAATGTTCGTGTGGTTTTTTAGGAATAAAGGGAAAGATATTAGGCATGTATTCCTACTATAAATTCATGTCCGAAGCGTGAAGACTTGCGCCTCAAACTGAAAATGTGCTAATTTGCTTGTGAACGCAGCTTTTCAGCACTGAAACTGATAAAAAATCACTTGCACACCACCATGAACAATGACAGACTGAGTGACCTTGGGGTGCTAAGTGTGGAGTCCAACAGAGCCAAGGCCTTGGATATGGATGAGTTCATAACGTTGTTTAGTAGCCGACATGGAAATCGCAAAATTCAGTTGTTTTGAAGTGTTTTTGCCTCTAAAAAAAGAGAACTTTCAAATTGCACTATGAAAATGTACTGATGCTTATTCTGATTAAGACTGATTGCTGTGCACAACACTAAAATGCTTAAGGACCAGAGCTGAACACTAGGTACTTATTAAGAGTAAATAATATTGCTCACTGTGAAAGTATATTGGGAGCTGCTTTTTCTGATTTCTCTGCAGAACACTATGATGTTTTTCTGAGCTGTGCACTATGGAATATTGTTACTGTTTATTATTGTTCTCAGGTTTACTATAAAATGTATAGTGCTGCTTATTGTATTTTATTTTGTTATTATTTTAAAACTTACATTACTGCACAGAACATTTAAGATTATTTTATTACAGATCAAGGGTAAAGATTGTTATTGTTCACTGTGATGTACTGGGTAGTACTCATTTTGATTAAGACTGATTAGTATACAGAACCCTATGATGTTTATGGTATACAGCTGAGAACTGGTTGCTAAAAATACAGATTATTTCTTATTTTATGTGTGATAATTGGCAGTAAACATTCTAAGAAGTGGAAATTGACAGGGTTGTAAATAGTGCTGTTCTTGCACAATATTTGTCACTTAATTGCCCTTAGGATACTGTCATTGAGCTTACCAGTTTTACATAACAGGCAGATGTTGCAGATGATGATATTGCTGTAATTCACATAAACAAGGAAACATGTCCATCATAACTTTATTGTTAACAGTCCAAAATGAAAAAGGTCATGTACACCTTTCTTATTGGGTTAAAGAGCCAATAAAAACATGAAAAATACTTTGTAAAAGCGAGAGGTCAGTAGCAGCTTTCATTTTTTCTTATAACTTTTCGGTGGCCCCCCCAAAATATCTGTTGTACCCCCCTGTGCCCCCCTGCTAAAATTGATCTGGATCCGCCCCTGCATACAGTGCTGTGTTATATCTTCATTATTTGTTACTGCATTGTTTTAGGGATTAGCGAGCCAGTCAACAAAAGCCAAGGGACTAAATCAGGGGTGTCCAAACTATGGCCTGGGGGGCATCTGTGGCCTTCGATTGGCTTTAGTTGGCAGACAGCAGGTCCCAAAAATGACTGGAATTTGTCCCACATGAGGATAAAGCTTATGCCTTACTGATGAGTAAAGACACATTTATTTTAGCATTAAGAAGCATCATGAATTGTTCCCATCTTCTCCATCTTAAGGTCAAACAACAACAAATATTGTGCCTTCATTTTCAAACACCTATCAAGGTCTTAAACAGTTTGCTCTTGTTTTGAGTCTGAAAGTGGGGATGAGCCATCAGTGACTCCCTTTCCTGCACCCAGTTGTAGCCTGAGCCAACCAGGTCTGTTAAGCCCCCCTGAAATATTTAATCATGAGTAACTGTTTGCTTTGCCGAGCCATGACTAGAAACTGTGATGAAGGTTGTTTTGTTCTGAAGGCATTTTCAGTAATTATTTTAAACTGAAGCTCCAGGAACAAAAAGTCATTGACCCACTGTGCCACCTGCACATCAGCCCGGCCATCTTAACATTTTTTTCTATGAGGCCTTTAGTTAAAAAAAATTAAAAAAAGGAAAGAAAAGAAAAGAAAAAAAGTTAGACACCCCTGGACTACTTATTGGTCACCAGATTTAAAGTCTGTCAAAGTAATTCTTATTTTCTTTTTTTATTTATCCATTTGTTTCTAACTGATCAGTACAGGGCAACAATCATGGTCAAATGCTCTGTTGAAACAGTAATGGACGCTGTAGCCTAGCCTCTGTAGTACTGCTCTATCGCGATTGCCTTACTGCCATATAACTCCTGATTTTTTTATTTTATGTAAATTTTTTCAGTAAATGATTTACAAGTTTTACGGCAAGGTTCATCTCAGTTTTCCACTTTTTACTCTCAGCTTTATCTAGCTTTTATTTTCATCATTGTCAATTTTACCCTTAAAATGTTTGAGGATAAAAGTAGCTCTTTCATGTGGAGACCCCTTTAAAAGTCTTTAATGTTAACAGAAAATATACTGTATCTTCTTGAGTTTAAACCACTGGGGGTTTGAAATCATGATCATTGAAAATTTTGGATTCAATTTAAAAAAATTAAAAAAACAGCATTTAGTTTGCTTTTCTTTCATTTGGCATATCTTACCTTTTTCACTTATGCAAGTCTCAGTAGTTTTAATTCTTTTTTTTTTTTTCCAATGTAGTGAATGTCTGCATATACAGCGTTTAACAAATTCATTAGACTTCCTGTCAAAGAAACATTTTTTAGAAATCTTTCAAAAACTTGTCTAAAACTAAAAATGCTATTGTTATTTGTTTGGCAAATAATAGACTGAAATAACTAAATAAGCCTTTTTCACTCATAATAATAAATCATTTTTTGTTTGGCCTCCTCTGGCCATAATAACAGCTGGCATTCTTTCTTCATTGTTTTTATGCACTTTTCAACAGACTTCTCTGTTAATGAGTTTCAAATAGTTTCTAGCTGTTCCCACAGACTTGCTTTAGTTGAAGCTTTTGTGTAAAACTGTTTTTTTTCTGTTCAGAAAAGCAAGTAGATAACTTTAATTTGATATATTAATCCATAAATAATCATGTGCCTTATTATCTTTTCTGTTATTTTGCAAAACAGTAAATGTGAAAATTCATCAATAACAAATTTAACTCTATTTTAGCATTTAAATAGTTCAGTTAAAGAGCTTCAACATACTGGTGTATTAATGAATACAGAAACAAAAAGTATGATTTTTGTAATCACTAATGCTGTTAATTTAGGGCAGCTGTGGCATAAGCCTTACACTGGGTGGTGGTCTAATACATTAATTAAGCACTGTTTGTGGAATTAACACCTAACCCCATTTGTCTGTAGACTGCTTTGTCTTGTGTCTGACTTATTGTTATGTAGCATTATGAACATTTATCATTTCTCATAGCTGTAAACATAATTTAATGTCCTAGATGTATGACTCATTACAAAAACTGTTATCATAATGACTTATGTATACTATTATAAAGCATCATAAATTAACCCAAGTGCATATAACAAGGATCAAACTGCATTATATGCACTTTAAAAGGCTTTATAATACCTTATAAACAAGCTTTAAATGAGTTTATAATGCATTATAAAGAGGGGCTTCGTAGAAAATGTTACCAATTGAGCCATAAAATACATGGAATTGAAAGAACACATAAGATTTTTTCAACAAAGTTTACAAGAATCCATTTGCTTTATTTTAAAAATAACTTACATTTATGTGCTATGTAGCATGAAATGCATGCCTGTGACCTAAGAACTCAAGAGGTTTCAGTATCAAGTCACTGCTGCATAAAAACACACAGTCATTGACCCCACTGACCATCAGCACAAATGTCCATTCTTTCAATAAGCTGCTGCTGTTTCCCGTTCTTGATTCTCCATGTGGGGGGTGTCATTTCGCCATTTTCAGCCCCACCACAGGACCTTTGTTTTCTCTTTATGATGAGCATCATTTGACAGTCCCCCTGCCTCAGCATCCTCAGCGTCTTAGCCCATTTACAGCCAGCTCATTCACTTCGCTGCCATTCGCTGATGGCAGCACTTTGAAGTGTTTGCTGAAGGAGGGTGGGGGTGGTGTGGGGGCAGGGGAACTTTAATTGGCTGCATTTGTGGGGTTTGCTTCTCTTTCTTTGTTGGTGCCCTGCGGTCACAGTGAGACAGATTAGGCGACCTACATTTTGCTTTTAGCTTCTTCTTTTTTTCCCCTCCCACCATCTTGATTCAGGGTCTTACTCTCCACTTTCCTTGTCTGTTTTTATTTATTTATTTTTTTTGGGTGTTTTTTAATAATCAGAGTTCTTCTCCAGCAGCCACTCAGAAAATGGAGGCTGCTTGCGTAAAAAAAATAAATAAATAAAATCTGACAATGCATCATCTCTGAGCTGAAGTCCACAGTCCTTCGTGTTTACATGGGCATGGACGTGTTCACACAAACTACAGGGAAAGTTAAATTTAGTAACTTTGTCCCTATGCACGACACTGATTGACAGCCTGCTGTGGGTAATGATGTGTTCTGTTCACAACGTGTCGCCCACAGCAGTCGCCCTCGGAAAACTTTTGATGTTTGTTTTGCTTGAAATGCCTATACGCTCTTGTACATCCATCATGACATCTCCTGCAGTAGGTTTAGACTCCATGTGGAGACTCACAGCCAAATCAAACATTTAGAGGGCTTCGGTTTTCCACTTTAAAACTGTGGGTCGAAGAACTTTTCCTTTTTTTATCTTTGATTTCTGGACCGAGGTCTTCCTGTAATATGTACTGTAAATAAAATATTGATCAATGACAGTAGTGGCAATGTGAAGAGCAAACTTCAGGATGATATGAAACTCTTCAAATCTTGAGTGAAGTTAGATGTCAGCCAGAGTTGGTGGTGCTGAGAGGGCTTTCTATATGTGAAACCATCATTCTCTCTGTGTGCAGAGTCATGTTTTATTAAGCCAAATGTTCCCTATTTTAAAACCCTCCTCGGCAATATACTCGCTGTTTACTTCTTGTACATGTCCGCATCAGGCTGCCGAGCCTTGAGTCCATTTGGCAAACCTGATGGTCACCAGTTTACATGGTCACTCATTACACCACAACACCAGGACTGTTGTGTCCATACTCTAATGAAAATACTGCAGACACAGAGTAAAGACATGTTGTGTCCATTAGTTACCTGCCTGCTCTGATTTGACCATATCATACAATTCAAGGATCTGGGGTCAGCCTGATTCATTGTCTGTAATCAAACAGGTTTATCTTGCTAAGCTCCAATCTATTAGTGTGAGGGGCCCAGAGCAGCACGGCCTAATCAGTGAAGGAAGAGGTGGGAGCTATGAGTGAGATGGCAGCAGGAAGTGACTGCTCTACGGAGATCAGCATATGTGCTAACAGCTTTAGTTGCAGTTTTTTCAGAACTGAACCACACTTTTACAATGCAGTTTGGTTTTACATGTTTTTCATTTCAGTTTTTTTGACAAAAAACAAACACTGGAAATACTTCTTGATAGAAAAGATATTTTCGCTCCACTTCTGACATGTTTTGGCAACTGTTTGTGCTACATAGTTGCTTGTGTTCGGTCCTTAACGCTGCAGCAGTAGCGCCCACCTACGACATTATCTGATTGGCCCGTAGTGAATGTGATTGACAGAATGATCTTCCAATCACCTGCCTGATCTGCTAATGTAAGGTCCTGCCCATTTCCAAACATTTTCAATAGGCTGTTGAAAGATACTGACCCTGATCTGGCTATTGATTATTGCTGAAAATGTAATGTTTGCTCTGATCATGAAAATAACGTAAAAGTGACATTTTATGCATCTCCATTAGGGCTTAACAGTACTGGGAAAAAATGTCATTGCACTTTACATTCAGTGGTCACTTTATTAGGTACACCTTGTTCGTATGGGGTTCGATGCCTCTATGCCTTTTTAACTGCCCTATTTCTTCATGGCATAGATTCATCAGGGTGTTGGAAATATCCCTCAGAGATTTTTCTCCATATTGCTATGATAGCTACTCAATTGCTTCAGATTTGCTGGCTGAACATCAGTGGTAAAATTTTTTATTCCACCACATCCCAAAGGTGCTTTATTGGATAAAGATCTGTGGACTATGGAGGCAATAAGAGAACAGAAAGCTCATCCTTATGTTCAAGAAACCAGCTTGAGATAGTTTTAGCATTAATTTATGAAGCCTGATTCTGCTGGAAGTAGGCATCAAAAGATGAGTACACTTTGGTAAAAAAGGGATAGACATGGTCAGACACAATCCTCAGGTAGGGTAAAAAATTCTCAATTAGTAATAAGAGCCCAAAGTGTGATTCAAAAATATACCCTATATCATTACTCTACTACCACCAGCCTGAACCACTGGGGTAAGGCAGGAAAAATCCATGCTTTCATGTTGTTAACACCTAATTCTGACTCTACCACCTGAAAAAAAGCAGCAGAAAACCAGACTCATCAAACAAAGCAACATTCTGATTCAAGATTCAGCGTGTTGTTGACTTCAGAAATTGTCTTCTGCATACCTTGGTTGCAGTGCTAATTTTGACAGTACTTTTTAATTTAGTTTTAGTTATAGTTTTTTCTCTAAAATATCTTTTAGATTTTGTAATAATTTAGTCATCTGAATTGTTTTATTTTAGTCTAGTTTTAAATGATGAAATTTCACAACATTTTAGTGAAAACTACTGTAAATTTAGTCGACTACAATATGAAGTGTAAAGTGTAAAGGGCATTTTTTATGTTTCCTTGAATTTCTGAAGTCATGTTTTACACTTGGGTAAAATGAAACATCTAATAACCCTTTATTGAATGCTAGTAAAGTTTGAATGTATAAATGGACAGAAACAAATTGAACTTTTGTGTTAAATGCAGTCCCTTTATCTAGGTTCCCTGGCAGAGCATCTCAGATACAATACCAGAACTGACAACAAACAGTGAACCTGCTCTACATGAATATATCAATTCATAAGGAGAGTAGCTCTGATTGGATCGCTGTCCAACTTATCCCGCCACCATGATGCTTAGGCAGTTGTGATTGGATGTCCCTCTTAACTCATCCAACCTTTCCACACAAACAAAGTAGCTGTGATTGGATATATTCCTAACTTGTCCCTACTTTCTACATGATGAAAGTAGGTCTGATTGGATTAAGTCTCTGTCAAACATTTTCGTCTAGTTTTTATTTGTTGATTTAGTTTTAGTTTCTGTCCATGTGAACTTGTTTTTCTTAGTTACTGTCTAGTTCTCGTCAGGGGAAAAAAGGTTGTCGAGGAAAACAATGAAGATAATAATTAGTCAACAAACTTTAGCACTGCTTGGTTGCAACAAGGGATTATTTGAGTTAATGTTGCCTTTCTATCATGTCAAACCACTCTGCCCATTCTACTCTAACCTTGGACATCAACAATGAATATTTTCCCTTACTGGGTAGTTTCTCTATTTTAGACCATCATCTCTGAACCCTAGAGATGACTATGGGAGAAAATCCTCATAGATTTGCAGTCTCTCAAATATTCAGACCAGCCCATTCAGCACCAGCATCTTCAGCATGTCTACATGCCTAAAAGCATTAAGTTGTTTCGATTGTAGGTGGACCCTGAATAAAGTACTCCATGGCTTACTATAAATTGAGGGTTCAAATAAAGGCTCAAAATATTCAATAAATGCAAAAACCTAAAAGCTGTTTTTATTGAATTAAATTATATGTCCCTTCATATCCCCCAAATAAAAAAATAGAGTTTGTTGAGATTGATGTACATGATGAAACACTGAATTGATTTGATAAAATCTAATTAATCTAGCAGGGAGAGAGACAATGAGGCCTTTCCTTGGAACAACAAAAGTTACATCAACCTAAGTGTATTTATTAAAAGTGTCATGTAAGCCTAAACCAGAGTGACCCTGGAAGAGTCCTCGTCCTCTTTGTGGAGTAAAGCTAAAGTGTTCAGGTTCAAATGAATGGAGGTTGATGTTAAAGCTAACCTTGGCTGTGCACCCTGCATGGCTGCTCCTCTAAGCCATCAGTCTGCTGGGAGGCTGACTGAAATATTAAAGAGGCTGTCTGCTGGCCCGCTGCACCACCTCAACACATCAGAGTACGCCACAGCATGTGTCATGGCTACAATAGATATGTAATAGATGGACAGCAAAGTGAAATGAGAATGGACTATTATTCTCTCTTTATTACCATCAATCATATGATTTACAGTATTTATTGACCTCTTCACACATTTTGACCGACATTTGTCAGCAGTTTGCCTCATTGTTTCTAACAGAAGATTGAAATAAAATCCCAGAAGGTATTAATACAGGTTATTAAAAAGTGATGTCCTTGAAGCAGTTCAGACCAGATGAAAGTCACCTCATCATGCTGAGGATCAACTGCAGTGGTCCAGACTCCAAAAGCGCAAGCTTTGATTTTTTGAACTCACATCAGGATAATGAGTGTTTCCCCTAAGTTTTAACCTCATATTGGACTCGTTTTTTAAATCCTTGGATTAAACTGTAAAGCTTACCTTCAGCTGGATGTCCTTTCTTTGGGATGTAAAAAATAAGAACTTAGAGGTCAGATGGGTTTACCTCATTGGTGTACATGCAGGTTTTGCCAGCAAATCACAGTTCATTTAAAAATGAAGTTGCCATTTTGTTGTTTTGATTAATATTTTGGAAATTTACATCATGGCCAAACTTAAGCCATGGCAAGCTAGTGATAACTACATCTTTCTACTTTAATTGCACCTAAGAGAATGAAAAAAGTTATAGAAAGCTTAAACCCTTTTGACAGTACATTCAGGCATTTACATTTTTTCCAAGGGGGACATAATATTGTCTTCATAATGCAATATGGCTTTGGGGAAGCGCAAAAGAGCGTGATATGGCAGGTGCATCATGGCAAACCAAGGCACACACACTCGCAGTTCTACTATCCCCTTGAAAATGGGAAAGCAAATGGGAGGTCAACTTGTCCGTCTCATTCCATCTTCATGATGTCCAAAGTGGAGGCGAATTGTCACAATGGCGTAAACATTACATCTTCATTGAGTGAACAGTGCTATTAGAAAGAGGTCAGTTTATGAAATCACATTATGTTCATGTTAAAGCAGCTTAATCTTGAACTACAGATTCTGTATGGAAATGTAAAATCTGTGCACAAGGTAATTATTTTCTAACCTTGCACAGCAGGTGGATCCACCTGGTTTAATGTCTGATTTAATGTGCAGTCTCTATTTTAAGCAATCTTTGTGATTTATTTGTTTCTGTGAACAGATACCTGCATAAAAAGGAAGCTTACAGTCCACTGTAAATCAGAGATTTGAACTTTAGTCAAAATCCACCTGACACTGGCAAAAGCCAGTCATTGTTTAAATGAACACAAACAGAAAACTGTATGAAGTTCTTAATGCTCAGGTTAAAGTTTTATTTCAGTGAAGTATTACAAAACATGGGAAAGATGAAAAGACATGCTGGACACTTCTGTGGGAGTGCAAAAGAATAACCTCAAAAATGATTAAAACATCAACCTGATGGACTCAGACAAATTATGTATTTATTTTTTTCTGCCAAATATTTTCTGTTTAAGTTATTGTGTGTGTTAAACAAACTGGACAGCCTGTATTATTATCCATGGGCAAAACTGAGTCTTTGTTAGTTTTGGTATTGGTTCACAGGTCAATTGTAATCAGAGGGGATTTTCTGGTTTTCAAAACCACCTAATACACTGGACGACTGTTATACAGTAGGCAGAATAAACTTTTATTACTGTCTCCTACTGTGCCAAAGGTTTGATCATAGTGACTTTTTCTACAACACACAAACTATGTGAAACCCATTTCAAAAGTTGCATTTCTTTTAATTACAATATGCAATTGCAATTTCCCTCCCACAAGTGGCCACTGGAATAGTTTTGGAATAGTCCAGTTGTCATTTTGACCTCCGTTTGATAACCATGACCTGCATTGGTTGGTCAGAATCCCCTCTCAAAGCAGCCTTGCTGGGTTACCCAGTCAGATTCCCTTTGCATTGGAGGAGTCTATTTTAATGCATTTTGTTGAAATTGTTATCATATTTCTATGCTGTATATTGAATCACTGGTGAAGGTGATGAAAGCCAAAGGATGAAACCAAACCACAGCCCCAATATGTGTATCCTCTTACTAGCATACACTCACTTAGATGAATCTCCTTTAGCATTAATGTAACACACTGGCTTGGTTACAACTCAATGCAGCCAGTTTTGTGGTCAGTTTAACTCTTTTTGACATGCAAATGAATGATTAGACTCAATTTACACCAAACTCTCAGGTTTAAAAGGCCTCAAACACTTATCTGTATCACTCTCTGGTCCCTTTGTGCTCTCAGTAGAACAGCAGACCAGCTCTAAGCACAGATGATGCCTCCTAAGTATGCAATAAATGGCATCAGGCAGGGGAGTGTGAAGGTTGATTTGCATTCATATGTCATGGTTAGATGTGTAATTAGAATGACCCCCACATGCACACGCTCACACATATATCCTTCCCCCCGCCTCCCTCTCCTTCACCACCTCCCAGGCTAACAAACCTGTTTGGTAGGGAGCCAGCGGAGGGAGGCATTTGTGAAAGAACTGAGGCAAGAAATCAAGACCCTCAGGGCTGGAAACAAGAAAGAGGACGAGTAAAAAAATAAATAAATAAAAGGCCGGGGCAGAGAGAGAGAGAGAGACAACAGAGGAAGATGAGATGAATGATGGCGGTGTTTGTGGAACAGCTTTTAAGTTATGATGAAACAGAAGCTGATGGTGAATAACGTGCTGATTGATGAATTTCAGTTTTGATCAATCGCTGCGGCTGTGATTTTTGACACATTTTAATTTCTAATCACTATCTGTGTGATGGCAAGTTTTTTGACAACAAAGGATATTTAATGAGAATGAAAAGAAATAAGAAAGGACTCGAATGAGAGGACGAGAGAGAAAGACTGACACCTGACTGATTGATATCCCACTGTGGGCCTCGTGTATGTGCGTGTAACTGAGACTGAACGAACTCTGAGGAAATGGGACTTGAATGCCTCTAAGTGCGGGGCAACGTGGTTAACAATAACCCTAATGTGCTGCCTTTAACTCATTTTAAAGCCCACACAGAGTGCTTGTTGCTGTTACCTTAACCACATGGGAAACCTCTGATTAAAAATGAATCAGCCTTTCACTGGTGTATCCAGAACCGCCATCACATCGCTCACTTCCGCATTACAACCATCTAATGCTCCTCTGCTGGGACTGTGGCTTTTAAGTCACGCTAGTTCAGTTTCTTTGTCAGTCTGGCCGCAGCATTATTACGGACAAAAATATCTCAACGAGTATCTGATGGAACCAGAGGCAATTTTTGAGTTATATTTTTGGTTCCCAGAGGAGTAGAGCCCACTGGTCCTGCTGCTGTTTCCTCTGTCCCTATGATTAGGTTTATTTTGAGCAGTGTGTTGATAAACACTGAGTGCATTCTGATGAAACCCTGTTTCTAGGGTGAGAGATAATTCTAAGGACTTTTGGGATCAACCAGGTTTCTTCTGGTGTCATTTGTGCTTTGGTGTTCATATCTTGACAATTAAGAATACAAATTAAATTTATTTGTAAGGTTAATTACCTGAGAATTAATTTCGGTGACCTTAAAGTAGGGCTGCTCGATTATGGCACAAATCATGATCTCGATTATTTTGATAGATGTTGAGATCATAATAAAAAACACAAATACTAACTGACTTCACGACACCAACCACATGCAATCATTAAGCTTTGATGCTCTAAACCAGGGGTGACTGAACCTTTTGAACCTTGAACCCAGAAGATGAGCAGTAGTGCTGCTTGTCTGATTTTATGTTTTAGAGTAATATAAATTTGTATATTTCACTAGGGATGCACAGTATTTTTGCTTCGATATTGATATTGGAAGATATTGGCATAAAAAGTTGAATATCTGTGTCTGCCAATGTTGAAATTTTTGCAGATATTTACAGCCAAAATATTGGCCATATGTATATCCCATATATAGCAGTAATATCAGCAAAACAAAAAATGTAACATTTTTTTACCTTATCATCACTGCATGGGTACATTTAAAATCAATAGCTTCATTTTTTCAAGAGGGAAATGGTTGTTTCCTTGTTTTACACCTGTTCCTTTCACGAAAAACTGTCACATTGAAAGCAACAAGTCAATTTTTGTAAAGACTCTATGCTCTTGACAGAAGATATCTCTATCAATAGCAATAATGTATTCAGAAAAATCGGCATGTCAGCAAAAATCCAATATTGGACATCCCTATGTTAAACTTTAAGCAAGAAACATTAGGCATTGATTGGGTTACATATCACACTGCACTTTTGCTTTTTACTTTTAATGATTCCTTCCAATAATTATAACAAATTATCAATGAATAATGAGAGCATGATAATAACATTAATATTTAATGTTTTTTATATGCTAATCTTAACTGATGTGTACAAAAGTATCACTTCAGTATTAGATGATTTTTTTTTACATGACACCCTAAAGGCTCCAGCTGGCTTCAGTGGTGATAGAGGTGTGGCTTCAGTGCATCAATGTTAACTTCAACCCCACGCAGATTAAAGTTTGAGAGGAACTAGATAGCTTTAAATGTAACACAAATGTTACATTTGTTTTTTTTTCTTGTATGGATGTCAGAATGATTTTTCTGCAAAATCTAAACTTAAAAAAATGTCTATTTATTTTAAGATCTATAGCGGTAGCCTATGCTTCTTTTTCTAGGATGTCCCTGCGAGCGCCACAAATGCTCCCAATGGGCTGCCAGGTGCTCTTGGGCACCCTGTTGACTACCCCAGCTCTCAACACTGACATTTTGACAATTAAAGAACTAGCAACAAATGAAAATAAAAGTTAAAAAATACTAAAAGTAATGATAGATGGAAAATAACGAAACAAGTGCAACAGGTCATGTAGCACAGTAATCTTTAAATCTAGGACTACTCTGTATTTATAACTGTGAGAGGTAGTTATTGTGTAATTAATATTAAATTCAATTCATTGTACAGTCCTACTGTGAATGACTTTGTACACTTAGTTAATTTTTTATGCACACAAACCTTGCAAACTCTGGGCCCTATCGTCTGACCAGCCCAAAGCATCTTGGCATTCGGCAAAGTTGTCTTTCATATTTTCCACCTGACACAGTTGCAGTTTTTACACTCGGCACTCATGCTAATTAAATATCAAACCAATATGCAACCCTGTTCACGCTCAGGGGTGTGTTTGTCTAAAAATGAGGAGTGGTTAAGTGCAAAGGGTTTTGGCATGTTCCTGTCTTGAAGGTTGAAGGTGACATGAGGTTTGGGCTCTTATGTCAATGTGGTAGGACAGGTAAGATTAGGAAGGAGTTGGTGAGAGTTGGCTCTTGGATGCCAGAGCTTTACCGGTTAGTCTTTCATATGGAGAATGGGGACTAACTGGATGAAAACACCTAATATGGGAGGTCCCCATCTGATGACCATAGGGATGTTCTGGCTCTTGCTGCTCATCAGTCTATGTAGAGGCATTGGAGGGCTGGTAAGAGGTCGTGTGGTAGAGTAGATAGCATCGACATTGCCACTACCTGGAGCTTGTATGTACGTAGCCTGGGCCAGGGGAAGGTGGTTACAACAAAGGGCCATGTAGTTGACTAGGCAGCTCCTCAGGAATGTATGTAGATATTAGTGGGGATATGGTCTCTTCACTTAGTGCTTATCCTTTCAATATGGCACAAGTACGTTTTGCTTCTTTCAAAAATTAAAAACAGAAACCTTGAACAACCATAACCTGGTCTTAAGTCTTAAGTCTCTTGTGCAGACTATAATAAATGATATACCCTTTTTCCGCTGCGATTGCAGTGTGTGGGTGCATAATAGTACCACCGAAGGACTTGCAATGCTGGTCATGTATTCTAATGTGCATCAAGCAGCCGTTTCATGTCGGTTAATAGAGACCAAAAGTGCCTGAGTTGTTTTTTTATGACGTCAACTATGTTTTTGTTAAGTTTCCAGCTCGTCATGGTAAAGTGTCCTGCTGTTTGTTAATGCCCGAAAGGAATAAGTCCATTAATAGCTCTACCACGCTGCTGTGATGGTTTATTTTACAACTGAAGGCATGCATTGCTGAGAGGTTTGTTTTGTTTCAAGTTACCGTCATATCACTAAACGTGACTTAAACTTTCTTTAAAATGGTTAATGATGTTTCAGTGACATAGTAACAGGCAGAAAGTTTATTTGTTAAGATGAATTCTTCTTTGTGCCTGTTTGCACAATTCTGCAGGCGCGTTACAGTAGACAGACTCCTAGCATAGCTTCTCTTGTGACTTATATAGTGTTTCAGTAACGTCGGCGCTTCTTCAGCTTAAACCTACCCATTCCATGGACATCAACCAATCTCTCTGACCTGGACCTGTAATTTCAGATATTTACATAATTGTTTTATAACAACTTGTACTGCCAAGTCCCTTTCTTCATCAGGTCAGGCCAAGCTGACCTTATATGAAGGGGAACATCCGCAAAATAGGTCTTCTGGGAAATTCCAGATCACGTCCAAACACTCCTCTCAGTCAAAAACACTTTGTCCTGTCATAACATCTGTTTCCTGTTAATGTAAGCAATCTCGCTCTGACATCATTCAACCATTTTCTACACCACTTATCCTTTGGGGGTTGCGGGAGGGACTGGAGCCTATCCCAGCTGTTACTGGGCGAGAGGTGCGGTACGCCTGAACCAGTCGCCAGCCAATCGCAGGGCCACATAGAGAGACAGACAACCATTCATACTCACACTTATACCTAAGGGCAGTTTGCAGTCACCACTTAATCTAACGAGCGTGTTTTTCATCTGTGTGAGAAAGCCCAGGTGCCCAGAGAGAACCCACGCATGCACGGGAAGAACATGCAAACTCCAAACAGAAAGGCCGACCTTTTTGCTGTGAGGCATATGCACTGCCTGCTGCGCCACCATGCAGCCCACCTAAAATTCAGTACACTGTGCCATTGGTGCTTGGCTGATGTTTGTTTTCGACCCTGCACACATCCAATCAGAATTCAGCAGGTAAACTGCTCCGGGTTCTTGAGTTTTTAGCTTCCTTTCTAAGTATTCAGCAACACACAGCTAATGTTCAATGTGCAGACTGTGAAACATTTTTTCCTCTGGGGAGCACAATGAAATAGCTGTCTGTCTAGGTATGGCGAGCCTGTGATAAATATTTATTAAAGAAATGATTCAGGTTCAGCACTGCATTTGAACCAATCCACTCTGGTGCTTCATGTTTGTTAAGTTAACCCTAACTTAAAATTTCACCACATTTTTTTTTAACCTTCATTTGTTTATAGGAACACCACTAGTTGCATCCCAGTGGGATTGTGGGATGCATTAGCATGCAGAGGCTCCAGCAGTGGCACTGATGTGCACAATCATGAAGCACTTTCGTGGGCCTGCAGTGGCTGAATGTGGCCCTGCTCTTGATTTACATGCAAACTGTGCCAGATGCTCGATGTCGGGGAAATCGTTTCATATTCTAATGCCGTGACAAGAAATATAGCCAGGCCAGTGTGTGCCTGCCGCCGTGCATATGTTTGTTCTGCTTGTGTGTGTGTTGCCTTTACTGCTGAGTGTATGATGCTTACTAGTTTGGGTAACAATGCCACCACGAGCTTTCCAGTCGGCTTTTCTGATTACATTGCCCAGGGAGAAGAATGAAACCTCAAACAGAGTGGAGACTTGCACGCCTCTGAATAAATTCTCAGATGTTATGTTTTCAATTTGTGTTTGTGCACATAACAGGAAGTAAAATGCAGCCCCCAGTTTTGGTAAAGATCCCGGCTCTGTTGTATTCATAAATCAGGGAGCAGGCTGAGGACAGCTCGGCGGCTGAATGATGTCATGTCCCATCACTTTTCAGACTTGTGTAAAATTACTCTGTCTGTCCTCAGGGAGCTTACAGGGTAATGTGTTGTCAAAGATACAAGAGCTGATAGGGCACAGTGGGAACAGAGTCAGAATAACAATCTCTCTGTTTAGTGTTTTTTTTTTTTCTGTTTTTATCATTTTCAGCATCAGGACCACAGACACGCAGCAGCTCAGGCTGTAATTGGTTTGGTCCTGTGTCATTGCAGATAATGTCCTGTGTGGTGTTGGAGCTTCATTTTTGGAGGACGTTGAAGTGGCTTTTGATGCAATGACTGATAGCTTTACAGCAGATTTCAAATGTTTATTTCTGTGTTGTCTCGTCCTTCACTGTCAGTCTTTGTTTATATGACAATAAACAGCGATCACATTGAGCTGTGCAGGAAGACTGTACACTGTTGCTGGCCTTTATCCCAGGTGAGCATAAACATCAGCTGTCATAAAGCCTGAGGTCCATTTGAAAAGTCAAAAAAATGACCCTTTAAGCCAGGGTTTTGGCAACTGGTGGATTTAGGGCCACATATAGGCAGTCCTTTTTCTCAGTCAATATGGCCTGTGAGTTAATTTTAAATATTAATAACTTTTGAAAATGAAGGGAACATCAGAAAATTCCCTGAGAGATCTAAGCTATAGGTTTTTATTCAAAAACATGCACAAAGAACAAATGCAATAGAGCATGTCACTTATCAGTCTTTTACAATTTCCTTAAAATATTGATATATACTGATTATTAGGTACACCCATTCCACTGCTCAACAATACAAACTGGAAATCAGCCAATCACACTGCACTCAGCTCAATGTATTTGGCCATGTAGACAAGACAACCCGGTGAAGTTCAAACATTTGATTAAAGAGGCAAGGTGATTAAAGTGTTTAAGTGACTAAACTTTGGTCCAGGCTGGTGCCAGTATTATAGATATTGTCAATCGACCAGGATTTCCACACTCAACCATCTCTCGGTTTACAAAGAACGGTCAAAAGAAATTATCAAGTGAGCGCCAGTTGGACAACTACTCAACTATTTTTCAAAGCATGGATATAATCACCATCCATTTCTCTCTCTTTGGTAAGCAATGCAACTTGATACTATGTCATGAAATTAATATTTTGCTCTCCAGAGTTAGGTTTTAGAAACACAATTTCCATTTAAGTTTGGACGTTGTGTAAAATGGAATTTATTGTAGGCATCAAATTCAAATTGAGTAAATATTGCAAAAAACCCCAATAAAGTTTAAACATTAAATAACTTGTCTTAGTAGTGTAATTAATTGAATATAGGTCAAATAAGATTTGCAAATCATTCTATTCTGTTCTTATTAACGTCAACACAATGTCCTACTTTTATTAGAATTGGGGTTTATAGTAAAATAACAATCCCACTTTAAAAACTGAACAGTGTCTAATATATCAAACCTGTGCTGATGGCATTTGCTCTGCAGTGAAAAAAAAGCTAATATTTTCCTCCTTTTGTTGCTTAACAATGGTCTTAAACAGTCTATTTTCAAAGGTGCTTAGAAACCCAAAACTGGAGATGACTGTTAATCCAAAGTGCAAGTAAAAGCTGTAGCTACTCAACCAATCAACGCCCATATCTGCAAGTCCTCACCCCAAGGTTTCTGGGTCAGTAGAAAGTACTCCGCTGATCAGGGGCTTTTCAGGTGGTAAATCAGCAGTCAGATTTAGACCCTTTTTCCTTGCTTTTAAAACACACCATTCTTAAAAAAATCCTTAGCTCTTGCTGGAGATCATGTGGTTGAAAAGGGCATAAGGTTAATATCAAGCTCCCTGAAGTGTTTGGATTCTGTAGATAACATTTTCAGTTTAACAAATGATCATGTACGCGTGATAGATAAGTTCAGACTACCATGAGAGTGCATCATATCCCATTTTATAGGTCTGTTAAAAGCTTAATGAAATAGTTAATACAAGGTAAAACCATTAGAGTCCTTATGTACCACTGATTGAGTGCCAGAGCATGAACTGTCTGGAACATTTATGCAGCTTATATCATATTTTATCTGTATTCATAACATTACAACATTTTTTCTCGACTTCTTGATTTAATTCTCTTTATTTTTTCTTTAAAAGCACAATGAAAATACATCTTCCTTTTCCGTTTGTCTTTCTCATTCGTGATCCTCATACTCCATACACATGCACTACCATCACGTTGATTTTTTTATTTCCACGAAAGACTGAGTGGTGTCACAATGAATCAAGTTAACATGATGAACTGTGGATGACATTTTCTCTTCTCCTCTAGCAGGAGAAAGTCCAGACTTCACCTATTCTAAAGGAGATAATAAAGGAAGCTTTAAAGCTCTTTTCCTTATCTTGTAGATAATTTGAACAGCTGTTATCAACCAACTCCTTCAATATGTCTGGTGGTTTCATTCAGAACTTTTCGTACGTACCCCTGATGTTCCCCACATTAGGTCACTACCCAGAGTGCTGCTGGGACTAAGAGAAAGAGCCTCGGCGTGGGTTTTCCTGAGCGACTGTGGCATGTCTTCTCCATCTGTGAGTGGGAGGTTGAGTGAGCAGGTTAAGGGTATTTGTCAGAAGAGCTTCTTACATGTCGTGTTCGGTGCAGAGGGGAGTTGTCATCTGAGCTTTGCACATAACCTCGAGGCTTCTTCACATGGAGGTGGCACTTTGTAATTAGCCGGTCTTTTTATAGCACTAATGCTGCACGTGCTGTGTGGGTTTTTACATTAAAGAAAGCAGTCACACCATCATCAGGGGTCTCAATAATCAAGTGAGGTGGCTCCGTTTACAGATTGAGCTTTTCATTTGTAAGGCTGGCGTTAAAGACATTTGGCCTCAGTCACAGCTGTGTACCAATGAACCTGCTGCACTGCAAATTAATATTAAAATAATTATGGTTTCCAATACATAGAAAGTTAAATGTAATTCTCTTAAAGGGGCACACTAATAATTACTTTGACATAAAAAAATGTCTTGGTATACAGAAATAAAGCTTTACTATAATTGTACAAAAGTGCAGCACAGCAATAACTTTAATGTGTGGTACTCCCTTATTTGTTATAGGTAACATCACTATAAATAGTAAGCCATGGCTTAAATAATTAAAGGCTCATACACACCATCTATTCTGTCTTTAGGCATCTTTTTAAAATTATACAAGTCGGAAAAGATTTTCAGACAACACCATGAAGGATCACATTTTTAAAAAGAAATGGCTTGCGGAGAGATCTTTAGGCCAGACGACTGCTGTTATGGTTTAACTTGTGTCTTTGTTACCTGGTGTTAGCAGGCAAACTAAATAAATATTTAATAATAATAATCTCGATCAAATCTTGTTAATAAAGTCTCTGAGGGTACTGTTGTTGGTTTTAACATCTGCTGTAATTTATGCCACTGACATAAATGGGGATGGGTCACTACTCAATATGGTCACTTGTGAAACCGTAACACTCTGTCAAAATTTGTTTGGTTGTATTGCTTTTATAGCAGTAGCATACTGAATGAGTTTTGGCACGAAGTAGTCGAGTCAGCCACACGTAAAATGGCAACAGTTAAGAGTCTGCACATGGAGACACCCAAAACAGAATTTTCAAAAATCTTTATCCAAAAAAAAAGTTTTTAAAACAAGTGTTTTCAGTAACACAAAGTTCTGTTTATGTGTGGACAGAAGGCTAATACACTCTGAAAAAGAAAAAAAAAAAGTGATTTCGAGATCGTAACAATCAATGCAAATTCAGCCAGTCCTCGTGAATTCAACATGACCTTGCAACTTTGTCAATTCACAGCACCTTTCCCGCAACTTTAGCTAATCATTGCAAATCATCACACTTCAGTCTGACTTCCTTGTTTTTGGTTTAAAGGATATGTGGCATAAACAGTACACAATAACCACTGAAAAGCAGCTACCTGACGTCTCACATACCAACAGGGGTTTACTGTTTGCATTACATGCAGATGTGGTGCAACACGAGTGATATTCATCACTTCACGAGCTCACTGTAAAACACGTCCCGTGGATCACTGCTGCATGTGCATTTGGGCATGTGCATGTGTCTAAGGGGGTGAGCGTGGGACTAAGTATGGTTATCCGAGAATCACGAGATGCCTTTACAGGTGTGTGTGAATGAGTGGGATACACATGAATTCAGATGGTGACTCTCAGCAGCAGTGCCAGTCTCTGTAGATTAGACCTTTTTTTGTCTTGTGTACCCCCCGAGTGATTTTGTCATACCATGAGTACCCCATCACTCATATGTGTTGATGGTTCTTCAGAAGTAGAACGCAATGATTTATATGGATTTACATCTATGTCTGTGGACCCACTGCAGCCTCAGTGCTTCTTTTACGGTGAAGTACTGGCAAATAACTCAGTGAAGCCAGCCCATTTACAGCGACGCCAGAGCACCAAACACGTGGGAAGTGCCTGTAAAAGACAATACTAGTTTCTCCCTGGGGAAACTAGTAGTAGCGCACACTTACCATTTTATTGACAGGGTTATTTCAGTAATTCCAAGTTGGAAATGAATTATTAAATGTTTCCACATACCCCCTGCAATGTGCTCGCATACCCCTCGGGGTACACGTACCCCTTGCTGGGATTCACTGGATTAAATTGATGCAGGAAAGAAAAATCAGTAGGCTTGCCTCAGTCAAACTAAATTTTTTGCAGTCTCTTTCCATCAGTGAACCTTCTCTGTTCTGAAGCTGCCTGAACGAAAAGTAACAAGCCTTCAAGGACTTCCCAACTTTTGCTACAGCTACAACACTGGGCATTTTTTTGCCACAACAAATACAAAAAAGTCCTGTGAAATCCTAGAGGGTCATTTTGTTGATTAAAATAATTTTAATAAATCATAACTTTTGCTGAAACTTTTCAAAAAACCTGCCGCAAAATCAGCCTTTTTTTGCTACAACAATCACAAAAAATTGCAAAAACCTTGAGGGACTGACTAACCTAATAGCAAGTTTCTGGTCTTTGGTAGTAAACCAGGCTGCCCGGAGGAAACTCACACACCTGAAGAACATGCAAAGTCCAAAAAGAAACATCCGGGCGGACGCAGGGAGTTGTACTAGTAACATACTTGTTCTGAGACATGCGATGAGACCTGCAGCTCCATATCACCGCCTTAGATTATGTTATTAAATTTGTATGTAACTGTTTGGCCTAAGACCTTGTAAAAAATTATTTAAAAGAGAACTAGAACAATAATTTGTTGATCAAATGTCTTTCAAAAATATTAGAACAGTTCTTTACATTCTGCAAAATGAATGATTAAAGCACAGGGCCCTAAAATACTGTCTCTGATAGATTCAAGGAAAGAGCTTCAAACAGTTTGTATTTTTGTTTTAGACGACTTATCTCTATCACAGGGCAGATGATGTTTGCTTGATTTCTGTGTTTTTCCACCTTCACTCTTCAGCTGGTTTCAGATCCATCATTAAGTAAAGTTGGGACCTCGCTGCAGTAAGATATCCTTCCTGTGTTCTCTTGTTCATTTTACATGTCCTCAAGTTAATTCCAGTCCTAATTAACTACCTTTGAAAGGAATCTGTGTGATAATTACCACAAGGAGGTGGAACGGAAGCAATCACACTCTGCACAATTTATTCAGCACCACAGGGAAAACTCGACACAGTCACCCGCTGGCTTTTTCTTTTTTCATATACTTTTTTTTTTTTATTTTATTTTTTTTTAACTTGTCCTGAGAATCACCTTCAGCGCTCATTTTGGAAGTAAAAACACCCAAAATATCAGACACAAAACCAGTAACCCTGCTGCTTTGTTTTGCTTCTTTTCTTTTATAATCACATAAAAATACAGGTATTAAAAACACAGTAAAAAGAGCAAAGAGGAGCTGGAATAATACATGCACAGGTGAGGAAAAAGGTTTTGCAGAATTGTAGCCCTGCAGCAGATACACTGAGGACAAAATAGAGATGAGAACATGTATTATAGCTATTGTCCACAACGAGTAGAAAACAGCTCTGAAGGGACACTTCTGTGTTGTTTAATTGGGGTATTTTGAGGTACTTGTCAATAATAGGCCTATCAGCCAATGGAAATGTAGGCCAACATGGCTCTCCTGTTGAGGAACAGTCAGGAGTGCAGGCACAGAAATATATTACAGCAGAGGGTGACATTTGCTTCACATAATTATGCCATTATATGAAAAACTGACCTTAAAAACAAATGATTTAGTATTTTGAAGTTTGCTCACCTTCTCTTGAATCTTAACTGAGGCTTTCAGATAAAATATCAACTACAACAGGATTTTAGTCTAAATTAATGCTTCACATGTTCACATAACAAAGTTGCTTCACATGTGATCATGTGAAGCAACTTTGTTATTTTTTGTACTGCAAGCTTCCGTAGTGGGAAAGCAGTGAGATTTTTTTCTATCATAAACACTTCTTGCATTGTAAAATAAGGATACCACTACTCCTTTGAATGCCTCTTTCCAATCCAAAAAAGTCACTGACATCTCAGGTCAGTCAAAAGTATTAAGCACTCTTTGAATCAAACATTTCTGTAATTTACTGTCTGCATGCACTGTTTTTATTTACTTTATTAGCCAGTTCCATTTCCTATGGTTGAGGTAATTTTCTATCAAATCAAAATCAAATCTTTATTTATAAAGCACTTTTCATACATAAAAAATGTAGCACAAAGTGCTATACATGTTAAAATCAGTCCCCATCCCTCAACCCCACCGCCCGTTCAGACTCCACCCCAGCACATACACATACACATACACATGCACACAGATAAAATGATCTTAAAAGCATGTGGCATGAGTACAGAGGAGCCAGGTCAGGAAACGCCAGGATGCCGACTGCGCTGGGAGCTGCTCACGGCCTAGGGACAGGATGCCTCCACCTGGGTGTGCCCCGCTACAGGGCCAGCGAGGGGCCACCGCAGCAAAGCAGTGCTGCAGACCCCCCACTTGGCCAAGACGATGCCCACCACGAGACAGAGACATCCCAGCCAGAGCCAATTGCAGCCCCCAGTGCAGGCGACCCCCACTGAGGAAGCACTGGAGATATAAAAACATAAAACTACATAGGCTAAGAGTCATAAAACTAAATAAATAAGTAAAGTTAAATAAAATACTAATTAATGGCTAAAATATCATAAAAAGTAATAGAATAAAGATAAGGTCTATAACCGACTGGACAGAATAGACATGCAATGACATCCTATGACTTTTATGTCAGTAGTTTAAGCCTTTTGGCTTGGTTGGTAACCATGAGAGCTTTAGAGCAGTGGTCCCTAACCTTTTTCAAAAGAGGATCCCCTATGATGGTAAAAGAAAAAAAAAAATCCAGATCTACCCACTCAATCCCTCAAAGTGGTAAAAGGAGAAGGACGAAACACAGAATCAACGGATTTAAAGTCATAACAAATAACTTTACAATCCAATACAATAGAGAACTCGTGATTTTAGGAGTTTAACATGGTACGTTTTAAGAAAAGCACCTAAATATTAACAATGTGAACATTTTTCTCTTACTATAACCAATGGGGTGAAGGGAAATCAGTTAGACCTAATTAACCTTGAACTGTAACTGGACACTTTAGATCCATTTATACCATGGTTAAGTGAAACAGTCCATCTGGAGTGTCAGACCAAATTCACATCAGGTCATAAAGATCTCTCATAGACCTACCAGCAGATCAAGATCTTCAGGTTGGAGACCCCTGGCAAAGACTGTAGAGAGAATACAGACCAACAAAAACATGGCTCTGAACTGCCTTAAGTTGGCAGGTTAGTCAATCAGAGCATACTGGTGTCATGTGGGGAAAGAGGCATTAAAAGTGACAGGAGCGCCAGCAAAGTTTATCAGACAGAGTGAGAATAGACGTAGATGAGGGCTACCATTTATAAGAAAACTAGCTCTTTCCTTTTTTACGTTAACTATTTGTGAACATATCAGTCATTGAGAAAACAATATGACCACTGAAAGACAGAGCAAATAATCATAAAATCATGAAACGGAAGACTTTCTAGAGATGATCTCTGATGTAAAGGATCACCCTTAACATTTGAACAACCACACGAAAATAATATATATATATATAGTGGCATGCAAGAAAGTGTGATTGTTGTCATTCATTGGTGATCATCAGGCATCAGTTAGTTATTTAATAGTGTATTTGTAGTGCTGGCTTTGAAATAAGGACACTGCTACTCCTTTAAAGTCCATTTCAGATTAAAAAAAAAAAAAAAAACTTGCAGACATCTCAATGGATATGTCAACAGAAAACTTTAGTTATCACACATGTTGTCTCTGATTTCTACTTCACGATTTCCAACCTCACTGTGACAGTGCAGGACTCATTTCGGCCAGCAAACTTTTCTCCATATGATAACAGTTTTATTTTCAAGTTATTGATGAGATAACTTGTAATGGGGAGACTGGGGTCATCCAGCCTTCACAAGTGCCTTGATTGCCTCCCTTCTGCACAATATAACTTTAGCTGTTGGACCATGTTTGTCTTTTTCCCTGAATCGCATATAACTTTATGGCACTAGTCCATAAACCACTCTTTAGCTAAGAAGAAGCCAGATTGCCTGTCTTAGTGCCGTTTTATGGAATGGCTGAGGCTAAGAGGCTAAAGAGGCGAATGGGGCTAGAGAGGAGGTCTGACACAATAATTTTAATAGCATACATAAAAGTCAAGATAATTGTATGTATTTCTCTGTGTTGATTTGATTCTCAGATCAAGATACCAAATATAATTGTTTCACGTCATCAATTTTATGAAATGCAAAATAATGAAGCTTTGAACATGCACTCAAATACCAAAGCCTAGCAATTAATCACAGTTAAAAATTAAATTGTTCAACAGAACTAGCCCTGATTTTATATCTTCTTCCAAAAGTGCCAAGCGTTTAAATAGGTCCTTGTTTTTTCAAAAAGAGACCTAAAACCATGCAGATATTTTTAGGAGCAGATTAATACTCATATCTGGTGCTGCAGAGCATTTACAGCTGTAGGACTAATTGTGTGGGACGGACTCAAAATAGACTGTCATGAGTGTGTTAAGGAATTTGTGGATCCACTGAGGTGTTCTTGTTTTCTGTGTTTGGCATTTATGACTGGTATCCATAAGTCTGTCAAAAAGAGGTATGATCAGATCAGGTTTTATATCCGCATCTTAGTAAGTCTCCTAGATTAGCTTCTCTGTATTTAGCATGTTCTTCTGTCTAACTTTTCACTTATACTGAATAAGTCTCTGTCAAACTGTCATACCAGCCTCATTAATGTTATTTTCATTATTCCTTGAAACAGATTGTGAATAATGCTTAGCTGCTATTTTAGCAGAATAACATGGCCATGATACACAATGTGGATAAAGTACATAAGCCAGTTCCCCTCAATCACACAAAGTCTGTGGACCTTGAGCATTGTCAACTGTCTTTTAACAAGCTTTTAAAGTGCCTTAATTTTACCTAACTGTGGTTCATACATTCAATTTCAATGACTGCAAGAGCTTGTTCACAATCACTAATGTACAAAAAACCTAGTTTTCACATACTGAGAAGCCCTGATCCAACTGTATTCAGTCTTTGTGCTGAATCACTCTGTAAGATCTCTGACCCCCTCCCTCCCCACCTGGGCCCAACCCACTTTGACTGATTGACATCTGCTCTGTCTAATCTGCCAATTCAACACTGTTTTATGCCATGTTGTCAACAACTATGCTTTTTATTGAACCATTTAGCTGGGATGCCCCAGCCTGAGCCATTAGATCTAGACTGCCAACAAAACAATGGCAGGACGTCACACTGGTAGGTCAGTCTGGAGGTAATGAGCCATTTCACAAACTTAAAAAAGCAGAAACATGGGGTGTTTCAGCTTGTTAGTGGCCTGTTAGCCAAGCTAGCTCATTACCCAGCATTTACCTGTAATGCACCACAAGAGTTTGATGAAAAGTACTCAGGGATCATTTCTTACCAAAATATTACAGAGGCGTAACATGACGCACCATATGGACTGTTCAGTATGTGCCAAAGTCTCTCTGGGCAACAGCCCATAGAAAGTGTTTTGGAATTAGCAGGACGTTTCAAAAGCATATCTGGCAGGTGATTGCATCATTGTTCTGCTAATCATGTTCATTACAAGCCAATTAGATGATGTAGTAGTTGGGCGCTATTACCGCAGTGTAAAGTACAAAATTTAAGCCACTTCACAGAACAGACTCTCACCAAAATATGTCAAAAGTGAAGCAAAAATATCATGAGAAATGCTTTCAGTATTGTTTGTTTGTATTTGATTAAGAAATGTGGTCCAGATCTGATAAAACTGCTACTGAGGCTGTTAGCATCTATGCTAATCTCTGTAAAAGTCATCACTTCCTGCTGTCCTCTCCTTTGTAGCTCCCACCTCTTCCTGCTCTACAGGAGGCTGATTCTCTGTTTTCACTGATATTCTACTTTAGTTTGATATATAATGGAAAATGGCATTAAAAAGCCAATTGAATAGGCACATTAATTCATCTGAGGATTTTACTTACCAGACAACATCATTTTCACTCATACCTGCAGGCACTGATTTCTTTAACGTGCTGAAATAAAATCCAATAAATGGCTGAGTTGTTTTGCTAGTTTTCTCTGCTAGCTTCACCATATACATTAATGCTCTGATTATGTCACATTAGAGGATTTTTCTTAATGGGACACAGGGTCAAACTCTGTGCTGTTACCTGTTGCCAGGTGGTTTGTAATGCATTTGTGGGTGCGTCTTTTGTGTCCAGTTCGGAAACATGTGACCTAAAAGACTTTTTGAATACATGAAATATTTAAGCAATTTAACTCTCAGTTTTGTAAAGGTATATTGCTTTATTAAATTTATATATGTGGATATTTTTAACTTTTTTTTTTTGTCAATATACAATATAATGTAAACTGAAGGTCCCTTCTCCTCGTGTGGGGGTGGTGTGCTGTTGACAAGCCCTCCTGAAGGCTAGAGTGAACTGAGTTTTATCACTGAGATTCTCATAAGAATAAAGGGACTTCTCTCTCGAATCACAAGGGCAAACAAGGCCTAACTGTAGTTATTACCAACAACCATAAGACTATTAAAGCTTGTCAAGGAAAAATAGGAATAATGACGCGTATCTCAAGTTTAAGCAGGACTGTTTTATTTTCTCCCCCTCATTCATTCATTCATCCTTTGGCATTTCCAATCAGCTTTCATGACTCATTCATCTTGCCTCTGTCAAACCTTGAACCTCTTTCTCTCTGCTGCTGTCAGTGTTCATTTTAGTGTGGATTCATTGCGACCCTCCTCCACCCTGTCCACCTCCAAAACATCTCATCCAGTGTCCAGGCTGAGCTCCATCGAGGACTCATGACATCTTGAGTCCATCCACCTCCTCCACCTCAGCAGAGTCTAGGGGGTCTCCCTCCTCATATTTTAAGTACCGTTTGAAGTTTATAAATAGACAGAGGTGTTATGTAATATTCAAATACTTTGCACAATTCTCAATCTTAATATTCACTTGTAAATTTCAATGTGAAAACGTAGAATAAAGTGTAATGTTAAGAGCTAAGTCACTGTGTGCTTTGTCTTTTTTTAGAGAAAAAATATTATATAGAATTCTGATAGTTCTGCCTTTAAGATATCTTGGGAAACATAAACGTCAGGACAAAACAGCTCCTTTGATTTGATATTTTTGTCACTTGCAGTCAATGTCTCTGCCCTGGAAAGTAGCTGCAGCTTGAAAAGAGTGTGTGTGTGTTTAGGTTTTACATTTACATGAAAACCTGACAAACATAAAACTTCTGTTGACTCAAGCATATTTTCAGCTGAACGCTCAGAGGGGAGTAAAGAGCACACTGTTGTGAGTGAGGGGAAAGGTTTCAAAGAAGGAAAGAAATAGAGCAAGGAATTAAACAAAATATTAAATACTGGACGTACATTTCAGCAGTGTGAGGGATATACAGTATGTAATAGTACATATGCGAAAAGACATATAATGACACCTACCATGATGAAATAACAACAGCACAGCAGACAAGAAAAGGATGTTAAAAACACTTTGAAAATTATATAAACAGAAAAACACTGACAAAAAGACTGACATCAGTTGGTTGAGTAGCATAGATATATATTTTTTGTGGACTCATGTGGTGTCGATATTTTATGGAAGAGCACAAATGAGCACATGTTAAAGTACTGATACTTTAATACTGCCTGTATCAATAATCCATTCTTACTCAGTATCATGATACCACAGCTTCAATACTA
Organism: Cetoscarus ocellatus; assembly: GCA_037902135.1. Taxonomy (NCBI): domain Eukaryota; kingdom Metazoa; phylum Chordata; class Actinopteri; order Labriformes; family Labridae; genus Cetoscarus; species Cetoscarus ocellatus. The sequence continues at coordinate 39,911 of JBAMNC010000365.1, forward strand.
TCTTCCTCCATACATTAAATTTAAATTCACTGACTTATCGTTTTCATGATTTTTGTTAAATATACCACAGAGCTGTGACACAAACACATAATCAAGTAGGCTGCTATGTTTAATGCTTTGACTTACTGTGATGTAAGGCCATCAGTGAGTGAAAGTTAAGCCAAGTTCATTGCTGACATTATGTTGCTGATGTGTAAGCTTACACTGACTGACTATAGGTGTTGAGGAAAAAGTGCCTTGTGTCTGGTGTGTAAAGGCTGTTAAACAGGCACTACTGATTCAGTGCATAGGTTCATTAAATCAAATCACTTCTGAAAAAGCTTTTCTGAGCATTTCAGGGGCCCAGCCATTTTAATGGGTGAGCCTGTCCTGTAGTAACCCACTCCATGTTCAAGCAAGTGCATGTACAAGAGCGCATGACACCAGAGGACAAGTGAGAAAAATCAAGGATTAATCACCAGTATATCTCTGGCCTTATGAATCTTAACTGATGCCATAGATATTAACTGCCATAAAGCTGGACACCTGGATAATATGCAGATGATGTTACATTCCTTATCTGCAGCTGTCACATGTTTATAATGACATACGAGCTCCCCCTCATGGATTATCTGTATCCTGTTCAACGTGACAATAAGGAGCTTCCAACTGATAACTACCAATAAATATAAATAAGCATGATGCCAATGAACTTGATTGTGCAGTCACCAGTTCTGATGGTGTGTGTGTGTGTGTGTGTGTGTTAGGAGTTTATCGATTGTGTCTGATTATTCCCACAAGGTGGCAAAGCCCATAAATTAAAATGGTCTTGTGTCTGAGAGGTGGCTGCATCAGAGGGTTTTCTCTTGCTCTTTTAATCCATCACTGAGTCCTGGTCCCAGATGGACCCGCTAGCCCAGTGCTTGGACGACACCTTAATGAACGAGTCCATTTTAAAACCCGTGAGGGAAAGGCAGCGATGCCGCTGCTCCCACTGAGTAAATGAGATTGACTCCTAAACTCTGAGAAACAGATGATGCAAATGTCACACTTGATCAATGGAGTTGGCTGAATTAGCTAATGCACCTGCGAACTGCACCTTACATACACATAAAACACTTTGTGCTTGGGGATTTCAGCACGCCACACGGAGAAGTACTGAGCAATACCAAACTGTCTGATGGGTCTCCTGAAAAATAATGGAGGGATTTCTGCTGCAGTGACACATTTTCACAGAAAAGGGCAAAAAAGGATGTTTGCTGGAGAAACATATCGGCTGGCAAAGCATAGAGGATTTAAGCAATGAGATTTAACTAATCTTCAAATGATGGCACGCCACGCTGATCTAACACTTTTCCAGAAGGAATCCCTGGACAAAGTGGTGTCTGTTGCTGTGAACATGTTAAATGAATGAGTGTTTTTCTGCAGTCGGTGTTCTTTTGATGATCAATTGCATTTAGCTAAGTTATGTATGAGATTTAGATATGTATGAGCTCTGATGTCTAAAGGTAACCAATCAAGTATGAAAATAACACATTGATTTATTCAGAGGATTTGATTTTACAGCATGTGCTCACACGTGCTCAGTGGTCTGACATTTTGCTTAATGCACATATTCACTTTGTTCCTTGGAGAGTTAGATAAAAAAAAAAAATCAATATGACTTTCATGCCTGCAAAGTAAAAAAGGCTCTTTCCTTCTGCAGCTTGGATAAAACCCTCAGAAAAACCGGGCAAGCTGCTTTCGCTGTTTCCATCCCCTATGCTAAGTAAAGCCAAAAAAAATGAAATTGTTTATATATATATTAAAAAAATACATAAATTAAAAAAAAAAACTCTTTTTACCACTGCTTCTCAACTGATACCTTCAGACCTAAAATTAAGTCTCAGTGTGTCTTGCAGTGAGTTGCAAATGTGTGCCTGATAAGAAGAATGGGGTAAAAAACATATATGTCTGAAATACCTAAGCAAAACTTCATCCATTATGGTTATTTCCTGGAGTCCTTACCTATATCGTAAAAAAAACAGCTGAACAGAGTTTTACTGGGCTCATAAAGCTTTTTAAGGTGCTGGTGGTGGAGGGATTAATGTAGTAGTAGAACTGATGTGAGAGTGTCCATGAGTGTCCACTTCCTGATCCACCTGTATTCTCACTCTATCTGAGATGTTCTTTTCAAGTTCCCATCACTTTAGCCACCCTCTCCACGTGGATCCAGACAGCTCTATTGGGCTGACCAATCCACTTTGTGGTAATTATTCAGTTCAGGGCCATTTTCATTGGTTCTGCATTCTTTCTACAGTCCATACTGTAGGAAGAATGGTAGTGGTAAGAATTTCTCCATCATCAGGGAGAGACATGTAAACACACCAAAGGGCATATACAACTCAGAAACAGCGTAATATGGTGTCTTTAAACAATCAAAAGTCTTTATTTCCATGGCATGGTCATGGAAACCTGTCAATCTGTCATTCTGGCAGAATCACGTTGGTGGACATTAGGAATTTGTTGTTGCTGTTTATCAGTCTGTGCTAATAAATGTATGGCAAGGGATGGGTTGGTGAAAAGGGGGCTTAAAGGTATTTTCATCTCCCAAAAGGGGCCGGACAGAAAAATGTTTAGAAGTTATTATGAAATGCTTAGAATACCCAGCAAACCCCCTTTAAGTGTCTCCCATTATATGATTTCCAAGTATCAGGCAAAAAGGCGATTGTAGCAGCCTGTGGTGTTGGAAAATGATCAAGTGCAGAAACTGTAGTTCCTCAAGTGTCCACTGGAGGCTGGCTCAAAAAGCCCCAAAGCAACATTTAGATCAATGTTAAATTGTCATCCTTTATAGAAGATATAAACATCTTTAAAGCTAGGTTCAGAACACATTCTTCTCTGAATAACTTATATATTTGTCGGTATAAATTCTGCATGGGATGATAATCTTTTATAAATTGTTTGTTATGATTTTATGTCAAGTAAGAGTTATGTACATACAGTACATGATTAACAAGCAAGAACGTTGCAGATGTTAGCTCAGAGGCTAAACGTATTCCTGTTTCTCAACTGACTTAAAGAAAATTTGAATCAGGCAACAGCCATTTGCAGGCCTGAAGTCTACCCTTCAGAAACATTTAGTTGACACAGTGAGGACACTATCAAGAATATTATTATTCTCACTCAAGATTTGAACTGCACTCCTAATGGTAAACTACAGATGCAGCCACTTCAATTTTCCCCTCCCAGCCAAATGCCAGCCGAGTAAAATCTAGTTTCCCAGCCAACTTCCAGCTACTCGAAGTCTAAACAAGGATTATTATTTTGTGTTTTTATTTGTTCTAAATTTCTTCTTAGTGGCATTTTCCATGCTAAGTAAAATGTTCATTTATGCATCCTATAAAATATAAGCGATAAGGGTTACATCTTTAATACTTAATTATGGGGGTTTCACAAAAACCATTAGGGAGGGAAGGTCAAAGCACTTTCCTGTCAAGGACCAGCCAAGACTCTGCCCTTATGGTGGTTCTTTGATATAATATTTATAGTGGTACATACCTGAGCTAGTCAGTGTGAGTCGTATGAAGGCAAGGAGCACTGTTGCCAACTTTGTTGCTATATTTAACAAATTGGCAGAGCCTCCAAATGACTCTTTCAAAAAAGCAACTAGTGACAAATCTGGTGACTTTTTTCTGGTGTAATTGGAGACTCTGATGTGAGAGCACCAACCGTTTTTACTTCTCAACAAGCAGCAGCTGATGCCATTTGCCCCTATCTCATCCCAAAGCACTCACAGTCCCTCCCTGCTGCAGTCAGAGCAGGAAATGTTCACCCCTCTGTGTCAGGACTGTAAATTAATGAGTCCATGTCCACTACATTTTCAGTGATCAGGCTACACAAACAGCTCAGATCTGACGCCAACCAGTGTATTTGAATTAAGTCTTTTTCAGACAAAAAATTCAATCCACATTGTGTATTTATTTGTCAGCAATTCATTGTTCTAGTTTCATGAATCAGTATGGCTGATTTAAGGAGGAAAGGGCTTTAATTTTTATGATTCTTCCATGACCCTTGTGCCTTACCCCTACCACTTTCAAAGCACTTTCCTTATTCAATATAATCAAATTATCCATGAAATGAGAACGGTAATTTGCTGACTAGTAAATACACTTTATGGAGTGCAGCTTGTGTTCTAGTGACGTTTAGGACAGCCAATAGCTACTTTCCTCATAGAGGAGTTGACAAGGCTTTGAAAATGACAGACAGGAAGGTGCATTATACCTGTTTACTGGAGTCTAAGCTCCACAGTTGTTAGTTTGACCCCAGTTCAGCGGGAAACTGCATTTTCATTATGGTGGTGGCCATTGTTGGGCTTTAAAACTGATTTAAAAATCACCCCTCTGAGACCAACAGGTGATGTCACAGAAACTATGTCTACCTTCTAAACAGTCAAATGATGGTGTGTGCTCTTTTTCATATCTTCATATTTTTTACCTCCGCCAAGGAAGTTATGTTTTTGCCATGCTTATGTTTGTCTGTTTGTTTGTTAGCAAGATTACGCAAAAACTTCTGATCGGATTTTGCTTAAATTTTCAGGTGATGTTGGTAATGGCCCAACTGAGAAATCATTAGAGTTTGGTGGTGATCCAGATAACCGCCATTGGTGAATGATTGTTTTTGCTCAATAACTGTCTAACTAATAACAATATCAACATGATTATGAGTGCTAGGTGTGGGTTTTCAGGGTCAAGGAATCATATCATGATGGTAACTTTATCATGGAACTATTGCTTATAGATGTAACAGCAATATGTGAGCTACCTAAGAGGAGTTTTGCGCTCTCTGAGTGCTTTCTAGTTTATAGTATTGAATGGTCTTACTTATATATCATGGAAGTTGTATCATTGCTGAACATCTACTAGTGTAAAATACTACATACTTGATACTGTCAAATGCATGTTGGGTGTAAGATTCAGTCTGTGGTATTCTGCTTGAGAGCAGATATGGGGGTATACAAATAAAATCAAATGACCTATGTCTTCTCACAAAACATATTGGGGAAGAAAGCCAAAATACCACTCATGTCCTTAGCTATGGTCTAAATGTACAGTAGCTCTATAAGGGTGAATACATCTTCTGTGTGAACCATATTACTACTTAAAAAAGTTGAATAGTATGAGACATGAAAAGAGCTGAAAAATAGCCACAAGTCATCTTATTTCATTTTCCAGTTCTACTGAATAAATCAGCGCTGGTTTAATAGAGAGGAACTTTACTCTCTGATAGGCATTTGAGGGAAATTGTCCAGTCCTGATCCTTTTCAGAGCAGAGGCAACGACTCAGATGATAAAAAACCCTCTGAGAGGCCAACGGCCCTTTTCATCACTCAGGTAACATAAATGCAATTTTTAGGATGTTCTGAAGTCAAGAAGTGCAATTTTCCCTTCACTGCTCACAAAAAACCTTCATCTCCCAAAGAATCAGTGGGAGGATTTTTTTTCATTTTTCCATGTAGTTCTGGGAAAGGCCAGGCGTTTCCTCAGGCCTCATCAATCTGACACTCAGGTCTGGTCTCATGGGGTTTCATTTTGTCTGTAATTGTGTTAAGGCAGAATATAATAAAGGCTCTTTTTAAAGTTTCCCCCTCATTTTTTTAAAGATTTTTTATTTTCAGTGTTGTGATTTCATACCTTTCTTTTAGTCCTGTTAGGCTGCCATTTCTCTATTATCATTCTGCATATGACTAAAGCTCAAATACTGATCTAATGTGTTACATTTAAGTATTTATTATCATTCGCTCTATTGCTGATCAGAACAAGATGAGCCTTAACCATGAAAATCTAGTGTATCATTTGGTCATATTAAAGGGCGAGTGCAGAAACTAACCAATAACATTTACTTGTGTTTCTGTAATTCAGTTGTTTTTTGTGTGGTCATATTTTTCAAAGGATGTTTTTAATATCGATCAAGTGTAATATCAAGGTACCCATTACTATGATGATACTCAAAACTGAGAAAGTGGTTTGACATTTCATACCTAATGAAATTTAACTTAACAAAGGATGTCCTTAAAAGCTGTTCAAATGTTGATATTGACAGTTTATTTACATTACAGTATATGTAAAGGTACATTTAGCAGTGATTTGGTATCTCCCTCCATGCATCAACCCATCCATCCATCCACTATCTATAACTATTAAGCCTTATGGGGTCATGGGGGCTGGCACCTATCCCAGCTGACATTGGGCAAGAGACAGGGGGCTCTAATTTCCTGGCACAACTCAGGGTGGCGCAGCCTGGCGCACCTCGCGCGGTGGTAATTTTGTCCGCTGCGCGCAGCCAATTTGGCAATTTGGTAGATCAGCTGCGCCAAGATGGGTGTGACGGCACACCAGGGGAAGGTGCTGAAAGATTCAGCTTGGCGCAGTGACAATTTCGTGCCAAAAAAATGCACGGAAGGTGCGCTGAAAGCTCGCCAGCTCCAACTTGGTCTATTCTCGGCGCAGGCGAGCCGCACTCGGAGCAGTGGTAATTTGGCTGACAGGCGCACAGTGCGCACACGTCACCAAAACCTCACAGGCAGGTATCCAGAGTGTCAGGCACATTTCAATGCAATAAACAATCACAGCAACCACTATTTAATATAACTGTCTGAACCAGTACATACATTTGTATCTATATTAATTGTCCCGTCACATCTGATGTCAGATCAGAGACGTTTGTCATAACTAACGAGTTCACATCTCTCAGCCAACCACAAACAGCCACATCATCCGATACGGAGTATCCCGCTTCTCTCATCTCATTAAATTCAAAAGTAAAGAAAAAAGAGAGACGCTTGCTGAATAAATGTAAGTCACTCGGTGTCTTAAGGATTTACCTGTGATTTCCCATATTTCTCTGTTTTAATCTTTATTCGTAACGTGATCTAAAAAGATGGAGTATATTATTGCAAAGAGGATGAGGAGGAGATATATTTTCACATAAGGTTCTGCTATTTGACGATGACAGACCGGGAATGCAGGTAGATCACAAGCATGATGAATGGATTAGCCTGCTGCTGTGTTTAAATGTAATTATCACTTAATTTTGTACTCCAATTTATAACACAGGATGCGCATCGTGGCCTCCGATGCGCGGCCCGGTGGCACCTGCGCTCTCCCAGTCGCTGCAAAAGTGACAGCGGCTCTTACCTTCTTCTCCACCGAGGTGAAATTGCCACTGCGCCTCGCCCGTGGCGCATTTATAGGCAAGGAGAGGCGTTCATTTGATTGGTCAAGATTACACTCGGCTGTGTTAAACCTACTCACGCCTCCTCTCCTCCCTCTCTGCTACTTGTGCCGGTAGGAGGAACAGAGGCGTGGGTGCGCCTCCCTGTGCAATTTACTGTAGAGATTGGTTTTCATCTCTACAGTAAATTTTTACAGTTTATTAATATAATGAGGCTTTTGCAGTGCATGAAATGAGGAGTAAAAATGTGTAAAATTGCAGTATTGCATTCTGTTAATTCAGATTCAGATTAGAGGCACAGTAAAAATTACAGGAAAGGACTGTAAAATCACTGTAAATTAATGTGAATCCACAGTACTCTTTAATGTTTTCTTTGTGTAATACTGTGATTTAACAGCACTTTCCTGTGACTTTACTCTGCCTGTTATCTGAACATGCAATACTGTAAAAGCCCATTGATACTATTTCTTGGTCCCTGCAAAATTACAGTCAAGTGTTGTAAAATCACAGTATTAAACAGGAAAATGTTGTCATGTTACTGTAGATTTACAACTATTTACTGTGATTTTACAATATTGTTGTGCCAGAGTTACTTTGAAAATACAACCACTTATTCTAATTTTCATCTATGTTACTGTGAACAAATAAACTATGCTGTAAAATTACTAGCCAGTAATTTACTGTGGTATTACAGTAATGTTTTAGTGCACCAAGGGCAGGTCACACTGGATTGTTTACTGTAGTCGACAACACCTGGATGCAACTTATCTTAGCATCTCCCCTGCTTTCACACAATGGGAAAATAAGGACACTGATACACCTTTGAATGTAACATTTTAATTAAAAAACTCAATGAAAGCTCAGTAGATAATTTAAAAATTAAATGCACCTTATGATATCAAATATTGTACATTTTTATGCTTATTTTAGCTATTTTAAACACTTTGTCTATTCATAGATGTTGCTTTTGCAATGGTTAAGTAGGTTCTTTCAAAACATAAGCATGTTTAATTCAAAGAGGGTGTTAAATTGCTTCAGCAACAGTATGCATCGCAAATTAAAGGTATAAATGGAAGATACTTAAACTTGTTGGCTTACACAGAAAAGAAAACAATAAGTAAAAGTCTTTAAAAGTTCAAGAGTTCACATTAATTTTCTTCAGTGAGGGATTTTGCATTTCTTCATTATTCTTTATGAACTCTTTTAGTGGCAGAATAAGCACTTTGGCACTGCCTCCGTCCCCTAAGTTATGGCCTTAGATGACATTGGTGTGGGAGTGCAGCACTTATTTAAATTATAAACCCAAAAATCAAGATCATTAAGTACTTTCTGTTGTATTGATTTGATTCCTGAACCAAGAAACAGTCTCACATTGTCAATCGAAACCTTTAATCACTTATGACGTACAAAATAGTAGAATTTCACACATTCCATTGAAACTGTGATTAATTCCATATCTATCAAAATTCAGAGATCTATGACAGTCATTGATATTGACAGCTCTGTTGTTCATAAATGTGACATCCTATATCTATTTAGTCAAATGTGCTTATGCAAAAGTTTGTTGAACAGAGTGTACAAAATATAAAGTACTGAGATAGTTAATAATATCTAATCTACTGTATCTCAGGATAAGTTACTGCTCTGCTGTTATTTTGCATCATTTGGGTCACAAGCTCTTTAATACTCTACGATCATATAACATAATTGGTTCATTCATCACACTCCAGCTTATCATGTTTTCAATTTTTAACAGCAATGACATCATTGCGTTTTCATTGATGTCAAGCAGCGATCAGTTTCTAGCAGTATTTACCAATCAAGTCAGTCAGCTCAGTGTTTAATTTTTCATAAGGAATTCTCTATAGAGTATGGAAATGTGGAGAAGTCTGTGATTTGAGACGTTGCTTTGTTGTCCATCTGAGGCTCCAGAGTACATCCTGTCCCCAGTGTTTCGGAGCGTAGTGGGCCTGCTGTAGGCCTGCACTCACGTACCAGAAGCCCTTCATAAGAGCAAATGTTGCAGATAAATTGCTGCTCACACGTGTCACTTCATCACAGCCCACAGCCTGTACATCTGCAGGTCTATAATTTGCTGTGACTGGGCCTTGATTACTATTTACTGTGTTGTCAGAATGAGCGAGGGACTCGGCTTTGTGGGTAAACAGATTCCCTGTCACAGCCTCACTGAATCAGAGACTGTTGGCTGTTGACTTTATGTGGACTTTGTGTTGCTGCTCTCCTCCTTGCCATCTGAAGATTGCACCTATCAGAGCTGAATGTCGGTTTTGACACGGCAGTGATGAAATACGAAGCTAAATCACAGGTGCTGATGGGAAGTCGTGTCAGGGGCATTTTTGAATTTTCATAAAGGGGGATGGAAATTACTGTTGGAATATGATGTTTGACGTAATAAAATCTCCCAGAGGATATGTGGGATAAGAGCTCAGTGTTTTAGGAATGAAGGAAAGGTTGCATCTTTAAGCCAGTAAAAATCCTGTGGGAAACCACAACTACAGCAGATTTTTAAAGAAATTACCCTTGTTAACGTGATTTTTTTTTAAATGAAAAATTGTGAGGAATGATGTTTTAGTATCCCATATTCTTAAGGTGGTATGTACCTTAAACCTGTCCTTTTTTAAATGCATTTAAATGAAAAAATACATATATTTATACATACATATGTATTTATTTATACATATACATTTCATTCATCTGACATAAAACAAACACAAATTGCAGACAGGATCAGGAACAATGGTTCTTTTACATTGTTAGTATTTTTTATCTACTATGAGCACAAGGTAAAAGACATAAAATTAAAAACCCACCCCAAGAATCAAAGTGATGTAGTGTGTTTGTCTAATTTCTTATGAAAATATCATATTGCACTAAATTGTAAAAGAACATTTACTTGAAAAATACAGGTAAGCATTTAATTTAGAGATAAAAACAGCAAAAATAAAGGCCAGAATTGCTTTTGAAGTAGAAATAACCGTCACTCAAGCAGGCAGAATCTTTGGGGCCGTTCGCATGGAGATGAGTTCAGGTGTAAAGTTATTTATTGTATGAATGTTTCGTCCACACAGATCCATTTGGGAGGCCAAAAACGTACATTTTTTAAAACAGGTCCCAGAGTGAAGAAATCACAAAACACCGCTCTTGTATTTACGTCTTGACAACAAATACACATATTTTCAGGAACAATGATCTCACAGCCCCATCTCTTCATCAAACCGCACGTGCTAACCCCATCAACAATAGCAACAATGGTGGAATACAGTGTTGTGATCTTGCTGCAGAAGCCCCCGAGCTTGTAATGGCAAAATCATTAACCAATTAACTAATTAATTATCATTAACTACTGCTGTGAGCAGCAAGTGGACATGGAGAACAGTATATACCATTGTTTTTTTTACATTTTTCATGATGTATGTGCACGCTCTGTGTAAATGGTAAATGGTAAATGGACTTGAGCTTATATAGCGCCTTTCTAGTCTTTTGACTACTCAAAGCTGCTTTACACCACAGGTCACACTTACCCATTCACACCCATTCGCTCTCACATTCACTCACTGATGGTTAGTTATCCATCAGTATCAACTAACACATTCACGCCCTTTCCTGCCCATTTACACACCACTGATGCAGCAGTGGGGGCAACTTGGGGTTCAGTGTCTTGCCCAAGGACACATCGCCATGTGTCGCCCAGAGCTGGGCTTGAACCTGCAACCTCCCAATCACTGACCAAGCGCATTTCAACTCTGAGCACCCTCTAGTTGTACCAACCTACACAAAAAATAATTCACTGTTGTGTAGAATAAACACCCATTTTTATTACTTTCACAGATAGAATCAAGATAAATTGGACTTTTACTCTCATTCTTGACCAATAACCTTTGGAGAAAGTATGCCCTTAGTGTGTTATCATTGTTTTGGATCAGAGGTGTCCAAACTTTTTGCAGCAAGGGCGAAACATGGAAAAAAAAAATAAAATTCAAAGGGACCACTTTAATGCAACCTCTACCTTCTGTATCAACGTAAAGGACTTTGTGACGGCCAATTAGATTTGGCAGTTCTTTACATAGTTGGCCAATCCTTGCTACCACGTCATCGCCCTCTGGTCAGAGTAGAAGTGATGCTTAGTACAGCAAAGAGGGCATTTAGCTCATCTCCACATAGAGACACAAAACAAGCACAAACTGTATTAAACTGACAGACTATGTAGGACTGTGCTTCGAGATGTTTAAAATTGCCATTAAACCATGATACGGCAGATGATAAAACAGAAATGAATGTGATAAGTTCAATTTTCTGCCACCAACAGCCATTAACAAAAGATCCCTTTTCTAATGTCAGCCACAATTAGAGTTTGCTTAGGGCTGATTGGAATAAAGCCTCAGGCCACATTTGGCCCCCAGGCCATAGTTTGGACACCCTGGTTTTAGATATTATAAATGTAGGCTATATAATGACAATATCAAGAGCTGACAGAGCATACCACTCTCCCTAAAACCAAGGACCCTAAACCAAGGACTTAGACAACATTTCAGGACAATTTTGCTCAAGCACTGCTCCAAACTTAATTTTTACCATCATTTCCTGTGGTTAGATACAGGCTAAAATGCTTAAGATGAATTTGGCATTTAATAAATGAATGCAGATTTTTACACAAAACAAGATAAACACTCTTTGTTATATTTAAATTTTTGCAGCATGCAAAAGGACCTGTTGCTAACTGAAAAAAAAAGAAAAAAAGGTTGATGGACATTAATCATACAGATGCAGCCACTTCAATTTTCCCCTCCCAGCCAAATGCCAGCCAAGAACCATCCAGGTACTGACCAACTTCCAGCCACTGGGAGTCTTAACAGGGACTATACTTTGCTTTGTTCTAAATTTCTGTGCATGATGGCATTTTTAATGCTAAGCTAAATGTTTATTTAGATACCCTATGAAATATGGGGGGTAAGGGTTACATGGTTTTCACATTATTGGGATCTAATTACAGCCATTAGGGTGGGCAGGTGGGCACTTTCCTGTTATGGACTCTACCAAGGAATCTGGAGAAAAATCAAATGGCTCCATTCGTACATATTAACTGTAAACTAAAAAAAAACAAAAAACAAACAAACAAAAAAAAAATTCTTTCTGTGTATCCTCAATGGGGAAAAGAACAGAAACATAACAACACAAAAACAAGAAAACGAGATCTTTTGCTTGTGGCTGATTAAAAATTAACTCCTCTCTTGTGCTGGACCATATTGCAGTCAATGAGGTTAATACACAAAAAAATATAAATAAATAAAGATGTGCTCCCAGACGTCCTTTACAATAAATTCAAAATGCTGCTTCAAGTAATTACTTTTAGGTGTTTTTTTTTTTCTTAACTTGAACATAAGCACAGTGGCCTTGAAAGTTATTCAGGTTGGGAAAGGGCTGAGAAATGTTATTTCTTCAGCCTTATCTTTTTTATACTTTAAGATTTAGGATCAGATACCAAGTAAGGTAATGCTCAAACACATCCACAAATATATGTTTCACTTACAGTTCCTCACATAGTTCACATGTATGATCCAGTCAGTCCGATTAGCTGCGTAATTAGTCCAGATTTGCATTTCCAGGAAAATTAATCTTCAGGGTCACTGGCCATTGAAAATATGAGATGAAGTGGATGAGTTTGTTGACGTAAACTCAAATTAGAAATTAGGCATTGTTCTGTGCTGATTTTTTACTCATAAATGAATTAAAACATATTGTTAAATAAGTATTTAACTTACAAGTGTAAAATAAAGTGTTATTTAAGACAAAAAGTAAAGGAAGTCTTTCAGTACCCCATTGTCTCACCAAACATTATTGCTGTCTTACTTTTCTGCTGCTGTTGGCATTTTGTAAAAGCTCTGAGATGCGCTTCATATTTTTTTTAAAGTTTATGTCTTTTTCATACAAGAAAATGGTTAAAATAAAAAATAATTTCATGCATTAATATATGCGTATAAAGATATTAAAACACAAATAACTGCAAATATATGATATACTAAGGAGCCACTCTGCAGCAGCTTCTGTGTTGAAAACACTGTCTCAAACTAACCTCAGATCAACCTAGTCAAACATATAGGCGGGATAAAAATGCTTGGGTTTATATATTTGATTTTGATCTCTGCTGGGCTATGTATCGCTCAAAAAGCCTTCAGTTTTCACATTCACATTGAGTACCCTGATCCACCCCTGTTCTCACTCTGTCTGAGACATTCTGTTGGAGCACCTGTCACTTTAAACTTCCCATGTGTTTTGTTAGTCCATTCCTTAAACTGCTGAAGAGGGCTGTGAGGATGAGCTCTTCCGGCTGCTACTATCCCATTTTACAGAACGAGAGGGAGAATTCCCAAGGCTGCACATTTTTGTCTTGAGCAAGGATGTGCTCTATCACATGGAGAAGATAATATGTACAGTGTGAAAAGGTTGCTGTCAGTTTAACAGTAACTTACTGGCAACAAGATGCCAGTAAGTTATTGTAAAAGTCTTTACAGTAGCATTGCTCTTTAATTAACAGCATAATTACTGTGTTTTCAAAAACAGCATCCTTACAGTATTTTCATTTACAGAATCATTGGGGTTTACTATTCAACAACTTCTTTCATGAATTTTAAGTTACAATAAACTTGCTGTTTTACAATTTATTATGCTAATCTTTAACTATTTGAATGATCATTTTTTTTAGTAATATATAGTTTTGTAAAAAAACAAAAAAAAAAAAAAACATTTATTTCATTAATAAAAAACATTTCTCAAGCATTTGTTCCAAAAATGTGAAACTTTGACAAAAGGAAATATTGCCTGCTTTTGATCAGTTTTCCCAGGGAAAATGGAATTTTGGTGCTGATTACATTTTTTCTCTTAATCAATACATCGACCTATCTATCTATATTTGTATGACGCAATTCATTACAGGTGTTATCTCAAGACACTTTTCAATAGAGCATGCAAAAGCCATGTTGATTCACAGTATTTTATTCTATAGACCTTTTACAGTAGGTATCTGTAGATATTGTGGTTATAGTTTTGAACACACCAGACTTCATTCTGAGTTTTGAAGAAGCGTAAAATAACAGCTTTAATACTGACTGCAAAAAGCAACTCTGCTTCAGCCTGTAGTTATATCAAACATTCCCTGAGCTAAGCATAATTTTAAATCCTACATAAAATCTACATGTTGAGGTTTAAGATTAAATCATCTCTCCCTACAGATTGATGGCATATCCATTTTATTAAATTACTATTTCTTTTAGCACCAGGGAATAGAGTTGTTCCCTCTCCTCTGTTGTAAAAATCAGCTTTTTAACAAGAAGTGTGCAAATGATTGCTTCTTCAGCGAGCCTCAAGTGGGCACAAGAGGAACTGCAGGTTTTCTTGTTTTGTTTTTTTGTACTGTTGCACTGGCTTGACTTTTCAATGACATTCATCACCATCTGACATATACACATTTACACATAGCCCGGATCTTTTGTTAATTTGTAGTTATATTTCTAAAAAGTGCTGGAAGATATACTAGAAAAATTATTAGTTTTGATAGTAGTTACCTAAACTTTTTTTTATAAATAAATGATCATTTGAAAATTCCATAACATCGAGTCTCTAATTGAATCTTCTCCTTGCCTTTTTACAGGCCCAGTGGCTGTAATCAGTGGAGAGGAAGACTCTGCCAGCCCTCTTCATCATGTCAACCATGGGATTATTACCCCCTGCACCCTGGATGCAGGTCCTGATGCAGTCGTCATAGGGATGACTCGTATTCCTGTGGTGGAGAATCCTCAGTACTTCAGACACGGACACAACTGCAACAAACCAGCAACCCGTAAGTCCTTCAGAAGTTTGTCCCTCATTAGCACTGGTGACCATCATGACTCTTTACTCAAACCTTCATTCAGGGGAATATAAGGAGACCCTGGACAGATTGCTGTTCAAACATGAGGCCTCCTTTTCTCTGACATACACTCTGTGATCATATGGTGTTAGCATCTGGTGGCACGGCTCCAGCCTCTTCACATAGAATCAGCTGGGACAAAAAGCAGCTTTCTGTGCTGTATATTACCTCCTGGTGTTAAGACAGCAGCCCCCACTCCTCTCTCACTCTCTGCAAGTCTCCCTCGAGACTCATGTTCCAGGTTGGGGAGAGACAAGACCACTTTAAGGCCTAATTACTCACAATTACATCAACTGCTCAAGAGAGTCAGCAGAAAACAACTGTGCCTGCAGCCAGCCGCAGCCTGGTGCCTGCTGCTTCCCCACCAGACGACACCAACCGGATATATTCAGAGGGAAAAGACCCCCCCACCCCTCCTTTGTGAGTGCCGGCACATGTAATCAGGCTCAGATCGGCTGTGTTTACCTCTTGGCTTGCTCTCAAAATGGCCGTCAGACAGGCTAACGGAAGTTGACACGGCAAGCCAGAGCCAATGAGAAGGCAGGAAATCCCATTTAGGGGGTGATAAATAAATAAATGACGGCTCTTATGAATTATGAATTGCATTAATGTTTAATGAGGAGCCATTGACTGATTTATAGCTGCTCATGCCTTGCACAGGAGATCTGATCGGAGCTAATGAATAAATGACAGCGGGTAAGAATGGAACTTTCTACTCATGCACCTGAAATTAAAAGTCAGGCGGCGGATGTGCATGACAGTGGATTTTATGTTGGCTTTGCTGAGTTTTCTCCCTCTCTTGGTGCTGTATCCGCTGTCTTTTTTTAGATTTAATTTGTGGATGGAAAAGGAAATGAACTCTGAATTCATCACAAGGTCATAATGGCCGCTGCTTTTTTTTCCCTTTTTCAACATTGGCTGGGAAAACAAAATGGCACTGAATGGCTCCAATCGTTCACTGAATACAAATGTGTCTCTACCCTGAGGATACCCACAGACAAAAAGGGAATATAAATGTGCTTCATGTGTATATCTACGGTCTGTGTGTAGGTGTATGACAGCGAGGATGGATCCCTGCATGTTTGTCGATGCAGCTGTACCGATTTGTAGGTAGGATGAATTCCGCCAATATTTTACCTCCTCTTTCCTCTGCCTCCTCTCCGGCTTGACAAATGTCCTCAGTCAGGGTTCCCTTGGGTTCCCAGGGGCCCATTAGATCCCCTCTTTCTTGCTGGCCTTGCTCAGGCTGATTGTCCTGCAGCTCCACGTGTCAGCTGAAGAGCGTCACCCCGCTCAGATACAGCACGACCGCTTTATTGATGCTTGGCCACCAATCCATAATGTATTCATTCATTTAGTTGAAAGCTTCTTATCCAGGAGAATAGGCTGCTGCCAGGGTGTCTAACACACACATGGATGCACACAAACACACACCTCCTCCAGTCCGGCAGCAGTTACACACCCACACCTCTCCTTACCTGTGCTCATCAGGAGTTCACTTCTGCTCTGGTCAGGCCCTGTCCTCTCCCACCTCCTCCTCTCTGGGTAATTTATGGTGCTCCTCGCTGTCCTGCCCTGTGCATTTGAAATCAGCTCCAACATAAACAATAAAAAGGAGAAGAAGGAAGAGAAGGAGGGGGTGGAACAGGAGGAACGTGATACTTGTTCCAGTTAAGTCTAAAACACTAAGCAGTGTTGGATAGTTTAGCAGCCCTTGGCATAAAAAATACATTTGTGGAGGTCGTCCAGTCCAAAAAAATAGCTCTTTTGAGCACTGTGAAACTTATCTTGGGCAGCAGCAAATGTTTGTAATCAGGCAGATCCATCATGCCAACTTCCAATCTACAACAATCGTGCTCAGCCCAATGCAGCACAGCCCAATCAGAGTCCTTTCAAGCAGAAAGAGGTGGAGCTAAAAGCAAGATGACAACAGGAAGTGATTGCTCTTGCAGCGATTAGCATAGATGCTAACAAGCTTCAGCTGCATTTCTTTGTTGAATAAAAAGACACATAACACTGACACTATTTCTCAATAGAAAGGATAGTTTACTCCACTTTTGACATGTTTAGGTGAGTTTTTTCTACGAAGTACTACAGGGTAGTAGCATCCACCGACTACATTATCTGATTGATGGAATGATAATCGAATCACCTGCCAGATATACAGCTGAATGGTTCTGCCAATTCCCAAGCACTCTATAGGCTTGATTTATAAGACATGTTGGATGGTCCCTTTGGTGTGTTCGGTTACCGAGAAACTAAAAAGGTACAAAATAACAAGATCTGCATCATTAGTTAATTACACACACAACAGATCACTTTTAAAACCATTCATGGCATACTTAAATTAAAGAGATATTTTGAGGTTTTTGAAGTGGTGTTGCTTGAAGCCAATAGCACTAGTAACTAGAGAGCACTTGGAGAGTGCAAACCTCCACCAAGGTAGCTCACATATTGCTGTTACATCTATAAGCAATAGTTCCATGATAAAGTTACCATCATAATATGATTCCTTGACCCTGAAAACCCACATCTATCACTTGGAGTCATGTTGATATCATTATTTGTTAGACAGTTTTTGACCAAAAACGAAATGTTCGCTAATGGTGGTTATCTGGATCACCACCAAAATCTAATCATTTCTAAGTTGGGCCATTCCCAACATCTCTCGAAAATTTCATCAAAATCTGTCCAGTAGTTTTAGCATAATCTTGCTAAAAAACAGACAAAAAAACAAACAAACATATGCCGGCAAAAACATATTTTACTTGGCGGAGGTAAATACAAAAGCCAGCAAAGTAAGCTTTGTCCTTTACTGAAGATATCCAGAGGTGGATGCTAGCAGATATGTATCAGTCAATGGTGCCACAGAGAGCCTCGTAATTCACCCACTTTTAGGTTAAAATTACAGAAAACACAACATTGTCCCAGTTGAAAGCTTTAGTTATTTTTTTAATATATTTTAAGATTGCTAGCATTAGTGTAACCCGTGATATGCCTTTGCTGCAAATGACACTCTGTTGTGGAATCACTTTATTAAATAACTCACAGATATGTAATGGGGACATGTTTCATAAATTCATCCACTACACAGCAGTAGATGACTGTTTGGTATGTTGGTTAAAAGTTAACCACAGAAACATTTATATTTATTTTGCATAGATGTCCATGCTGGACATCCAGCTAAAATGAAACAGGAGTGTGATGTCACGTGCAAAAGGTCAACATCGGCATATCTGATATCAGCAAAACATTGTGCAACCCTCACAAATATGCAGGAAAGGAATTCCACACCTCTCCTTACCTGTTCACATCAGGAGTTCATTTATGCGATGGTCTGTCCCAGTCTGCTCCCTCCCTCAGTCCTCTGGGTAATTTACAGGCTTTCTTGCTGTCCGGCTCTCTGCATTCTAAAATCAGCTCCAGCAGTAACAGTAAGGAGGAGGAGAGTGTCGCTGGCTCCACTTAAATCAGCTGCATGTGATGGGAACTCTCCTGCTGCAGCACTCACAGGGATTCCTGTGTGCCTTGCAAGATGTTTTATTCATAAATATTTGATCTTCATTTTAATCCTGGCAGTATTTATGTATCGAACCATCACTTTAATAGTTACAGCCTAGAGATGGAGCACTCAGTGTCATTGCTTGTGGGCTGCAGGCAGCTAAAAAACAGTAAAAGTGCTGCAGTCATGCCCTCGCTGCTGGTAAAAATCATGGACAAATAACATAAATATCATCCAATTGCAGCTGCCCTTAAGTTGAACCGCCACACTTGCAACTGTAAACAAGCGGAAGAGATCGAGGACATTAAGAGGAAAGTGTGAGTGCAGTGGTCGTTCTGATGCCAAATTAAAAACGTGAATTGCTGTCATGCACTTGGCCGATATTCCTGATGACTTCTTGGGGTCAACTTTGGTTGCGGTAAACAGGCGAGCTGTGACTGGTCAGGATGTTCATAAGATCAGCTTTTTTCCTGCAGGCCGAGCTGAGAAAGGCCAATCCGGGGGGAAATGTAGCCGCATAAGGGAGATTAAGACAGAAAAGGCATAGGACAATTCTTTAGCCTAATGACAGATCCGTATCTCCCTGGATCCGCTGTCTCCCAGCAAGTGGCTTTGTTTTATCACTCTACTTGCTATTTTAATTACGGATTTGTCACATCCCGCTGGCCAAACTTAGACAATAGCTTTTGATGTTTGAGTTTAGCGTGTAGTCTTTCATTACATCCATATTATAAGGGACATCACACGCGGGCTCAGCAGGCACGTTCTCGGACACACCCCGGCTCTTTCTTTGCCGGTGAAATAGAGACGTAATTATGCTCAGGGCAATGTTTTTTGAAGATTAAAATGTTTCGAGCAGGGACAAGGATTGAGTAATTTGGCAGCTTGAAAGCTCAGCAAATGAAGGAAAATGCAGAGCAGATTGATTGAGAGGCAGTCATTGTGGTCCAAGGCTATGGCTCTATGAATTATACAATGAAATGGGAGAGGCCTGTATTCAAACATCTAACTGAAATTTGTAAGCAAGTCCAAAATGGGCTGCTTTTAATTCCGCCAAAAGAAAAAACATGGTAAACAGTGGGGGTGGGAAGCACCAGAGGCTCCAGGATGCAATATAGCCTTTAATAATCTTCATCAAATGGGAATCTGGTTGATTTTTGTATCTGATCCTGATTCTGACCCATTTGGTCAAGAAATACGTTCAGTGTTTGTAGTTGTTCTTTTTCCATTAATGAAGAAATGCTGTCCAGATCTGACAGAACAGCTACTAAATCTGTTAGCTTCGATGCTAATTGCTGTTTGAACCATCCCCTCTTGCTGTCTTCATGCTCACAGCTCCCGCCTCTTTCTGCTTTAAAGGACACTGATTGGACTTCTTCAGATCAAGCACAATTCTTCTGGCTTGGAGCTTTGCAAGATGGATCTGTCTGATTTCAAACAAACTGCAATGCTACTTCTGAATTCTTTAATGGCACAAGTCTGACACTGAATGTAAAAATATCTTGAAATAGGAACTTATGTTGGAAACTTTAGTGTAACTGTCAGTC
The DNA here is from genome assembly GCA_037902135.1 of Cetoscarus ocellatus. NCBI lineage: Eukaryota > Metazoa > Chordata > Actinopteri > Labriformes > Labridae > Cetoscarus > Cetoscarus ocellatus. Next base: position 60,075 of record JBAMNC010000365.1, read on the forward strand.
ATGAAGATGGCATTGCAGAACAAATCTCTTCCTTTTTTTGTGTTAACTTTCTTTTTCTTTCCTTTTCCTTTTCATAAAATTATTACCTTTCTGAAATTAACTTTCTTTTATAACATTTCTGCCCCAAAACACTGATAGACAGTAACAGCAGATAGTGATCATGACTGTCTATAAATAACATTTAAAGGCGGCTTAATACAAACTGATTTCTTGATGATGAAGACTTTTTTTGTCTCTTGCTTCACAAAAATCAGAATTATCAATCCAAACAGACTGTAAATGGAAAAAGAACTTTTATACCTTTAGATCTTCATTCTTACAGTGGGGTGACAGATCATTTAAAATGTGATGTTCTGGAAAGACTTTGCTGCCCAATATGTCTAAAATTATATTTTTCTTTTTACAGTTTTCATGGAATGTAAATATGTTTTATTTAAGAGATTAAAGAATCAAGTCTCTCACACTGGTCAAGTCACCTAAAGCTTCAATAGACCAAATCAAAATTTATTCATTATCCCTTTAAACAAAACCAAGAGACATGCAAAAAGAGAGAATTAAATAAGCAAAATGCAAGTGCCTGTCTCCATCCATATACAGTATGACTGCACCATAACACTAAGTAAACAAAGTTACATAATTAAAGTGTAAAGTGAAATGTTTGTGACTGCACACACGTTTAATTGGTTTTCAAATTAGAGGCTAGGCAAAGCGTTAAATGCTAGACAGAACAATTTATATGCAAAAACATTTCATTACATTTTTTGACTCCTGCTGTGGTGAGTTAAAACAAAAATGCCTGAAACTATTCAACAAAGAAACACTCACAGCCATAAACAAGGAGGCAGCCGTGTTGTATATGTGCACAGATGATATACATGTATGATTTTCTATGAAAGACCAATTAACTAATTGCAACACTTGTTTCAACCCATCAATCTGAATGGCATCTTGATATTTTGACTCATGAAAAAATAAAAGCCCTCCCACACCAGTGTTTTCCAAAGTGGGGTTTGGGGCCCTCAGGGGCTCTACAAAAGAGTTTGCATAATATCTCCAAAGGATAAAGAGAAATTTGTGATATCAGATTATTAATTATTTATTAATTGTTATAAAAATAAATTGTTAAATGTTGTTCAGACAGTTTGGACACCCCTCACCAACACCATGACCAAATGTGCATGAATTAGAAATACAAAAATAACTTTTTTGATTAATGGTATTAACCATTATAATTTGTCATTCAATGTCTCTGCATAGAGCTGCAAGGGGATGCAGTACAATGTTGCCTCATAGTGAGAAGGTTGCTGGTTTGACTCCCCATTGGGATGGGGCCTCTCTGTGTGGTGTTTGCATGTTCTCTCCATGCCTGGGGAGGTTTCCTCCAGGGGCTCCACTTTCCTCCCACAGGCCTGAAACATGCTTGCCAGGTAAATTAGTAGTTCTAAATTCCTCTCAGGTGTCAGTCTGCGTAATGACAGTTTGTCCCAGTGTGCTTGTCCTGTAAACAGAAAAATCCAGGGTGTATCCCACCTCTCTTCCAATGTTAGCTGGGATGTTGGCCTCCAGCCCCCTGCAACCTAGCAAGGTATAATTGGTATAAATCAGTGATCATAGACTAGTTGGGGGCCATACCAGGTCTCCCGCAGCTTCCTCTAGAATATCATCAAATTCAGAAGATGTGATGAGAAACAAATTTGATTTTCAATTAGTCACATTTTTTGTTGTTAATCCCCAAAAGAATTGGGGCTGAAACTTTTTACCTGCCATTTTTAGTCAAGATTTAACCAGGAGAACAGGTGTATTGGAGTCACACCAACAATGCCACAAAGAATAGCCAATACATCCTAGCTACAAGTGGCTGGAAGTTGTATGGATGAAAAGAAAAAAAAAAAAAAACTTTCCCTTGTACAAATGTAGTTGATGACCCCTGATATGGATAATGGATGGATGTTTCCATCAGGCAGTCGTTCTCATTACTTTCTGTCGTGCCTCCCATTTGGATTAAAATTATTTAGTGCCCCCTCCCCCTATGAAGTCCCTAAAAGGGTGAAGTCATGATATTATAAATACATCACAGCATGTAAATACATATTTCTCCATTAAGAATTAGGGAAAATTGCAATATACTTTGTAAATGAGACCTTTTGACATAGTAAATGAGGCAGAAATGTCCATGATTGATGGTATTTGCTGCTGTAATCAAAATGTCTTTATTTATTCAACTGCTTCAGGGGCCAATTCAGAATGGGCAGCGGGCCGCATTTGGGTACACGTACCCCTGGTTGGAAATCCCTGATTTAGACTGTGCTTAAAACATGACAGTACACCTCACTAAGTACTAAAAATATTAGTCAGACATATCTATATTGTGAACACAAGATCTGGAGAAGGGTCAATACATTTACTGTCCTTATGGGGGAGATATTGAAACAATCAGAGTGAGAGATTTTTCTGTCATCTCTTCTTATCTGAAAGCATCTTAAACTACAGATGAACCTATTGTTTAGATAGTCCATTAGCTTTTACAGTCATGTTTAATTTGGAACAATACTGTGCTATTGGGTCACTGTTTAACCACCTGGGACGCTCGTCTTGTTGTAATGAGTGTGAGAAAAATGAGAGTGAGCTTTTTGTGTAAATCTTAATTTTAAAGGTTAAATACTTGCAGATGTTGACTCCAGAGACAATATTTTAGGCTATATAACATCTGTCTTGATTTGAGTTAATTTAAGCATTTGGATTCCCACATGGAAGCTATGCAGTCTTAGCCTTCTGTCCCCTCCATTGGCTGTGCAGGTAAAGAGCATGCACAGTTATTAGCTGATACATGAGAACACCATGGATGCTGCACCCATGACAGAAATATATAAACCTGTTAAGAAAGCCCCAAAAATTTCACGACTCATGCTTTCAGGGAGATAGTGTCTTTTGGGTAGAGTGCTTGACTCTCCTGTAGTTCAAACCCTCTTGTTGGTATAAATAAGGTGTGTAACATTATCCAGTGTATGCAAGAAGCACATATGTGGTCCTGGATTAGCAATACACTGGCGCTGCTCATTAAATCTGAGAAAAAACGCCACATATTCTGTTATTTAACCAACAAAATGAACCAAATGTTCAATATTAACATTGCACCAGATCAAATTTGCATAAAAGTACTTTACTGCCTTAAACGTATTATACTTTCTAAATCCACATCTGTTGGGACTTGGAGCTCAGGGTGGATTGCATGGGCTCTTCTCAGAGATGTCAAATATAACTATTTTGTGTTCGACGACTTTTTAAGAACCTCCCCTGAGCAGCAAGTGTAAAGTACTTAATGCTGAAGAGAACTTAATGCTGAAACTTTAATCCAGCAGTAACACTGAGGGGTGAGCTTAGGGAGACGTTATTGTCAAAAGAAATCAATCTCACTTTTATCCCTGCAAATGTTGTAATGTGAATACATTTACGATTCAAAATTAAAAAGATTAGACAGTTTTTAATTGTCTGAAACTGGAAAGTTGGAACTTTAATCCTGCCAAAATCATGTAATGAGGATCACTGTTCCATACTCTTATTTAATGTTTTATTTTAGACTCTTTTATAGTTCACTGAAATTCGAATCTGATTCATTTCATTTCTTAATTGTACTTGTTTTTGTATTGAAATTCAAAGTGAATATAGAAAACAATCTTATGACCATATTTACTCCAGAATCTGCTCCAATCCTAGGAAATAATCCATCCAGCAAATGTGTTTCTGAGCAGGTGAATTTACTCAGTTTACCAATAGTGATAAGGTAACAGTCATTACATACGACTGAAACAATGTCTGCTTGTTCAGCTCTGACATGACAGAGCGTTGCCAGATGAGCCCTGATGCTCACTGTGTGATGGTTGTCCGTCTATATGCCTGTGTTTGAGTTGGCAACCAGTCCAGGTTGTGCCCCTATCCCACCCAATGTCATTTGTGGTCAGCTGTATGACGGATGGATTTCTGCTCCAGCTTTGCCAGTTCTGCCCTGCATTAGTACCACTCTCTTGCTTTCAACCCACCACCACCACAGCATTGACCTGTAGATCCCAACGGCGGGTTCAATATTCTTCCTCATCACTCCTCAAATTTTGCATTAAAGAGGAAAATATACTGAGTAATGAGGTCAGAGTATAGCCTCCATGCTCAAACCATGTTCTGCTGCAGCAATCAATGCCCTGAACACAGAAACAGGAGCTGCCTTACTGAAAAGGGGAGAAGTCATTAAACATGAATCAGTACTGTGTCGGCTGTTGCATTTGGAACAGATGGTTGGACATTTAATTATCTGTGACTCATCAATATCATGAATATGCTAAACATCCAAACATTAATGGCAAGAGTTATCACTCTGACTTTTTGAGTCTCAGGCTGTAAGATGCATGCGTGGACATATAACTTAGAGAGATGACAGGGCAGGTTGCTTTAATTTTTTTGTACATTTTCAGAAAGACATGCATTAAAAAAACTTGTGTTTTGAAGAATGTAACTCTCAAACTGTTCAAAAAAATCAATATATATATGAAACTGAGGTTGTGGCCTCTGTGGAGCTATAAAGCACAGAAACATATTCATGTGATCTTTATTATAATTGATACAAAAAATCAACATTTCATTGTGTACTTTGTTTTTCCAGTCATAATAAATTTAAACCTTTCCGTGGTTTTAATCTCTTCCTCAGGTACCTTTTTTTTCTTTTGTCACTTTTATTTATTACTTTTTCTTTGAAATAAACCTCATCTAATCTACAAGTGGGTTCATCTGACGTCTCTATTGTCATCAAAGTGAGTAATCAGTATTAATGTGTCATAATGATAGAAAGCGTTATTAAAAACTGACTATTAAATATAATTTAAAATGAAATAACCATGACATTGATATTGACCCTCATCAATTGAGCAGACCCTGAAGTAAAACAACTTTTTAGGATTTACTATACACTTTAACCTTGTGACTGTTATAGCAATGCCATATATTAAGACTTTATAGGAGTTGATTATTTTAAAATGTATTTTTATCAGGTTATAACAACACTCATTTATGGGGAGGGATTCATGGGGAGAGGGGGTCTCTGTAGGCAAGACGTTACTGAGCAATTTGGAAATGGCAAATGAAGTAGCACAGTCTGACACCATGGCAACATTTCTACCTATAAAATAATGCTAGGTGTGGTATGTTATGTTTATGGTATCGATAGTATGATATCATAACACTGGTGTTGTCTGCCATTTTGACCTCTGACCTATTGGGGTGAAGTGAATTTGTCTGATGCATGCAGCTGATTTTCCAAATCTTATGATATCAGGATATTTTTGGTGTGCTGAAGTGAGGTTGTATGAGGTACATGGCATTAGCCTGAATATTAGCCACGGTAACAGAGATCAGCTCTGTATATGTGCAGAATCTAGAGCTGTTGCTGCACATGAGGCCAAAAAATCCACATAATTTAAAGATGATCCATATGTCTCTCAGGTGACTAGCCATATCATTAGCAGATTAGTGGTGGACAGAAGCTCATATTTTCAGCACTCCCAATGTCAGAACTGAAAAAAACGTTTAAGGAGAACAGGCACAACATATATCAGAACTTAAGCCGGTCTAATTGCTGCTTGGATCAAGATTTAGTTTGCGAAGGATGCTTTCACACCTAATTTGATTGGCCAGGACCAAACAAACTCTGGTTTGCTTTTTTTGAGAAGTTTGGATGATTTGGTCTGGTGTGAAAGATGACACATGCTCTGGTGCGGTCCAAAGAACCAAACTCTGGTCTGACAAAAAATCAGGGGTCTTGGTTTGCATCCAAGCATAATAGAGTTCAGTTCGCAGTGGGTGTAAAAGCAGTCCAAACCAAACGAGGTAAGCAGGACAACAGGAAGTAACATGTGGCTTGAATTTGGCTGAATGTCACAGCAGGAAACAGGCTAATGTAGTGTTCACTGACAACTTCAAGCGGAATGAAGCTAACATTAGCATTGCTAGGAACAACAGCCTTTGGTCTCCTTAAAGGGATACACCAACATTTTTTTTTTATTAAGAAATACCTTTTGTTGCCCTACTTATAAGCACGTCCACAGTGGTTTGCGCATGCATCCTGCAGTTTAGTTTCGGAAGTATATCTTTCTAAAATTACATAAAGGGCTAATCTTAGTCCAGAAACAGATGACATAACATAGGGTGATTAAAAAAAAAAAATGAGTCACAACAAGCACAGAGGACCGTTAAGAGTTGCTGAAGAGTTTATCTGATGACTGTAGAGAGAGGCAGGCTAACACTTCTCATTGACTCCCAGTGTTTGAGCTGAGCTAATTAGTGCTGGGCGAGCTACACCTGTCTCTTCCTTGTTACCGCACACACAGTCGAAAGAATGGTGTCTTTCTGCTTTCATGGACTTGGGAGTGAGGCAAGACACGAAAACAAAAAAAAAGAAATGCTGACGTATCCCTTTAATAGGTGAACATCTACAAATCCATTTGAAATATGAAGCCAGTTGTTTATTTCTGGGCTACAGTGCGACAATGGGCTGAATGGCAGGATCAAAGACTGCAGCTACAGCCCCAACTAGTGGCAGGAGGTTATATTACACAGCATTTTACAGGCTTTATTCCACTTTATAAAAGTGCAGTGTGAAAGCAAACCAAACGAAGTGAAAAATGAAATAATGTTATAATTCTACCCCAAACTGAATTGAAACAAGTATAAACTTTAGGTGTGAGTTACAAGTATTTCTGTCAAGGGTTTTATTGTTTTATTTGTTTGAGCTTCTGAAGTCATGTCCTGCAGCAAAGGTGCCCTTAACTTACAGTTTGAATCAGTATCTCTGTTCAACTCCACTTCCATGAAGGTCATGCTTTGTCTTTGTTTCTTGACATCCCAAAAACTCTTACATTAATGTTACATAGATGCATTTATGAGCCTCCCTCCTCATTATAGCTTGGCGAGACCTACATGGTTATTCACACATACCCAGTGTTCACACACACCATTCAGCACAAACACAGGGCGGCAGTCAGCCAGCAGCAGCAGGTTAGGAGGAGATTCCCACTGAGAGTCAACAGTAAAATGCTGGTGTTCATGTCGCTGTTACCCAACGATGCCAGCAGACGCAGAGTCCCCGTGCTGCACTGAATTTAACGGCAAAGAGCTTTTTGTGTGCAATTATCCACTGGATGAGTGAGTCTCAGCTAACTGTTATCATCCTGTGGTGTTCCTCTTTCTTTTTTTAAAGACGAGCTGAATTAGTGCTTCACACTGATCCCATTTGAGAGATTCGCCTTTGATTACTTTGTGAGGCACTCTTTGAAATATGGTTATAAAATCTCATTAACTGCTTTTAATTTCAGCAAAATGCTCTTTGTCTTGGTGTTTGTGACATTAATCAAAAGCTCGATCACTGATGAAGAGTCATAAACACATTCTCTGAGTTTTATCTGCTTTTAATTTAAACTTATTGCCGTAATATTTTAACCACATTGCCCCATTTTGACAGTGTCTTGTTCTGTTATATTAAGTGAAAAGGCTGTGGGAGAGAATTTAAATTCCTGACGAGTAGCTTCATGAATAAAGTAGCTGATGTGGTGCAGGAGAGAAGACTTTTCGGAGGATGTCCTCAGTGTTTTGATTGAGCCGCTTCTCAATGTCAAGGCATCCACCCTGAAAAAGACAAGTTGTCAATGACCAGGAGGCGCATTGATTGACCGACCACACACACTCAAGGAAGCTCTCAGGCAGAAAAACACACACACACACTCATACACATACACCTCAAACAGACAAAGTTGACAAGTAACAGCAGAAAATAGAGCCCTAACAAAAATCCTGTCTTGATATACCGAAATATATAAGCCACATCTGTTCAACTAACCTTGCGCAGCAGCTGGATCAGCCTGATTCAAAGTCTGAAATCAGGCAGATCCATTCTGCCAAGCTCCAATCTACAACGATTGTGAGCAGCATGATCCAGTCAATCCTTTAGAGCAGCAAGAGGTGGAGCTACGAGTGAGACGACAACAGGAAGTGACTTTAGGTATTAGCATGCTAACAGCTTTGGTACAAGATCTATCAGATCTGGACCACATTTCTTTATTAAATGAAAATCAAATATTAACACTGCAAACTTTTCTATAGTAAGGATGTTTTCACGCCACTTCCAACAAGTCTATCTGCAGTATTTGAAAGTTCAAAACAATAAATTACCTAGTAATGGGTGTTTATGATATATTTATTTGTTGCACTAGTGTTAAACAGGTCTAAAATGAATTATTTTTTATTACTTAATAATTTATTGATTGATTTGTCCCATAAAATCAATTGTAAATTAAATAAACTAGATTAAATGACAATTCTCAATTAGATTTTACATTAAAACAAAATATCTCAAAGTGAATTAAAATACCGCTGTTTTTAAATATTGCAAACAGTCTTCTAACAAAAGATCAGACCTTTTTGTGTTTTGTTTTTGTTTTTTAGTCATCGTTAACCTCATCAATTTAAAAAAAAATCCAAAGAAATGTATAATAATAGAATGTATGTATAAAAGTTCATGCAAAACAATTTATTTATTAAAAAGCCCTTCTGACATTAATTTATGTTGAAAACTAAATATTTTTCCCAGCCTTAATCAAAAATATCGCAAAGAAGATGCACAAAAATGTACATACATCACACACTCTAAAACACACACCAAACAGGCACAGAGCAAAACCTCCTGCCGCAGCCTGACCCGACTACCTGACCAAATCTCGCCACTGCGTCGTCTCTCGTCCTCGGGGGAGAGCGTTTGCTGGCATCAAGGCCTCAGGTGAGACTGGACGAATGAACGGTGCTGAGCTGCAGGATGGAGATTTAATCTCAGGGCTTTTCAGCGTGCCACTCAGCGCAAATAGGCTGCAGGATGCAGAGCGAGTCTGCCCACAGAGGAAACTGAAGGTTAAAGTAACTCGTCCTCGCCACTGTCGATACGCACACCCCATTATGGCTGCCTCATTCCCATCAGAGGGGAGGGAATGAGGTGGCCACCGAGTATTTAACCACTGAAAACAACAAACAAAGATACAATATATACATCCAGAAAATATGATGGAGGGGGCATCGCAGAAAAAAAAGATGGAGTAACGGTTTGTCATTGCTGTGGCTTAAGAGCAAGCAGAGTTTAATCCTCTGGGGAAACCATTTTCATTCATAAACACATGGCTGATGTTGTTTTAATGTCTCACAGATCAGGAATTTCTTGACCCTCCAATCCTGCTATGATAATTATAAAATATTTTTTAACAAAGTTGTGTTATTGTTGTCAAAAATAAGTCAGCCGAGCCTTGTTGAGCTGCAAACACAAAGGCAACAAATAGCAGAGGCAAAGGCTAAAAATATTTTAATTTTGTGGGGGGGAAATGGCAGTCAGAAGTGTCATTTATTGCTGGTTTACAGTGGAATATTTACACCTCTGTATTGCCCGCTCTTCTTTATAAGGCCACATTTACAAGACAACCGTCCAATGAAAACAAAAAGTTTCACCTTCAGACTAAAATCATTTTTGTAAGTGTTCTGCAGATGGATCTGCAAAACAAATTTCATCTCCGGAGCACACACGCCAAGACAGACATTGGCAGAGTGACTCATCATTTTATATTTGAGACTTTCCGCATTCGATTCAAGCAGCAATTTGAGAGAAAGTATGTTTTTAGGAGGTGATTTTAACGTGTCATATCCACATGACAGAGTAAATATACACAAGACAGCAAAACCTGAGGGACCTGAACTTCAATACATCTGTAAAAATCTGACTTCTCCACCTCCTGAATTTTCCTAACAGTGTGACATTCCTGTGCAGAGCATAGATTGTGGAAGAATGCAGAGCCGTTGAAAATGGCACTAAACTAACCACAGAGTAGATCAATCAAACAGAGTGGACTGGGCCCATGGGGAAAGGGTGTTAAAAGTGACCTGAGCTCCAACAACAACCATGTCGTGGTTATTAAATGTTTTGCAGCCCAACATGTTTTGTCTTAACTACCTGATGAGAAGTCAACTCTCTTAATCTCAATTATCAGAGTTTCCAATAGAAATTGTATATTCTAAGCTAGTTATCATTTCTTTCTGTCAGGAAAAAGGTTGTTGAGGTAGAATTTTTTGTAATGTTTTTCATCTACAAAGGGCCCAGTGTTAGGATGAAGTGGTGCCACCAGCAGTAACAACAAATTTGTTCCAGCCTGGAATGGGATCACTGCGTGCTCACACTTCGTGCTTCTTATGCCTCTTTAATGCTTTATTCTACCAACATCACAAACTGGCACAAACATCAATCCAAAGCAGATATGTATAATAAAAAAGTACCAAAAGCCTAATGATGGTGAGATTTTATTACAGGGCTGTTGTGAAACTGCAGACTGGGTAAGGCCACAGTTTGGATGAAGGTCTGGAGACCCTTTTCTTTTGTTTATTTTCTGTGTATGGAGATAGGGTTTGTGAAAGTTTTTGGAGTTTTAGAGGAGTCTGCACAAAATCCATACTCTGCCTGAAGCAATGTCACTGAAGTCAGCATTGTGGCATTGTGGATATACCAGCTGCTGCCGATGTTATATATCTTCTTTCTGTCAACAGTTAAGGTTTAGACAATGTGGGAGTTAGCTTTGTCCTGGGACGATGATAAACATAATGTACATAAACTGAACAGATGAAACTTGAGAATGGGCTGCATTATGTTTGTCCTTATAGCTTAAATTTACTAGATTATGTGTACTGGAGTTAATGTAATGTTCGTACTCCAAGGCAGTAACAATTACAACCAAGGGACTGCTGTTCTACCATGAATCACATAAACTTCACATTGCAGTATATACATACTTGGTATCTTTTAGATTGGGCTTCATAAAATGGTGGACTGTGGTCCAAGTCCCAACCACAATGCCTTCCTATTTGGACCTATGCTGACTTTTCTTCATTATCTGACATATATACCTCTGCTTGCAGTGCCATTTTGTTCCAATTAACACAGCATGAGTAGCTTCATTCACTGCCTGGAGGATCATTAAGCAACAAATCTGTCCAAAGGAAACACATGTGACACTTCTCAGCCAATAAGTCAGACAAGTCAGCGTGAGCAAATGAGGATTGGGTGGGAGTGGACAAAGAAAAGGCACAAGAAAGTATTCAAAACACAGCAGGAGAATCGAAGAGAGGCTGGGGGAAACAGATGCGCTGTGGGTTTAAGAAAAGAAGAAAATGAAGCTTAGTGTTTGATGGAGAAAAGGTGGACTTTGACATGTGTATTTCCACCAGTTCAACTCAGAGTGGTTTGGTTGTTTTGATACACGCAGGATGATTAAATGCAATCACGTAAGTCTAAACACATCATTTCTGGAGTTCAATGACTCCAGACACACGTCACTGTTGGGCACAAACCTCAATCTCCATATTTTTTTATTTTCATTTTGTTATTTTATACTTTTTATACTTTATACTTCACCAAATTTAAGTGTATCAGGACAATTACATATTGATTTATTCAGTTGTGGAGAACTTTTTTTCATTTCCTGAAAAGTATCATTTTTGGAGATAGGAGGTTTGTAGCTGATAGCGTAGATATTAAGAGCCCGATGTAATCAGTTCACCAATAACTTGAATCAGTACTATTTACTGATCAACCCTACAATGATCCTTGTGTCCTTAGACATGTTATGAACATATCACTCCTAAATGACGCAGGTTTATGTCTGAAGATCAGATCTGAAATCATGACAAGACTGAAGCTTGTGTCTTTGATTTAACGAGAGAAGACAAGAGACTGAGAGAGAAAAAAAAAGAATTAACTGCTGAAACTTCTCCTGTTTAATCATGGACTAAGATTATTTAAAAATATGTATTTCTTAAGTAAATTTATAAACAGTAAAGTGGAAACTCAGACTACAAGCTGAGACTTCCTTGTAAAAATGAGATTTTTCTTTTTAGATTTTGAGAAACTATTTACATTTTTCTTTTTTTAAATTACTGTGGGCATTAATCTCCAGCTTGTAAGGAAAATTGTTATTTAGTATCTTAATCAAATGTAAGTAATACATGCACTATTGTGCCCATCTGTTGGGCACAAAACTCTTTAATATAAACTTTTCAGTATTATGAATTTGACTGAGCCATATCATAAATCAGACACTATAGAGCACCAGACCTTTGGGAAATTTTCTGGACCCAGTTAATGTATAATTGAAGACCCTGTTTAAGATGAACACTCCAGTAAACTACCATATATTAAACTGAGTGTCTCTCCTGATTAAAAAAAAAAAAAGTTATTTTGCTGAGCCAATTTAAATGTGGACATTGTTCAGTCCCTAAGGCAATGAGTAAGAAAAACTGTTTCTATCCAGTCTACCCTGACTGAAACCAGCCTTACTCCCAAATTTATAATTAGAATCTAGCGACGCTGAGTCTGTTGTTTATAGCAATTTAATCAGATTTAAAACAAAACACTCACAAGAGGTTTAATTTGATTGAGATAACATTTGCGAGGACAAAAAGCAAATGAGAAATGGAAACTAATGAAGGAAATATTTATTCCAGAAAAAGAGACCTTGTGGGTTTTCTTTATTGAGAAAAGCATATCTTTGTTTGGGCTTGAGTTTTGTGGTTTATAGGTAAATAAAGAATAAAGTATATGCATAAAAATCAAATAGTATTTCAAAGGTTTATTAAGAAAAAATGAAGGTATTCTAATTCTGACCTGCAATTAAACCAATAAATTACTCTCGTTTTCATTGTGGGATGCTGTTTTGTGGCTCTCGCAGTAATATTTCTTGCTTAAACTGCTGGTGTGAAAAATCTTAAATACAGCGGGGCAGGTCAAATCACATGTCAAACATAGCAGAAATAAATCATTTTCATTGTTTAGCCTTGTCAGCATGGTGTACTGAATGGAAAATAAAAAAGAAAAACATGTTTTTAAGATCTACAATGCAGTAAAATGATCTGATTTTGCCAATTTGTCATTTTAGGTTGGGGTTCTCAATCATTTTAGCCCCCGACCTCTGCATTAACAGACTCCTATTTTATTAATATGATATTTATACAGGAGGAGTTGATTAGAGACTCAATTTGATTTTGATTTTCTTATAGGCTGCCTAGATTTTGCTTCTGAAATAAGCAACCAGGTCGATAAAACAAGCCCAAAACAAGTGGCCTCTAGCTATTTCTTTTTCTAATTTGATATATTACTTTTTTTAATATCAAATCTACATTACATTTCAATTTCACAGTGCCAAGCAACAAGAAGCCCAACGTTGCTTATAATAAGCGGACCTGGTAACTATGGCTCTGGCGCATGTGCCATGTGCGTGAGTGTGTTTGGGGGCGGGCGCGATAATCAGGAAACAAGGAAGTGGAAGGACAAACTACCTACAGCACTCGTGTTTTGCTTTATTGTTGGGAGCTGTGAGATAATTAGTGGGGATTCACACAGACAAAAAGCCCCAGTAAATAACTGCACATTAAAAAACAAGCCCAAAAAAACGCAACCCGCGGCCGCGACTCACGAGATTTGCTAGCGACTTTAGAGAAAAACAGGCCCAAAGATGCTTGTAATGAGCAGACTTGGCAATGCTGCTGGCATCTAGTGCGGGCAGATGAGAGTGCAGCATCGGCGTCAGATCTTTCTGAAGGAAAAGTAACGCTGCGCCGCATTAAACAAGGAACTAGGTTTCATCACCACATTTTCAGTAGAAGTGCATTACTTCACTTTTTACCCAAAAAAAGTAGTTACGTTACCGTAATGCATTAATTTGTAACACATTACACACACTGCTGGTGACTGAGGAAGGGCCAGGTCATATAAGTTATTTCTTCATCTTGCTTCTTGCTGGACATGAAAAGTGAACAAATTGTGGATGTGCATATGTATGTATATGAATGTATGCATGTGTATGCATATACATATAGGTATGTGAATTCAACTTATTCATTCATTTGTTCTGGTCATAAAGAAGATGAAAAACATATACACACAATTCATGTAATTAATCCAAAAATCATTTGTAAAAATATGTTATTTTAAGGGCGGCACGGTGGCGCAGCAGGTAGTGCACGTGCCTCACAGCAAGAAGGTCCCCGGTTCGATTCCCGGGTCCGGCAGGGCCTTTCTGTGTGAAGTTTGCATGTTCTTCCCATGCATGCGTGGGTTCTCTCCGGGCACTCCGGCTTCCTCCCACAGACCAAAAAAACATGCTCATTAGGTTAATTGGTCACTCTAAATTGCCCTTAGGTATGGGTGTGAGCATGAGTGGTTGTCTGTCTCTACATGTTGCCCTGCAATCGACTGGCGACCGGTTCAGGGTGTACCCCGCCTCTCGCCCAATGACAGCTGGGATAGGCTCCAGCCCCCCGCAACCCCGAAAGGGATAGTCGGTATAGAAAATGAATGAATGTTATTTTAAATTATTATTAACATTTCAATTGTTTTGGTGAAGCATTTGGAGTGCCCTCTTGGTGCCTTGCAACCCCCACTGGAATCCAGGCTACAAAATTTTCAGACTTTTTAATGTTTTTAAACAAATGTACTATATGTGCCCATGGCCTGTATACTGGAATTCCCACTCCCTATCAGTTGCTTGTTCCACCTTTCAGAAAATGTGCAGTCTGTTTCATTTTTCCCCCTGATGTTATCATTTGGGGAAATGCAACCTTCCCCTGCTGGGAGATGCCTCCTGAGCAAAGTGTTTGGTGAGCCCTCAGGAGAGAGAGCACAGCATGATACATGTTTCATATACACACAGGCAGACATGCACACTGACAGCACTGTGCTCCCCATGCTCATGCTGGCTCTGCATGCTAGTGTCTATTGCATCATGACTCTAATTCACCTCTTGAGACAGAACAAACAGAGGCTCAATCCAACCCCCTATGTTCACAGTAAAGGCTCAGTGTCATAGATTGTTAATGGTACTGTTTGAGACAAGACTATACACGGGGCTTAAAAACATTTTCCCAAAAGATGTCCCTCTGTACTCCACACAGGTCAGAAATGGAAAGTAGGATCAAGGATCCATCTCCAAAATGTCAGAAAAGTGAGTCAAAACAAGGATCAAATCCAACTTGTAATGAAAAGTTAGAAAAATACATGCATTCAACCACGGAGATATGTATTTAAAACCTTTATCTGCTGATAGATGACAACCTTCACATTTTACATTTTTGGCTTTTCACCAATCATCTCATCCAGAGAGGGTTAATGACGGGTGCAACTGAAGAATAAGCTCCAGTGGCTGGATGTTCAGCTCGACAGCCAGTAGTAAGGCCAGCACAGTGCCTCTAATGATCATGAGTGATGGAGGGGAGCATGGAACAGAATTAAAATAAAAGATAAGACTGGGGACCATTCATATCCCTTAAAAAAGCACAATAGAGAAGAAGAGATGGGATCCAGCAGGGAATAGATGTTAAGTATGGAAATTTTTCAGACTTGAGAAAGTGTCAGGCATTTGGCCTGTGAAATCCACTCAAATCACATTTGAATTAAAATGCATGGCTGCAGACTTGAGGATGTTTTTCTTAACTTTTTGGGGAGCAGAGTTTCGGAGGGTGAAGCTCTGACAGCAGTGATGTGTCAGGGTCCCTGGTGGGTTTCTCAACCAGCAAACTGGCTGCCAGTTTCCTGCACACACTTCTGTTCTGATCTACTTTCAAACTGGGGCATTTCTTCATATTTAACAGTGATTTCAGAGACGGTGGTTCTTAGACGAGCTAATGAAAACACCAGAGGAGCAGGTGACGTTTGTTATGAATCACCTCCTCAACGTGCTTATGGCCAGATGGCCCGCTGATTCTGAAGAAATTACAGACTCCAGGAGAAGGAACGGTTGACTGAGGAGGTAATCTGTGTCAATGAATGAGGGAATGTTGCACTGATTAACTTGTCTCGGGTTGAGCCGCCGCAAGCACCACAAGAAATGAATGGAGAGGCTGCCCTTGGTATGATTATCTCTTGTAGCAAATTCTTGTTAAGAGTCAGGCAGGAAGTTAAAAAAATAAAACGAAGACAGTGTAGTGAAATTTGGTGCAACAGATGATCCTGTAATATCCTGAAGAGTGGTTGTCCAGTCGTTGCTAGGCAACCACAACCAGACCGTGAACCCTGTGGAGATTTTCTCAGCATGCTGAAGTAGTGTACATGGTGTATATAGAGCAGTGTTGATGGAGATGATTGTTATAAAAAGTCTGAGTAGTGGTGACCCTTCTTTTCTATGCCTCTGTATCACAACCAGAGTCAGAGGTACAATGTCAAATTCCAATGAAGTTGGGACGTTGTGTAAAACTTGAAAACAGAATAAAGTTACTTGCTAATACTTTTTGACCTGTATTAAATTAAATGCACTGCAAAGACAAGATATTTAATGTTAAAACTGATTAACATCATTGTTTGTTTGGCAAATACTCATTTTGAATATGATGCCTGCAAAATGTTCAAAAAAATCTGGGACAGGTGCATGTTTACCACTGTGTTGCATCACAATTCCTTTTAACAGTGTTTGGACACTATCTGTTGAAGCTTTGTCAGTGGAATTCTTTCCCATTTCTGCTTTATACACATCTTAAGTTGCTTAACAGTCCTGGTTCTCCATTGCTGTATTTTGTGCCCCACACATTTTCAATGGGAGATAGGTCTGGACTGCAGGCAGGCCGGTCCAGTACCCGCACTCTTTTACTACAAAGCCATGCTGTTGTAACACCTGCAGAATTTGGCTTGGAATTTTCTTTCTTGTAGCGACAAACTGTTCTAACTGACAATGGTTTTCTGAAGTGTTCCTGTGCCCACGTTTGTAATATCCTTTACAGAATGATGTTGGCTTTTAGTGCAGTACAGCCTGGGGGATCAAAGGTCACAGGCATGCAGACACAATTTATCCTGATTCTCTGAATCTTTTGATGATATTATAAACTTTAGATGATGAAACGTCTATATTCATTGCAGTTGTAGGTTGAGAAAAGTTCTTAAACTATTGGACTTTTTGCTCACACAGTTGTTCACAAAGTGGTGAACCTCAACCTGTCCTTGCTTGAGAATGACTGAGCTCCTTTTATACTGCATCATGACACTCACCTGTTTCCAATTTACCTTTTCACTTGTGTAATGATCTGAACACGTGTTTTTGGGCATTTTTCAACTTTTCTAGTTTTCTTTTTTTTGTGCCAGCTTTAGTGGAACATGTTGCAGGTATCAGATTCAAAATGAGTGAATATTTGCAAAAAAACAATCAAGTTTATCAGCTTGAACATTAAATAATTTGTCTTTGGAGTGTAATCAATTGAAAGTAGGTCAGAAAAGGAGTTGTAAACCATGAATTTATTCTGTTTTTATATTACTTTTACACAACATCCCAACTACATTAGAATTGGGGTCAGGAAATGGTTCCTGCCTTTCTTTCCAACCATCTCAAGCATTTATGTAGAAACAATACCTCAAGACTGGAAATCTTTGCATCAACATCCACTCTTCCTCAAGGACAAACTGGTTACATGGTGGAGGTCAAAGGTCAAGACCATGAGTTCTCATGCTCACTTGTAAACCTAATAGCTCAAGAATACATTAAGGCATTTTCATCAAACCAAAACAAAAACAAAAAAACAGTAGCTTTTCAAAGCAGTTGGATCAGCTAAATTCTCTAGATCTACAAACTGTTTTTTCTTGCAAAGCATAAAGCGGAGACGTGTTCTTGGTGAGAAAATGACTGGGCTCATTCGCCTCATTTTTGAAGACATATAGGTGGTGTTTACAAGTGTAGTTACCTGTGCTGAAAACAAGAAGTGCTGTAAGCATCTGACTTGCCAGTAATAATTGTGACAGAAAAGGGCCCTATCATATGCCTGGTGCATGGTGTTTGGTGTAAAATGCAGATCCTTTCTCTGATTTCCACCTGACGCAGGTGTCATTTATCCAAAAAATGAAAATGTGCTCTTGTTTACCCCCAGGGGTGTGTTTTTCTAAAAACGAGGAGTGGTTAGGCGCAAAGCTAGTGTGTTCCTAACTTGAGGATGCAGATAATAGTTTTGATTTAAACTTCCTCATACCGGGTCCAACGTGTCAAGTCTGTGGTGCAAAATGTTTCTGCTTTATTGTGGATGCATTAGAAAGATAGACACATATTCACATTATCACGACACACACTTTACTGAAGCTTGTTTCACTGACATTTGATGCATAGCAGCACACCTCTGCCATTTAATATCACTATATTTGTTGAAAAAAATCAGTTTATTACCCTGAGCTTCAGCCCACATGATACCCCAGCAAACCAGAAAAACAGACACACTTAAATGTTTTCATGCAACATGGAGCTCGCTTATCATATTTGCATATGTAAAACTGAATCTCATCGTAATTATGCTTATAAATAATAAAACAGGCAATAGAGGACAGAGCCAATGATTCCTGCAGGAAAATAAGAAAATAAATTTCCTAAAGGCAACTGTTATTCAATGAGCAGTAAACAGGTCAATTGTAAACATCAACCTGCCTGATGCTGTCAGTTTTAACTGAAGACTTTAATCATTACCGAGCTTTCACTTTTGCAGTAATGTAAAACTCATTTTATGGATCATTTCTATGCTCAAGGATGTTTCAATAAAAAAAAAACACTTTAATTTGAGCATTAACTTATTTCATACAATGTCCTGTGTGTGTTTTCTGAGTTAAGTGGCACATTCTAACCAAACAACTAAACCTGCTGTGTAAATAGTAAAACGCCAGCCACCTGGCGCATCCTGATTTAAAGGGAATGAGAGCTGACATTCTGACTGGATCTATTTTTTGCACGAAACACACTCATGTATAATCAAGGAACAAAATCCAACCTCTTTGCAACCTGGACCCAGCTTTGCATCAAGAATTTGTGTTGTCAAAATAGTAAATTTAGACCAACATATGTCAAACGTACTTTTAGACAACGTGCTTTCAGATAACCAGCAAAATCAAACAAATTCTTCCTTGTGCTATGGTGAACGTTCCCTGAAAAGGTCATCCAAACCTGTTGAGATTTTTTTAAGTTACCTTGTTCACAGCCAAACAGAGAGACAACAAATGCCAGCAAAAATGTAACCTTTTTGGCAGGGGTTATGATGCTTACTCATAGTATAACATTGTCAGGCAATACAAAATGGCAGATGCCCTACATAGGACACTGTATAGTGATTAATGGGTGATTGTGGGTGCAGTCGTTTCATTTCCAAATAAAAGAGGCAGATCCCACCAGAAATTGCAAATGATATTTTGTTTTATAATTTGTAATGTCTTGTCAGAACATTTAACTTTGGTCAGATTTTTAAACCTGATACTGTGACAGTAATATCTGCATGTCCAACAATGAGCTTAAAACAATGCAATATGTCCATACGATGAGTCTTCAGTGGCTGTGTCTCAGAGTTTAAGTTGCTCTTCTGCTTATTGATGACAGAAGCTCATCATCTTTTTGCAGCAGACACATAATTGTCTCCACATATAGTCTGTTGTACTCTTGAGTCCTCAGTGACATATTTTATGATATTTAACAACCACCCCGAGTGATTTTAAGATTCAAAATAACACAGATGGAGGATGGATAGAGAGTTTATGTGTCTACCAAGGATGCATTTGTGATTCCGTGACTTGACTGTCAAGACTACACTGAGTGCCTGAAGATAAGTCATGAGGCTTCGCTATGTGACGTCTGCTCAGCATCATAAGCCATCGTCAGGAGCCTGAAATACATTTCTGTATAGAATTGTTCAAGGGCAGTTAAGTAAGAGCAGTGCACCACTCCTCAAAGGGAAATATTTTTTCATAGCTTTTATTGATGTTATTAACGATCATGACTGACATTTCTGAAGGATCTACTCCTACAAAGCAGCAACAGGCCTCCCATGAGTGCATGTGCAGAATTAACATCAACCTTTTGACACATATCATTGCATCAACATTACAGTGAACCGTGTTAGTACTGATCAGGTATCATCAACTTTGTTTTTCAAGAGGGACACATTTATTTTATCAATTCAGAGGGCCAGAGAGTTACAGATTGTAGAATACGACCAATTAAAAAGAAAAAAAAAAAAGTTTGTTGTATTTGTACAAAGGGATTGAATAGGCTTCACATGCCTGCATCCAGAATTTATTACACCATAATTTACACTAACCTGCCACTTTATGAGGTACCTTTATAATACCAGGCTGGACCCTCATTTGCCTCAGAGTTGCCTAAATTTTTTGAGGTATAAAATCCCCAATTCCAGTGAAGATGGGACCTTGTGTTAAAATCTACAATTTGAGAGTCTTGTTTGACCTATATACAATTGAATACACTAGAAAGACAAAATTTTTGATGTTCAAACTGATATACTTTTTTTCTTTTTTGCTAATATTCACTTAATTTGAATTTAATGCCTGCAACATCTTCCAAAAATGCTGGGACAGGGGCATGTTTACTACTTTGATGCATCACCTTTACTGTTTACAACACTGCATAAGTGTTTGGGAACTAAGGACACTTATTGGCAAAGCTTTGTAGGAGGAATTCTTACAGATTCCTGCTTGATGTATGATTTCAGTTGTTCAGCAGGTCAAGGTCTCTGTTATCTTAGTTTGAGCTTCATAATGTGTCTCACATTTTCAGGTCTGAGCTACACTCTTTTACTATGAAGTCATGCTGTTGTAACAAGTGCAGAATCCAGCTTGGTATTGTCTTGCTGAAATAAGCAGGGAAGTCCTTGAAAAAGGCATTGCACTAATGGCAGCATATGCTAATTCAAAATCTGGATGTACTTTTCAGCATTCATGGTGCCTTCATGGATTTCCAAATTATCCATACCATGGGCACTAACACCCCCAATACCATCATAGATGCTGGTTGTTGAACTTTGTGCTGATAACAGTCTGGATGATCCTTTTCCTCTTTAGCTCAGAAGACACGACGTCCATGATTTCCAAACATGTCCCAGCATTAAAATATTGGTATACTGTGTGAGTTGGAAATAAGGAAACCCAGATTCAAACTCATGTCTCAAAAGTAAAAAAAACGGTATCATAAACCTGACATCAGGATATGACAGGATAATCATTTAACTTTCATATGGTACACTGGTTATTCATATTTGGTCATTGGTAACTACACTACAATCGATTTGTAAAACATGCCAAATTGCTTTTGTCCTGTTTTTGAGTTTGTGTAACTGGATTTCTTGCACAATTTCCTTTGACGTTTGCTTAAGCGTTGACAACCAAGGAATTAAAACTGAACAAACAACAACAAAAAACGAAACAACAAGCTGTATTTGAACGTTGATAAATGAACCTCAAAGAAAAAGGCGATTACTCCAGACTGACTTTTGTTTCATTGGCCAAGTCCTTTGACATGTCTCCCTTCTCTCACACAACACTGCCTTGTCTCCTAATGTCACAGAATGCATTCACTACTCCTTCTGTACCCCACAGGGCATCCACAGTCCAAATAATTTGATCATGAAGATAGGTCATAATCTGAGGAGGGGTCTTGAAGACCTTTTCCTTCAAGTAGTCATTGAGAGAGAAACTGCAGGGCGTGAGATCAGAAGACCTTGGTGGCCATTCAATTTCATAATGTACAACAACAGGATCCACAAAGAGCTCTCTGAGTCCCTTTCACACGATCAATCTCTCATGTTCTTGGACTCCATCGTGCAACCACTAAAGCCTCCTGAAAACACTCCGTCTCTGTCTTTGAAAAATAGCTTGAGTTGAAAATGAATCTGCAAGAGAAAAACTTGAATGTTTTATGAAAGTGACTGCTGTGCAGTCGGATGCGACCAAATCTGAATAACCAATGTATCAAATGAGAGTTAAATGCTTATGGTATCATTCCCTTATGTCAGTTTTATGATGATTGTTTTTGGATAATAAGAGACTTCAGACTCACAATGTAATGGTTGTATTTGTACATACACCACAGCCAACGTTTTGGCTTTTATTGACGAATTGTCAAATGAAGTCAATAAGTAGTAAGAAGTATGGTCACTTTCATACTGACATTTTGGTGGACTCAGTTTGGTTTGGGTTGAGTTTGCAACACTGTTGCATTTTTCACTTGTTATGTTTTCTTTCACAGCCTGTCACATGCTTTGCAATCTAGCCACCCGCCACTAGTTGGGGCCATTCGCTGTGGCCTTTGTTCCTGCCACCTGCCTTATTGTTGCACTATAACTCATAAATACACAGCCGGGCTTTGAGTAATAATACTGATTATTTTGAAACACTTCATACGTATACTGAGCCATGAAATAAAGCTGTGTTTTGGCTTTGTCAGGGGACACCTGCGTGTTGACCAGAGCAACATGTAACAATATTCCACATAGAACTGTATACGTTAAAAGAACCTGACAAAATACCCAGACACTGGCAGCACTATCAATTCTAACATTAGCCGAACTCTGCTCAGTAATAGCAAACGCTACATCAGCTTGCCCGCTGTTGTGACATCAGTCCAAATTCAGGAGTTAAATTCAGTATTATAGGCTGCATCATCATCTTGCTTGTTGTTGTGATATTAGTCCAAACTCAAGTCACATTGCCCTGCTTTTGGATCACTTGCCTTGTTTGGTACTTGGTTGGTTTGGATGGTTTTTACACCCACTGCAAACCAAACTCTGTTTTGCCTAGAAGCAGACCATGATGCCCTGTTTTAAGGCGGACCAGATTTTGTGTGAATTTTCATTCCACACCAAATTGAACAAAATTTCCAAAAGAGCAAAGCAGAGTTTGTTTGGTCCTGACTAAACATGTTTAGTGTAAGAGAAACCCTTTTTTAACCTGACACACCAGAGGGATTGTTCAGAATATTGCACTAGTCCATCCATGAAAGAGCTCATAGAAAGTGTTTGAGGAGGGAAGAACCTTTCAGAAGAATGTCCAGCAGGGGAATGGATGATCAATCTGTAAATCTACATTTATGAAGGGCCAATCAGATAATGTCTTTTGTGGGTGCTACTGCATTACAGAACGTGGACCACTTCTTAAAACAAACTCTTGTTAAAACATGTCAGAAGTGGAGCAAAAATATCCTTACTACAGAGACATTCGTAGTGCTGTTATTTGCGTTTCATTTAATTAAAAAAATGTGGTCAAGTTTTAATAATACAGCTACTGAAGCTGTTAGTATCTTTGCTAATCTCTGTACGAGCAGTCACTTCCTGCTGTCATCTAGCTCATTTCTCTCACCTCCTCCTGCTCTAAAGGACGCTGATTGGGTCATGCTGCTTTGGGCCAGGCACGAACATTGTAGACTGGAGTTCGGCAAAAGCATCTGCATGATTACAGACATGGAATCAGGCAGGTCCAAATGTTGCGCAAAATTTAATGGAAATAACTCCCTGTTTCCTTCATTCATGTTATGTAATTTTTGGTTTCTTAATAACATTGGGTTATCTGGTAATGAGGTTATTTCATCATCCATTGTAGAGCTTATGAGACACTTTTACAAACCATATGGGTTTGTGAAGATCAAGAGAAGAGCACCAAAAAAGGTGAAAAAGTCCATTTTCAAGTAAAATCATGAAATGACGGTTTGTTAACATTGCTGGGATTCCTCCTCTACATGCTGTTGATGTATAAAGTTTAAAGGCTGGCATTTAGTTTAATTTCTTATTCATGATTTTATCTAATATTTATTAACTTTGTTTTGGCCTCTCACTTCCTGTTTTACTTCCTTTGCTAAGCAATAACAATCTCACTTCACCTCATTCATATTTTAAAGCAGATGGATCTAAACGGGGGTGTTAAGCCTTCTCACAGTGCCCTCGTCTTTACCTAAATGTGTTGCTCCTTGAGACTATGTATATATACACACGTGGGTGTATACATGTACGCTTATAGAAGCCTGGAGTTTTCATACTAAACCTACAAGCTGTCATGTTTTATTCAGAGTGAGGCATGAAGAGCTTTTCTGTTGATGAGCCAAATACTCCTACACCTGCCTGACTCCTTCATACAGAGCCTCACAGGTAGAGAGAGGGCAAAATTTACCAGCTGAGGCCCTTCCTCACAATGTTTCCTCTATAACCCTTGTTTCCTTCCTTTCATACTACGAAGACAGTTTTTGGAGCAATGCGTACATTGTAGTGGGTGTGCTCTCCAATAACAAACTGAGGCCTTGTCCACTTGTGGGCTAATAATTCTGTTGACAGAGGTTTTTGCTCTATTTTTTTTTTATTTTTTTTATGATCCCCAATAAACACACTAAGCATTTTCACCTGCATTAAAACGTATGAACACATTCAAACACTTTTACATGCAGTCAATGTATGTCACTATGCATCAATACTCTTAACAGTTTATCACTTTCCTTCTGCAAGGACCATTTTATTTTCAGAGTTGCCCCACCAACCCCAAAGTCCAAAGTGCTCCATAGACCATATGTTCCTCATACTGACTGAAATATCAACAAAATGTATGACTGTAGCAAAATGTATGACCAGCTCTCACTAAATGTCTAAATTAAAAAATCAACAGAGTAAATTATTAGTTAATATGTTGTGTTTCCTGGTTTATAACTGTCTTAACACAAATACTTTTTTAAGGTGTAAGAGAAACATATAATTTAGTACAGTGGAGACTGCCTACTCTTGACTAAAAATTATTGGTATTAATATCAGTTTCACCAGTAAAGAATACCAAAATACGGGCATACTGGGATATCATTCTCTACTGCTTATCCCTTTCGGGTCACAGGGGGCTGCTGACATAAGGCCAGAGGGAGAATACAGCCAGAACAGTCACCAACTGATCACAGGTTAACATAGAGAGACAGAAAATCATTCCCACTTACACCCATACCTAATATAGAGATTAAACTCAATAGAATATTCTCTGAGAGAGTACATTGATAACAATACATACAGATAGAGCCACTTAAATTTTCCCCAATTTCCTTGGCAGAATCGTGGCTGGTCCATGACAGGAAAGTGTCCCGACCTGCCCACCCTAATGGTGTTCTGAGATCCCCTGCAATTATATTATTAACATGTAACCCTTGCCACTTAAACATTATATGTTATATAAATGAAAAGTTTGCTTAGCAAGGAAAAGGACACTATGCACAGAGATTTAAAACGCTAACAACAACAACAGAAATCCTTGTTTAGACTCTCAGTGGCTTAATGTTTGCTGGTAACTGGATGGAACTTGGCTGGCATTAGGTTGGGAGGCAAAAAACTGAAGTTGCTGCACCTGTAGATATGTGAATCAAAAATCAACATATAAAGTGTAAAAAAGTTATACAGTTTCAATCCAAAAAAGTCAAAAATTATGCTTAATGCGAGTTAAAGTATCTACTTTTCAAAAAAGTGAAAACAAGACTTCGCGGTGTGGGCCCATATAGGCCCTTAAGAAGTGTTTATATTAAATCTGATAGCAGATGTAGATTTTGATGTTCTGTTTTGACACTTGACTGTTCATTTGACTTGTTTTAACTTTAAACACTCTTTTTTGCTGAGTATTAGGCCTGGACAATGCTCACTCGTTATACTGCCCAGCCCTACCTCACAGACAAATTCATGAAAAGAAATCCACGAAACCCATAAAAGTGGTCTTAAAATGTTCGATCAAGGTGATAAAATGCCTTTTTAAGCTAGCTGTGTTGGGAAAGGACAGCTAAGCAATAAACAACCTGCAGCACTCATTTTTGTCAAGCTTAACAATAGAACAATAAAACTCAGTTCACTGATCAGAACAACACCAAGAAAGGAAGAAAACATTGAAGGTCATATTCTCTAAAATAGATAAAAAGTCACATAACTCTAAACATTCCTGTTGAAGGGAGCTGTTAAGGAAAGATAAGATAAAAAGAATAAAGAGAGACGAGGGGAGTGTTTTTCTTACCTTGCTGAGTTTTTGTTTCATCCCCTCACAAAGGATATCCTGAAGGAGACATCTTAAACTCAGTTCTCATTAGTAAACCTCCCAGAGTGTTGCATTCAATGTTAAAAGTAAAACCAGAGACTCCACATAAGAGATGTGCAGCACATTAAGCCTAATTTCATCTTTAACTTTAACCGTGCTTTAAATTTAGATCCACTTAAACGCTCCTGTTCCCTATATCCCTTCTTTAAGAAGCCTCAAAATTAGATAAAACCCTCTTTTTTCTACTGTTTGACATTATCACACATTTTGTAAGTGCTTCAGTCAGAAATTCTCTGCAGGTTTTATTAAAAGACATTTAAATATTCAAAAGGGTTACACTGCGACATCATACTGAAAATTGAAGATGTCTTGTGCATCAGCTCGTACGCACGTCTTTGTAATGAAGCTTGACATATTTGGTACTGTTGCTGCAGAAACTTGGGATCTCGACTTGAATTTCAAGAAGCACAAAGTAGCTGCACTGACAGAGCGGCTGCCACCGTCTCACTGCCTTCACTCCTGCAGCACTGAGCTTCCATCATTCTCTGTCTACCACCCTCCAGAAGCTGACATTTTTGTCCACATAAGGGGTCATGTTTTACAATGTGAGGCTGAGGTGTTTCTTTTGGTGTGTTTAGACATCACATTAACTTGGATTAACATCAGCTTTGGGCATCCATGTTCCAAAATGACTGCACTGAAGCTGGTGCATTATGAAAATGTCTCCACTGACGACCTGCATTTGGAACATTTTGTAACACTTTATATGAAGTGAAGTTGCTAGAGGCCTGTGGCACTAGTAAATATGATTACCAACAAAGGAACATGCAAGCTTTGTCCCTGTGGGGAGAGATGCCTGAAGTGGACGGTAGCCAGAGCATAGCAGTACATGGTGCCACAGAAAGCCTCATAAAACTGCTCAAAAAGCTATTTACAGTGTTTGACTTTTCCTCAACAAAGCGCCTGTGCTTGTAACTATTTTGTGATCCAATGGAGGACGATGCATCCTTCCTCCAGCAACTCCCCTCTGTAGATCAGGTCAGAGGGCAGGTCAGCAGTAGTGAGGTCAGTTAGTGCCCACTAGAGTACAGCAGGTATGAATCCAACCCTCTGGATATTTTTATAAATGTGTCTTGTTGTTTTAAATATGG
Source organism: Cetoscarus ocellatus (assembly GCA_037902135.1). Lineage (NCBI taxonomy): Eukaryota > Metazoa > Chordata > Actinopteri > Labriformes > Labridae > Cetoscarus > Cetoscarus ocellatus. The sequence continues at coordinate 87,117 of JBAMNC010000365.1, forward strand.
ACATCAGGACTCACCCCTTTGCAGTGACAAAGTGTTGTGTTTGCAGTGCCCATTTCACCAATCAGAACTAGGACACATGACAGAAGTTTGAAGGCTTTATCGATATTAAAGAGCTCTACTGAAAGGTCCAGGAGAAACGTTGTTACTGAGTCCTACTTGTGTCATCGGTGAACCTTACAGGCTCACAGTTCATGCATCTGCACCACCAGGTAACGTGTGATCTGTCCTGCTCCTCTGTTCTTCCTTTGTGTGCTCTGGTTCATGAAGATATCCTCTTGTACCCACAACAGGCAGCATGTCATCAATTCCAGAGTCAAAACCGTTAAATTTTTAGTTAAGTTTTGGAGAAGTGAGTGTTTGTCGTTTTTTCTGACTATCTGACCAGCAGAGGGTGGAGGGATACACAACAGCTACATCCCAACATAAGTTCTAAGCACAGGGGCCTCGTCGAGGAAAAGTCAAAGACTGTAAAGAATCTTACTGTATCGTCTTGTCAAGTCAACAGTTTTTTGAGAAGTTTTAACTTACAAGTGGGTTAATTACAAGGCTTTCGAGGCACCATGCTATCTACTGGCTGCCACCCCCGGATATCCCCCCAGGGACAAAGCTCACCTGTTCCTTTATTCGCACTTATATTCACTAGCGCCATGGACTCTAGCAACTCCACTTTAAAGAAAAAAACAGAACTAACCCTTTAAGGGTGGTTTGATGAGTCAAAAGACCAGTCCTTGTTATTGAGTTGAGCCAAATGACCTGATTTCTAGAAAGAGTCAGGTAGGACAGATATCAATAAACATCCATTTGTAATCAGTGGAACGGTGTCTCAAACCATTGTCAGGTACCCATACAAAGCACTGAGGGCTGTCAAGTGGTATCTGACTTTGGTGTCACTGATTGGTGGAGCCCTCTGTTCCCTGTGCACCATCACGATAGGAAACTCTCGCTCTTGCGGAGGTTAACTGTCGTGGAAGAGAGGGCTGTCACTGTCAGAGTCCATGGTAATGAAAGATGGCACCAGAGATCAGTCAATTGTTCAAATCAATTGAACCTAGAGAGGGCAGCTGCTGTGCATATTTCTAACACAGTAAGTTGAAATGAAATATTTGTTCTCAAATTTTGAGATTTGGACTTTGACTGATGTACAACACTCCTTAATTCCTGTATGCAGTGTGAGTTTGAGAAGAGTAGTCTGTAGTTTTAGTTACACTTTGATCATTTCCTTTGTCTCTCTGTGTCTCTCTTGTCTCTGTGATTCAGTGGTCCAGCACATAAAGCGGAGGGACATCATCCTGAAGAGGGAGCTGGGTGAGGGAGCGTTTGGGAAAGTCTTCTTGGCAGAGTGTTACAACCTTTGTCCCACCAAGGACAAGATGCTGGTGGCTGTCAAGGTAAGCGGTCATTGCAATGTTGAGTCTGTGTGTTTTATTTTAAATCGTGGTGAGTCTCAAAAAAAGATTTGTGATCCCCTCATATTGAAGTAGTCAGACAAATATTTATATATATATATATATATATATATATATATATATATATCGTCACTGTTGGGCACCAAACCTTGTTTCTCCATTTTTCATGATTTCCTTTTTTTTTTATAAAATAGTGTTACTACTGGTTTTGATAAACGTTTTACCTAATAAGTTATTACTAACAGTAATTTGGAATAATCAACATTTATTTATTCAGTTGAATTATGTTTTTTTTACACTTTCTGTAAATTTTGTAGATGGGAGGTTTGTGCCATTAGGTAGTGTCGTTAATAATTTTATTTTATTTATTTTTTTATTTTATTGCACCCACATTGATACAAAATGTATCTTTAGAAGTATGGTATTGGTCAGAGCCTTATTTACTCTTTTAATTGCCAGAGTGGTTCACCAATGTGCCAATAGAAAAATGTCATTCATAAATATTTCTTTTCATTTAAAAAAATTAAAGGTTGTTTTCAAAAACTCCACAAAAACGATCATTATATCAGCAGCTAGAAATGAACTAAAGACATCACTTTTTGTAAACTTACAGCAGTTGTGCCTGAATACATATCCTTTAATATAAAATGCTTCAGGCCTGATCTACTAAAGGTTTGTGTGTATAAAAATACGTGCAATCTTGATAGCGCGCGCAAAGCTGATCTACTTAATCAGGTGCACCGAGGATTGCATTTGTCAATTGAGCAAAATACCACACACAGTCCATGTAGCGTGTTTGCTTTCATGAATATGCAGAATACATGCAGATTACCAGAACGCGCAATATACTGGGAGGAGAAGATGCAAATGTAATCATTTAGCACCCACAAGGTGATTAATCAAACCCACAACTGATTGCACGTGATGTTTTTGCATCTGAATTTAGCACATTTGAAAGGCGGGTGCAAAAGAGGCACAGAGTTACGCACAGAAGGCTGCCGTCGTTGTGGAGAGAAATAGGGGTCACATTAACTGAATATTTTCCATCACTGACTGAATTTTTTGATGAATGATTGAAAGATTTGGAGGCTGTCTGTCATTATGATGGACTGGAATAAGAGGGACGATCCAGTGTGCCATCATACTCATGCAGACACATGCGTAAAGTAAACCCTCTCTGTTTTGTGCTCTAAATCGTGGAGGAGGTCCTTTAACCTATGTAAAAAAGATCTCCATAATGGCTATGAAGGAGAATCACTCCGTTTGTCACTCAGAGCTGACTGCATCACACTCTCCACACACTGACAGTGAGTTTAGGAGCTGTCAGTGCGTGGAGAGTGACGCTGTCAGTGCGTAAAAGGCAAGAGTACCCGCATGATCTGTGTGTGTGTGTAACTGTAAGACTGCTCTTCACATAAGAGGTTACTGATAAAGCTGTGTAACTATGTGAATGCTGTCATTTAGATGATGTTTCATTGGAATCAGAAAAGGAAAATTAAAAATGACGGATACAAACATGGCATGGGGGAAAAGTGACGACCTTGTCCGTCATAATGACAGACAACAAAAAAAGATTACCCCAAGTGTGTTTATTTACCTCTAACTCCATGGCTACAAATTTGGTTTTTCATTTACGGCCACTCTGCTCTCCCAAACCCTCCATGGGGACAGCCGGTAGCACACGCAAGATCCTTTTAGAGAGGGCAGTCCACACAACTTTTGTGCAAGTTCTTTGTTTGCACACGCAATTTAGCACCCGTTATTTTGGATCTTAGTTGATCAGGCCCTTGGTGTGACTGTGAACCTTGTATATTGGGAGAAATGTAAATGTCTGACGATATTGGTATTTGTAATTTGAAATAAATATCATAATCATGATATTGGTTATCCATATTAGAAATTACTAAAAAGACAGAAAAAAAAACAAAAACAAAACTTTTGTTGGTCACCATCCATCTTCAGCATCTGTTGTAACCATGACAACTATGGACACATTTGTCTTAAGACATTAATTAACATGATCAGTTAATAAACCTCAGTTGAATACTGAACTTAAACTCTCTTTAACAGGTAGTCTCTTTTGGGCTGCTGCTGTAGGTCTTTGACTGTACAGGTTCAGAAGGTGCAGAATCGACTTAGCGAAGTGTCAAAAAAAACAAGCAAAATTACTTGATCTCTCCTCCGTCTATGGTGTAATGCATTTCCTTAACCTTGTTTATTTGTTTTATTTTCTTTAAACGACGTAAATTTGCCACAAATCACATCATTAAGTTTGTTTCTTTTGAAAAAAGGGATTCACCCATAAAGTAACTTTCGTATGTTTTCTTTATTCAAGTGTGTAATATTTCTCCATGACATGTGGTGGTTTAAAAATCCCAATAGAGCACTCTCTGCACCTTAAAATGCAATCATCTTTTATGTTCAGATAAGCAAATTTGTGTTGTGTAGCTAGTTTAAGCTCAGTATAATATGTCACTGAGCCCTGTAGCTGCAGCAGATATCACACTGTGCCCTCATAAATCTACTGAGCCCTGAGACGGGCAGCACCAAGCTCCAGCTCTGACCTAACCTGCCTTTAAGCTGCTCTAAATCCTTCTGTCAGCCAACAAAGAAGTGATACTCTGAGGCCTGACCCATCCTGATATTCACATCATTACTGCTGCCCTGCTGGGTCGGCCGTGGTACTGTGGCCATTGGCATCATCCTTGTTTAACAAGCTCATCATCTGTATACGGGAAGTAGACTCAGCCACCAGGAAGCCATCTATATGCCACTCTTCCTCTTTCTCAGACCTTCAGTTTGGTTATATTCCCTCAAAATCTTGCCTTGAGGTCAGCAGGCCTGCCTATGGAACAAAGTTGGATCTCACGTCAACTATTATCTCAAACCAAGAAACAAGCTGCCGTTGCTCATCTTGAGGCAGCTTTATTTTCAAAATCCATTATAGCTGCTCAAGTTAATCTGCATTGGTTTGACAAACTTCCTTGATTGACAGTTTCATTCAAGAGCAACAGCCAACTCATCATTACAGCCACCATCACAGTGGATCTGGTTCCTCATATCCTGCCAATAGCCACTTGTTAGCAACCCATCTGGTACCAACAATGCTGCAAAACTGTTCATGTCCCTGTCAGTTAGTAAGTGTCAGAAAAGTAATTTCACTGCTCATTGTGGCCTACAGAGTGCGAATACTGAAGGGAGAAGTGACAGACCAGAGTCTGACTGGTCGGCTAGGCTAAACTAAACTAACCGCCCTCTGATTGCCTGTTCTTTTAAATTTAGGACTTTAATTAAAAAAATGTATGTCTGTGGTGCATCTACGAAACAGTTGACTGGTGTATATGATTTAAGTCTGGATTCCACATGATTAGGGAAACCGCACTTTTCTAAAAGTGAACTTTTCTGGTTTGTGGAAAATTTTCACACAGGCTAATACCAGGATCAGACTCCAGGATAATTGCCCGACCAGATGGTCAGAGAGTTCGGGACCTGCTGGCTATGGAAACAGGTTGTTCAGGCTCATGTAGTGTGTCATAATGATCCATAACACTAGCCTTTTTCACACATGCAACCCTTATATTTCCTAAAAATATACCTGGGTAACGTACTTCTTCACACTTGGCCCCTCATTGCAGGAAGTTTCCCCGCAGTTTGCAGGTCAGTCAATAGACGGGTGAGAGAGGAAGAAAATACAAAAGGGGCCTTGGGTAATTGTCGGGGTAATTCCAGGGTGAAATGCCCCGCTGTTTTCTTCACACATGCAGCTAAACCTGGTAGTTTCAGGGTTTGTGAATGTGAATGGGGTTAATGACGACAAAAATGTCCAGGGACCACACTGCAATCCTTTCTGATCAGCAGAGAAGTTACAGCATCTCATATATGCTTAAGTCTAATTCCTACTTTTAAGTTGAACCACCATATTGTGATTCCAAAATAACTTGGTAATACATAATTTTTCACTCTGGCCAATTACAATTAAGCCTTGTTAAAGCTTAGTTCATGAAGATTGTAATGATTAATTAAAGGTGTTCAAAAGTTTCTTGAGTTTCTGTTCACCACAAACCTTTTTTAGTAGCAGTGATCCAAGAAAGCAATGAAAAATCACAAAGGCTTTTAGTTTAGAAAACCACCACAATGCTAACTTCTAGGTTGGCTTACCAAAAGAAGCAAGAAACACACTCATTTAGATCAGGCAATATTATTTGTACATCAAGATTTGAAGAGCACTGGGCAGATGAGAGACAGCATTTTTTAGTTGATAAAGTTGAAATTCAAGACTTGAATGACTTAAAAGAAATATATTGTTATTTAACTTGAATGACTTTGGTTTCTTGTAAATGTTTGACCTTGTTATTCCTGAAAATTCAACTTTTCAATTGAAAGTTAACAGATTATTTATTCAGTTCTTATTTGAGTGGCCCAAAACTGACATCATTAATGGATGTCTGTGTGGGTTCTAAGTCACCCAGGTCAAGGTTATCCAACACTGATCAACATGGTAACTGGACATGTTCAGACTCTTGAAGACAGTTCCTAGAACTGAGCCTTTTGGAGATGCTGAGGAACATCTTCAAGAGTCTTAACCCGTTCAGTTGCCATGTTTAGCAACACTGGATCATTAATGGATACACATGAGAGTTCAGTAAATTCCCTTCTCTACTCTTTGCAATGAAAGTGAGTAAATATGCTTCTAAAAATAACAATCTATTATCTCCTAGCCTCCATTAGCTTGTTACCCGTTGATTCCCCGTTGGGTTATCAAGGATTTGTCACTGATGGACAAGGGCAAGAAATAAAAATGTCAAGAGGGAATACTGTTATTTAAAGGTAATGTTTTAGCTCTGCACCACGAGACACAAAGGATGTAAAAATAGTCAAAGTGTTCTGATTGGTAGCCGAGGGATCTCCCACCTGAGCGCTCCATCCTCTACCTGCCTTTGCACATTCAAAGCCTGTCCAAGAATGAGCCAGGGGAGCAGAAAAGTTGATACCCCAGTGAACTTGATGCTTTGTTTTAAAGAGCTTAAAGGATTTGGAAGCATTGCCCCCTTGTGTGGTGGCTCTCTGTGCTCTGGCAGTGCTCTACATTAAGTTGAGCTTGGCAGCTCCCAGTGTGAATACAGGGACGTGTGTGAATGTGAATCAGAGCCGTGCTGAACACGGGGCTGCACGTTCAGCAAACCTGAAAACATCAGGAAATCCGTCTGACCTTGACGATGGGTGAGGATCTTGGAAGAATTGAGATGAAGAAGACGATGGAGTGTCTGGCTGTCACTTGTCTTAGCACAACAGGATTAACAAAAATGAAGGTTAATCTGCTTCACAATAAGCCTCGTCTGCAATGTCATCCTTATTTCTGAAACACAATGCGATGCGAGTTTCCATCTGGATGTATTATGTCTGCAATAAACTTGGAAGAGACTCTCTGAAATCACTTTAAGGTCAACAAAGGGAAAATTCATAGCAGTGTTTTCCCTCAATTTATTGTGGCGGAGCACTTGGAGGTATTGTTTTGGAGGGACGCCCAGACAAGAAACATTTCCTTAAGAGTGCAGTTTGATTTGGTAATAGAATTTTATGGCCATTTTACCTACTCTGCCGTACATCTCAACCACCTCCACCACTCTGCTGCAGGAACAGCAGATATGAGTAAATGTATTTCCATCTCAAGGACTTTTCATCTATACGTCAGCAGCAGGCAGGGACAGCAGAACTCAAGGCCAAAGATGCCAAGAGAATCCGAAATGTGTGTTTTCTTCATGTAGCTGAAAAGTCAGGAGTCTTTTCTTCCTCCAGAAGCGGCAACAGGCACAATATAGCTGTTATTTGATTCTTTTCTTCTGATACCCTCTGCTTCAGTCAGTATCCCATCCAGATTTAATATTTCATGTTTGGGCTGCCACAAAGGTGTGTGAGACATCTCTGCTTTATCCTTTCAGTGATCTGATCAATTTGATGTTTCAGTGACAGCACCTCTGCTTTGCACTGCAGGTATAGTGATTACTGGTTTGAAAAAGTGGATATAATTCTGAAACATGACTGTATTGACCAAGCACATCACCAAGATAACATGACTTACTACAGTGGAGCACTGTTGTCAAGAAACCACAGTATATTTTATCTTAAATTAGCCCTTTTCACTAGGCAGAAACCTCTGGGGCTGAAAATGGAGGCCAATGCAGAAGTGCCTTTAGCTCTAGTCCCTTGAGAATCTGCTTGGCTGTAGAAACCTGACACCCAAATGATTGTGTGCGGGGAAAACGTGTTTTCATACTCATATTTACATTCTGTTTCAAAAAACAGCTTCTGTCTAAATATATTACATCTATTGGCTCTCACTGTGAGGATTTATTGAGGATTTCTGATTTTTGGAAACCTGGTGTTGCTATTGGTCAGGCGGCCTGAAGTCCCACCACAACACAACGGCCTCTCTCTCTGTGAGTAGAGGGGGTTAAAGTTTGGTTGAGATGACATATACAGAGTGGCATTAGAGGACATCAACAGTGTCCCATATGATATTAAAACTGCTGACGTTACATTTTTTTTGCTTTTTACACATGCAACCTGACATTATCAGAACATGTCAAGGTTGCCATTCTTAAAAATTGTCTGACATGGTTGATCCCACTTGCACCGCAGAATACGTGACAATCACAACTTATATCCTTACTTCAATGAAACTTGTTTTTTAAAAAGAGAATTGATAAAAGAGTTGAAGATGAGCATCGTAGCATGCAGAAGTGAATATCAAGAAGCTCAACTACATGTTTAATGATTACTTCACAGAAAGGAAGCTGGGGTGTTTTAGCTCCATTTCCAACAGCAGCGTGAGAAGACTCTTTTGATGCAAGACACCTTTCAGGAGACATAACATCGAGGAGTCAGTTGTTTTTGATTAAAGGGCCCTTTTTGCTAGTTTCCTGTCTAACTTTAGCCACACTGGGTCTTCTCTTCCCTCAACCACTTCTCAGTTCCAGAAGTGTTTCCTCCTGCTGCCTGATCCACATCTGCAAGGTGCAAAGCATGTTCAAAAAAGCTGTAGCGGGGTAGATGTTTGTGAGGTAGGGGCATCTACACATTCGCAGCTCCGCCTCTAGTTGGGGTACCATGTCTGATGGCTTATGTCTACCATATGACTGGCTTAATACACCAGTCAAACTCTGAAGTTAAACTTAGCCACTTTTAATCAGCCTTTTGTAAAATGTAAAAACACTTTAGAAATCATCAGGGGCACTTTCAAGTGTTTTAATGGGGATGAATTACTCTGAATTTTTTTGTAATAATCAAATTCCCTAGTTCATTTATCAGATCATAAACTCAGTCAAAGGTCTCAGATGAGGGAATTGGAAGTACAAAAATTCTAAATCACTTCCAAGGTTTTAGGACTTGTTTCTTTCTGTTGCAAAACTGCCTCAAGTATCACTGCATATTTTGCACCTGTGCCTAAGTAACAAAATCAGGTTTGCTGCCCCAAACCATACCAAACTCCCTGAACCAAACAGTAAACTATAATATAAAGTCTCCATGAGGAAAGTCACCAGAAGACAACCAGGCCATGGATGACACTAGTTTATTTCTCAGGGAACGACAAGTAATATATTCTCTAAGCCTTTGGAGAATCACTGCCATTTTCAGCTAACACATGTTCTCCTTTTCTTTGCGCCTGACCCCAACTTTATCTTTTTACCCTTTCAGACCCTGAAAGATCCAAACCTGTCTGCCAGAAAGGATTTCCAGAGGGAGGCAGAGCTGCTGACCAACCTGCAGCACGACCACATTGTTAAATTCTACGGAGTGTGTGTAGACGGAGACCCTCTCATTATGGTGTTCGAGTACATGAAGCATGGAGACCTCAACAAATTCCTCAGGTCTGTTCTTCTCTTAAGGTTAAGTCAGTTTAACCTTCATTTCCTGGGCTGGTGTTGGAGGAGCAAATGAGAAATTTATCATGAAACAGAGAGAAGAAAGCTGAAGAGGGTGTGTGTTTAATCAAAGTGCAAGTGATGGTGTTTACAAGGAACTAGCAGCATTTTTTAGATCAGTGGTTAGACTCTCAAATTACACCCCAGGTCTGGGTTTGGGTTGGTATTTTTAAAACAGCTATTTCTGTGCATTTCTGCCCTCTGTGCACAAGCAAATAGCATCTAAAGAGCCCATATTTTGTATTAGCTCTGGTTCATTTATTAATTTTGATGACTGCTAAGATATGTTCATAATCTCTCTTGTCCAAAAAAACGTAATTTTTATTAATGACTACCACAGACATAGGGCTTGCTACCCTGATTAAGTGGGCTTAAACTGCTGATGAAACAGTGGTAGGACGTCACACTGGTAGGTGGAGCTGGTGTAACAAATTATTTTAGAGCCTGTGTCCACTAGTATCGTAATGTTGTTGCTATGCTCTCGTGCTCTCAGTTGAAAACAGCTCAACTTCTGAGAGTACAGTCCTTATCAATGTCACACCCTTGTACTGACCCATCAGAATCAAGAGGGGATGGGACTTCTGCTTTTTAAACAACAATGGCGGAGGTGAAAATGATATGCCTCGTATTATCAAGGAAACTATTTCATGATCTTCAGCTTCTATCAGTGTAAAAACATGCTTTCTT